>RDPX01000041.1:0-28745 GCA_003991215.1 Morbakka virulenta
CAATCAAGGTGACAGGAACCACCGGCAGAGGAAGACCAAAGAAAACATGAAAGGAAGTGATAAGGATGGATCTTAAACAAAAAGGTGTCAGCATAGACATGGTGAAGGATAGGATAACTTGGAAGTCGATTTCAAGAAAGCGTTCAACACATGCTAGCATGTAAAACGGACGTTAAACCGAATATGATGATGATGATGATGATATCTATTAGAGCGACAGCGCTTGTCATCCTATAGGCCGTTTCTCGAACAATTCAGTGCGTCACCTAAGTATATATACTGAGGGGAGGGTCCAAAAAGCATTCTAGGCCATTTTCACTTGAAATTCTTCATAAAAAAATTTCCCTTCTGTATAACGAACTCCCGCTATTACGAACTATTTTCTCGATCCCTTAAAAATTCGTTATAGCGGGATTCCACTGTATATTTGATAAGCCAGTATGTTATCAGTAAAAAGAATTCAAGGAAGAAATAAAAGTGTTGGTCATTTATCATCATTCATTGTTATTTTTAATTTAGCTAGTGAATTCCTTCATTATCAGTGAAAACTCAAAAATTAAAAGTGCTGCAATCAGCCACAGGATATTTCCTGTATGACTCTGCAGTAAAGCAGAAATAAACAAAAATTTTAAATTTTTCAGGGCTGGTGTTTACTCGATCTACATGTATCCTAGATCTTGCTGTTTGCTTAGTAGCGAGTACCTCACTTTTGGGACATACCCAATTCTCCAGAAAAATTTGAATATTAACTGAAACTCCAAGAGTCACTGTCCAAGCAGAAAATGAAACAAGAACTCCTTGTTTCAAGGGTACCACAAAAAGCAACATTAGGGCGATCCTACATAATTGGCATCATGTCCTTTGTGATCAATCATTTGGCAGCCAAATCGTTCTTCTCTAAGAAGGGAAAATGCTATAGTAAAGCAAGAAAGTACTTCCGGTTTAGTTACAATGAAATGCTTAACAACTGTCCAAGTAGATCTAGCAGCTTTATCGTGTTACGAGTCTTGGGCTTTTTCTGAGCTATGTTTCGAAAGATACTTCTCCCATCGTTGGGCTCTGATGCAGCTCAGCCTCATAATGGCAGAAGTATCTGAAAACGTGGTTCAGCAAAAGCTTACAACTCATGAGATGATAAAGCTCCTCTTTCTATAACTTCCACTGAGTCCATAAAGACAAGAATTTTCAACACGATTTAATAGAAATTCTCCTCAGGTAAAGCAGATTGAGCCAATCAGAGTACTTGGGATGGTTAGTATAGTGAATAGTTAGTTTAGGTTTCCTACCTGTCCATAAGCAGTCTTATAAATATGTTTCCCAGGTAGATCACACAAAAATGCTTTTGTTTGATTTTCATAGTCTCTGCTGGTAGTATTTGCAGGAAACTAAACAAGTAGAATGACTTGGTCAGAACGACAAACAAGAAAAATAATTAACACGTAGTTGGTTTAATTAATTCTATTTTACCTGGTTTATTTAGATTAAAAACAACATGAGCTCCGTTAACTGGCTTCTCTATTATTCATAACGTTTGCTTGTTATAATTATGATTTTCATTGAAAAGACATATTGAAATCATTTTCTTTAATTCGTTTCCGTGGGTACCACTGGTACATAGGTGATCTGAATTAATGAGTATTGTGATTTCAGACTCTTGCTAGGGCCACCTGATTAGCAATTCGTACCTTTTTCTTACACTTTTGGAAGACTTAAAATCACGTTAGACACGGGATGATGAAATAAAACTACACTCAGTATTTATTTCACCTAGCTTATTTCTCTATTCATGTTATTTTCCTCTTTGACACCTTTCTAATTAACTGATATTTATACAGCTGTTGTGAAGGGAAATACTGTTTACATGAAACTGCTGTACAAACGTCTTATTTCTACGAAAACTGTAAACTGTGATTTAATAGGAAAGGATTTACACTCTTCAATAAACAGTTAATTTATTTTAAACTAAGCTCTCGCCAGTAGCAGTATCAAAAGCAGATTCTTTGTGGACTTAGTAGCTTCCATTTTTAGCTCTGCTTTAGCAATATCAATCAAGCCTTTTGTCTTATGCACAAAAATTAATTATTTATTAATTTATTATTTAACTTGTTAATTTATTCATTTATTTCTTATTTAGCTTATTTATCTATTCATTTATTTTCTGTCAAGTTCAAAATTCAAAATTCTTTCAACTTGGAAAAACAGTATAATATATTTTTTAGTTATGTATTCGCTATTGTAGGTCATGACATTATCATAAAAAGCTCATTGTAAATATCTGTATCTTTAAGTAAGTATCTTTTAGTATTTTTGAAGATTATATCAAACTGATAAAAACCTCTTCAATATTTGGTGAAGAAATTTATTGCTGGGGATGCGATTCCAAAACGCGACTTTTATTCAAAGCAATCCCAATCAAGCAATTTTGAATTGTGACTATGAATATGCGTAAGGTGATAAGTAAAATAGAGTTTTTAGTTATTGTTGAATTTCTGTTTTGAAGAGAAATTAACAAGAGAGAGTAAAAAATTAGATTTTTCAGTTCCATGTTTTAGTTTGCTTAGACTATTCCCTAATCAACGTAATTACAAAGCGACAAATGTCTTTTTTTTTTGTCATGTATGTAGAAAAGAATAGCTTGAAAATTTAGTTAGCACAAAAAAGATTGAGGGAAAGAGAGCTCGAGGTAGACAGCGAAAGACTTTATGGCTAGCATGAGGATAAGAATGGGTCAATCTTGGTCAGGAAGTGAAACCATCCAATATACAAAGGACAGAGACATTTGGGAAGGGGGAGCATGATAGTCAATGTCGATAGACTGGATAAGTAGGCAGATAGACTATTCCCATGTACAGCTGCCCCAGAATTTTACAGTATAAAATTGTCTCCACCGCTCTGAACCATTGTTTGTTATTCCGTACACCGTGATAAAAAATACCCAGCAATGGTGTTGAGTGAGACACGACCAAAATTTCCTTAGGGTAGGGCAGATCATTTATCACAAGACTGTGTGAAAGCCAAAAATTATAGATTATTAACTTTTCATTGTAAAACTACCTATGCAACATAACCAAAATACAAATCAGTGAAATCAAAACTTCTGCTGTTACACTTTTGCTTTAAATACAAGAAAACCGTGGAATTGTAAGTTGAACCGGGCGTACCCAGCTGTTCAACGATCAATGTGAATGAAATCGAGGGCTCTTCTTTGAGTGTAGTTTTTTTCCATTCATGTCTCAACCAAAATGGCTTTTAAATGTATCGAAGAGTTTAAATTATCATTGATAATAATTTTAGAGTAGACCAATTACCTGTCGAAAATGCGCCAAGAAATAAAAATAACAAATAGTTTTTGAAAAGACGTCACAGACATGTTATTTGTATGGGTAGAACTTGGCCAACGGGCTTACGAAAATGTGACTGGTTGGGTTGAATTTGAGACCCAGTAGGTTGAGTTGTCCTTTTCTTGATGCCCACCTCATAAATGTTTTATTTATGCGTTAAAAACATGTTTAATGTTATACGTAGAAGGACTTTTTATTGATTTGTCTTTAGCGTTGCTATCCCGTTATATAGAAAAGCATTATAATCACGTGCATGGATAAACTATTCACGAGAAATTAGTAATACTTACGAGAAATTAGTAATACTTATTAACTTCTTGTAGTATCGGGAAGCAGGAGCTGGTAACGACTTCACAAGTACCACTTTTCATGTGGAGCTGTTGTCTCTGACCTGGATTTTAATTCTTATGGCTTATATCGTGAAAGTAAAATAATCCTAAATAAACTGTGTATTGAAAAGGACCTCTTTATAGTTTAGCATAAACCCATTTGCTTGTAAAATTCCCATCAAGGTAGCTTCGCTAATAGCTACACCATCTAGTTTCTTATGGGGCAAATAACATGCACTAATTTTGACTTTGATCAAGGAATCTTGTTGCCAAGAAGAATGGTCTAACTTTAATGATATTTGTTGATTAATCAATAAATATTACTCCAACTCATAGATTTTTCTATACAATGACTCCAGAGATTCACCTTTTTTTATATTGCCCCACTATTTTTTGTGCTCCACGCACGGTTTCAATATTAGAAAATTAAACGGAAATAAAACAAAGTCAACAATTTGCGGATGTTTACAAATACAAAATTACTAATTAAAACTGACCTTCAGAAGCCTTTAGAGGTAATCATATCTTAGCCTTTTTCCTATTCTTAAGTGTTGTTGTTATGGGAGAAAGAAGACGAAGAATCGAAACAAAATAAGACATCACATAACTCTTTGGAGTGTCAGTGTTTCAAACAAATCTCCCATCAAGCAAGTTTCTGTATGACATATATTTCACATCTTGTTTAGAGTTCAAGCATTGTATGGTAAAAGGAAAATAATATACCTTTAGCATAATCAAACTTCTACTAAAACATACTCTACCTCTTGAGCATCTGCATTCATTGAGGCTTAGGGCAGATAATATGTACGAAGCATATCAACAACTTTACCTTATATATTGCCCTCTATGAGATAAACCAACAACACCACATAGCAGCAGCTAAAACCTTTGGATACATAGGTCCCACGTTTAAAATGAAGCTGCATTCCTGCAGGAAAATGAGTTATGTTAGTCCTTTCCACACACACAATGTATAAAGGTTATAATGTTCAACATTATAGATTAAGCAAAGTATTTTTATATATATATTTATATAGTTATTTTTATTATATTTGGTGTATCAGTTTGAGTTGCAGTAATTTGGTGTATCAGTTTGAGTTGCAGTAATTTGGTGTATCAGTTTGAGTTGCAGTAATTTGGTGTATCAGTTTGAGTTACAGTAATTTGGTGTATCAGTTTGAGTTGCAGTAACTATTTTAGTGTATTACTATTATGAAAGTGCTTTATTAATTTATCCCTTTGTTCAGATGGTAGCAAACTCTCTGGTTTATATCAAACATATTTACCTTTATGTTAAGGCAGAGTAGGGCCACTAGTCTACCTCCACTTTAAATATACCAAGCATAAATATGGTGTTCCTTCAGTAATTAATGAAATAAACAAAACACTTCTTGGAGCAAATAATTCCTCTTAAACCTTGGGTTAAAACATCGACATTTTACAACCTGATTTTTCTCATAATTTCTCTAGCTTTGTCTTCATTTACTGGGCACTATATGGTACTAAGTTGTCGAATGAATAATAAAAAATTCGGCCCTTAGCGACGTTTGATACGACGACCAAAAAAATCTCTAAATCAATGTCATTTACAGAATGAGCAAAGAAGTGAACACGCCTTTTCTTTGAAAACGTTGTCACTGATTATAATCACAATCACACAAGCGACACCTCCAACGTAGACAGCATTTACAGCAACTATCTGATGTTCTGTCGAATGATCAAACCATTTCACAATGTCCTTCGGTTGCTTTAATATTGGCAGCAAGCAGATATTGATATTAAACGGAATAAGAAGAACAAAGTTTAAAAGTAATATAAAACCAATTTTACGGACGGATTTCAAACTAGCAAACCTGGGTTTTGAGTGTTTGGTCTGATTCTCTGAACTAGATGCGGAGTTTAAGGTAACACAGTAGCTTTTTCGAAAATGAATCCAGGTAATTTTAATAATATAAATATACCCAATACATATGCAAGGTAACGGAAAAGCCATGTGAAAAATGGATGTGGCCAACAACCAAGTTTTATTTGGTTTAAAGTAACAGTGAGTTACATTTGTTATTTTATTGTCTGTAAACAATGGGATGCTATCAACCACTGCTACAAAGATCCATAATAAAACAGTAATAACCAAGACCTTGGTTTTGGTAATAAATATCGAGTACTTCAGTGGAAAGCGGAGTAAAAATACTTGGTTGGCACAAGCAACCATCACGCTGTAGGTAGAAACATCCTTTGATAGGAAGAAAACATACCAATAAGCTCCACAAAGGTAATGGTTTTTTGAATAAAACACGTAAGCTAAATCCAGTGGAATGGCAACCATTCCCAATAATAACACACCTAGTAAAACAGTTGTCAATGTTATTGGTCGTAGACTCTTTTTCTTCGAGTTCCAAACAGCGTATATTCCAATAATAGTTATGAAAGAAGAAACAACTGTTATTAGCGAAAGAAAAGCTGCTTCAAAATAATTTCTCGTGTTATTTTGAAACTGAGACATACCGCCTTATGTTCTCCAAAATTTATTTACCTCTGTACATTTTTAACGTCTGCTCTACATTTTCCTAAAAAAATATTCCATATCAATTCTTTACTGTTTCATGGCTGTAAAATGTCCTCTAATCTAGCCCCAATCATTAACGACAACGTTCTTCCAAATTATGTTTCACACTATCATTTAGTCGTTCTTTTCTCTTCAGTACAAATGAAAATTATTTTCTGCAGAAGATATGTCAAATATTCTTTTTACTCGAGGATTTAGATACAGCCAAACTGAAAGCAATCGGTGCTTTTCTTGTCTTCACAAGTCAACAAAAAAATATTTACAAAGTCAAAATAGATCGATAATTGTTAGCTTTGTTAACAATTGTGGATTCAGAAAGGGATGAAATTTAAAGTTTTTTCTACTACTTGTCTCCCATGAATATTTGAATAAACAAACTCAATAAAACAATACAAAAAAGCGACAGGTATTACTAAAGCCTAATTTGGTAATCTATAAATATTATATTAAAAGACGAATAACAAAACCAGAAGTTATGGGCAAAGAGATAAGTAGTCCCCAAACTGTGGTATAGGACTCGAGAACATTTGAAGAATGGATGAGTAATAACCCCCCCAAAAAGAGATAATATCAAATTAAGAAAACTGCGGGTTAAGTACATTTATTGAGATCAACTTTTTGATGTCTCCACTGAATTACATTATAATATGGAAATATGAGACCTTCAAAATGATTGTCATTTCTTCCAAATGTCGTAAGTTATCAATGTTATCAAGTTTACTAAGAGAAATTAAAGCTGTATGGAATGAAAAAGGTGACAGAGTCACCTTGCAAGGTACCGTTGTTAATGTCATTGTTATGTTCCTTTTTGACGGCATTGTCTCTTGACACCAGTAACGTTCATCTCTCCATCAGATCTACGACTTCAGACAGAGAGAAATCCTCGTAGAATATTGTTAGCGCCTAGTTAAGCTGTCGTCAGTACAGTACCTAAATCATACTTGATTTTCCTTTTTCTCTCGATAGAAAGGCAGTTTCTTTGAAATAGAATCTGGCGTTCCAACCACAGTAGGAACGAGTGACTTATGTTCCGCATCCGCTCAAGTTAAGCTTTTAACACTCCATAGTTCGTAAACTTCTCCACCTGCTTATCAGAAATGTTGTGGTCTCCTGCAACGGCACCATCAACAAGGAAACACTAATTGCTTTCTTTAATAACCAATATTATGTCTGGTCTCCTGTGCTCGACGTACCGATCGGTTTGTATGCTAAGATCCCAAAGAATCTTTGGTTTGTCATGTCCAATTACTCTCTCCGGTTTGTGATCATTCCACTTCTCACACGTTTCAAAGCCATAAAGTTGACACAGTGACCAATAAACATACCGACACACATTAGCAAGGCGGCCTTTATACACACGTACTAGCAACTCACACGCACTAACAATGTCTGTCACATTCTCAACTTCTTCCCCGCACAACCGACATTTTTTCGTTTCTGATATTTTGTAGTACTTCTACTTGATGGAGTTTGTTACTAGCTCCAGGTCTTTTGCAGAGTCAGCAGTTTTCAATGCTTCAGTCTCCCTTACAAACTGACCATATAANGTAAACACTAATTGCTTTCTTTAATAACCAATATTATGTCTGGTCTCCTGTGCTCGACGTACCGATCGGTCTGTATGCCAAGATCCCAAAGGAACTTTGGTTTGTCATGTCCAATTACTCTCTCCGGTTTGTGATCATTCCACTTCTCACACGTTTCAAAGCCATAAAGTTGACACAGTGACCAATAAACATACCGACACACATTAGCAAGGCGGCCTTTATACACACGTACTAGCAACTCACACGCACTAACAATGTCTGTCACATTCTCAACTTCTTCCCCGCACAACCGACATTTTTTCGTTTCTGATATTTTGTAGTACTTCTACTTGATGGAGTTTGTTACTAGCTCCAGGTCTTTTGCAGAGTCAGCAGTTTTCAATGCTTCAGTCTCCCTTACAAACTGACCATATAAGTCTTTACTCCTCCAGCTCTGGGCCTTTCCCCTCTCTTACCGTGACTTGTACTCACTTTTGCTTTCAATGGTTTCTTTCTTAAGCTTCAATTCCTTTGCAATTTGCTGCAGCAAGGCTTCATCGCTGTTTACCAGATAGAAGTCTAGTAAGCGCTCTTCTAGCAACGCATTTCTCCACGCTTATCAGACCTCTACACCCTGTTTTTCTTGTCATTTATAGCCTGGTGACATCAGATGGAAGAACATATAAGTATGCAGGATACCTTTTGTTTTTCAATGCAGTTCTTCGATATCATCTTGATTCCATCCAATCACTGTTGCAATATAGTGATATAGTCAATATAGTCAATATAGTGATATTGACTTCAGGCAACACCTAAGATTCATTGAGCTCGACTTTGAGCTCAATACCCTTTTTGTTAGTCGGACTAGATAGATGCCCTGTACCTTTTTTTCATGTCCTTAACCACAATTTCATCAAGTTTTAGGAGTCCTAGATATTTGTAACCATCTCTTTCCGTGTCTATCAACCTTTTACCATATGGGAGCTCTTCGCCTCCACTCTTCGCTAGCTTCCCTCGCCTTTACGTCACAACTGCACACTTGGAGATTCCGAATTCCATCACAATATCTAAGCTTACTACACGAACTGTTTGAATAGACAAATCAATCTCGTTTTCTGACTTAGCAAAGAGCTTGAGATCATCCATAGATAAGAAATGATTCAGCTTTTTCTCCTTCCCGGTCCAGCTTGTAACTCATGCTGATGTTTGTCTCTACCATGGTCAAAATAATTAGAGAAAAAACAAACAGCGGTGAGTAAAATGAGTCACTTAAAAAAATTCTTCTCCTGATACCAGTATCTTCAAGGGTCTCATTTTTGGCCACTAACATTGTCTTCCAATTTCTTCAAGTTTCTTCAATTGTCTTCACGTTGACGTATATTGCCAGCGCTTTGGAACATTTAAAGGATTTCTATGACCCACGAGTAGGGAACCATATCATCGGCTTGCTTGAAATCTATCCAAGGCATGTACAGGTTAGTTTTCCAAGCCGAGTTGTTTTTCAATATGAACTTATCGATGGCTACATGATCCTTAACGTTTTCATCAAGGTGTGTGTACACTTCATCCGCAAATATGCCACTCACCATTTTCCAAAGCAACATTAGACATGCAATTGGCCTGTAAATTGTTACCTCTGGTCCATCTGCAATATCTTTCATCACCAAAGTAGTCTTCCCTTCTACCATCCATTCGGGAACAAAGACTTCTTCCACATACTTATTAAAGTGAAATGCCAGCGCATTGTACAACATGGTCAACCTCTTTAACCAAAACCCTTGGATTCCACCAGGTGCAGGAGCCTTCCAGTTAGATGATTCACTAGTTTTGGTTTCAATAAAGTCCTTTTCAATCACTATTGGTTCTTGTTCGGATACCTTGATTAACTCGTCCCTCAACAAACCTAACCATTCTACTTCTGAATTATGTTGTACTTATTCACCTCGTAACGTAGACCTGAAGGCTGTTACTTTTTCTGTGTTTTGGGGTACACATTTCCCTGTTTCACCTCCAAGATTCCTATAGAACTGCTTTTGGTTCACATAAAAGAGCTTGTTTTGCTGATATTGAGCAATGCGTTCAGTGTACCTTTTTACTTTCACAGCCTCACTGGAGATGCGTTGTTTTATCTCTTCCATAAAAACACGGAACCCTTTCTGCTTGACGTGACACTTTCGTTCCAGCATTTGGTGCTCTGACATTTTAGCATTCTTTTATTCATCCTTGTACCAGCTCTCGATCTTGGACAGATGTCGCCTCAACGATTTTATGTAACCCTCAATTTTTCTTTTCCGCATCGATTCCTTTTTCTTTCTTTCCTTCTCTTTCTTCACTATCACTCTTTCACCGACTGCATCTGCTGCTTTCCTTGTCAGATCACGTATCTCTGTTATACTCTTTGTTCGTCCAAACTTTAGTATGTTGCTTACTTTTCTAGTCTCAGTTGCCGGCTTTTTCTTATCCCAGTACCTCATACTAGATGGTTCAATCGTCTCGGTACACACAATCACTTCAGTCAGCCGGCACAGAATCACTTGCTCTTCCTCTTTCAGCTAATCAAGAATATGAGACGCTCTATAAAGGGTTTCATTCCTTCCCTGTTTATGGTTGTTTTCATCGGCAGTTCTGTCTTCGTTACCTTCTCCAGTACCCTGTACCTGTCCCTAAGCATCGCACTCATCTGTAGCTGACACATTTCCAGCCGTACTCACATCACCATTGACAGTTTGAACCCTCCTGTTGACAGCTCGTTTTTTCTCTTCTATTTCAACCAGTGTAAACCAGCTCTTCCTTCTTATGACATGTACTTGACACATCATTCGTTCTTGACTTATGTCAACCATCCCTCTGTTCACCCACTGTTCCAAAGCCCGTTCACCAATCCGTCTTCCTCCAGTTACTTGTGTCTGAAGGTAGCATTCCAGTGCCACCCTATTATCATTCTTTAACCACCTTCCAACCTTCCCCTTCCAGCTGGTGCCTCTGTTCGTTTTCACACTCCGCCTCTACGATATACATTAGCCTTGGGTGGTTTTGGCCTGCCAGTAGTGGGATAACAACCGGGGGACGCAAGGTCTTCCAGCCCCCGACCTGCCGGGCGCGACACCTTCAGTAACACACAAAGTCCCTTTAACACCGTTATCTGGTTCAATATTATTTTCCATTGTCATATAAATGAGTTGGTTTGTGTAAGGTTTTCCTTCCCTTGTGTGTTTATTGAGGCACCACCTCTATCAAATTACCTTTACCACGGCTAAAGAGAGTTTCATGATTCCCATTAGGTAGTATTATCCTGCGTCAAATACCAACCTGATATTTTCAGATACCACTGGCCATGAGACACATTTAACAGCCCCCCCTCCTTACTCGAATGGCAACCCGGTACTTCATGGTCTTGGAGAGAGATGACAGATGCTACATCTTGCTCAAGGGTGACCTGGACGTAGTTGTGGGAAAGTTTAATCTCGTTTTCTCACGTCGAAACTCCCAAACCGGATTCAGTTTAAAGTCTTACCCAGGACAGAGTCACCTTGAAAGATACCACTGTTCATCTTATTATTACTATTATTATAATAATAATTATTATTTTGTTTATTAATTCAATGCCCTCGAGATTGATCTTTCTTCTCTGTAATTTTATATGTGATCACGTACAACAACAATTTGTTTGGGCAATCACGCGTTCTTTCTTCTTTGAAGTTAGCAGCCAAGTACAAGCTTTAATATCCGCGCTGTTCCTAACAAAAGCTGTTTTCTGTGCGTGTTCAATTTTCATGTAGATCCCTATATCTCTTACAGATTTGTCAAAGTTTTTACTCACAGTATCCAACGCTCCTAACAACTATCGGAATCACATTCACTTGTTTTATTTCCCTTAATCTTGCTATTTCATCCTTCAACAATCTGTATTTTCAATCTTTTCTTTTTCTTTTTCATCTACCATCACAACTCCTGGTATTGCTGCATCAATTACTTTCATTTCTCGTTTGATTTTATCTATCACAACAATATCAGGTCTTCTTGCTCTGATATGCCTGTCGCTCTGGATAGTAAAACCCAACAAGATCTTAGCTACTTCATTTTCTGTTGCAACCTCAGGCATGTGTTCATGCCATTTATCTACTGTATCGAGGCCGAACTTTCTACCTGGTCTCCAATGGACATATCTTCAACATTGTCGTGGCGATGCTTATATTCTCTTTAAGCGAGCATCTTACATCCACTAACAATATGTGAAAAAGTTTCACTTTTCTTATTGCATAAATGGTACAAAGGAGATTCACTGGTCCTATCTATATGAAATTTAACACTTTGTACCGAGGGCTTGTTCGTGGGCACTGAAAATAAGAGCCTCTGTACAGCCTTTTAAGATTTAGTTTCATTTTTACCTTCCATGTCGCTCAGATACTGCTCATGCATCGCCTTCTCCTTACATGAGTTAATTGTGTTGTCAGCTCCCGTCTTTTTTACTATTTATTATCTTTATTATTATTATTATTATATTATTATCATTATTATTATAATAATAATTATCATGCTTGATATTTTTTCTCACAAAGCCTTAGTTCTAATTTGCTTCGGTTGTTATTGATGTGATCCCAGGTAGCTACCTGCCATCTAAGGCATCGCAACTGTTTCACCTGCAGCTTTAATGTCGTAGGACCAATCGTAAGATTCGGGCTGTATCTAACAGTGCTGTTTTGGGGACATGCTCTACATTCATTGTCATTCCAACTTGTTTAACATAACTTTCAAAGTTTTTCGAGACAGTTCACAACACACCCACGATCACAGGGATAATTTCAACCTTCTTCATTTTCCACACCATTATTATTATGTAAAAATTACTTTGAATTCCATTTAAAAGATCAAACACCGGATCACAACCAGTGACTTAGGGTGAAAGAAATCGGAAGTTTTGTTGTTTAAGGAAAAGTAAGGTACGAAAAAAAGTATATAAAAATATCTATAAAAATGTAATCAGAAAAGTATATTTGAAAACAAAAACCAAAACAAACTATGTCTAAAGTATAAAAACAGCTAGAAAAGGGCGTATAAAAGAAGTATATGGTAAAGTCTATGCGTCCAAGTTCGTGCCCCTGGATAACCTCTCTTTGTTGAGAGGTGAACCGAATATAGACAGTCCGGAATTATTTCTGAGTTGTTGTTTGCGAATTCTCGTGTTGTTTCAATGAGTTTTCTGAAGAAAAAACCGACTGAAGGGAAACCTGGAAGTCGGAGGGTCTCTGACGACCCGCAGGAAAGAGTTCTTATTAGAACTGGGGAAGTTTCTAGGCCGGAGGCAAGTGAAAATGTTGAAAGTTCCAAGGATGGCAGTCGCACGGAGGAACCAATGGGTAGGAAGGGGTGGAAAGGAGAGAAAAGAGGCAAGATGGGACGGACTGGTTTGTTCAAAAGCAAATGGAGCCATTTTGAAAGGAAAGTACTTTGGGAATGTTTCGTGAGGAGTGGTGGTCGAAGGGCAGATGGCTACATTGGGAAAGTTAAGGAGATGTGGGATGGGAGAGATGTCAGTGTGAGGAGTGTTGCTAGTCTTCTTTCGCAGCTAAAGCAAATTGAAGCCAATGGGTTGTTGTCAGTCGTAGAACGCGGCGAGATTGAAAGAATGGTCAGAGAGGAAGCTTTAGTTGAGGAAGAGTCCAGCGAAGGAGAAGTTGACTTTTGTATCAGGCCGGAGAGTGGTTTAGGTGAAATGGAGATAGAGAATGTCGTGGTAGCTAATGATGCTGAGGAAAGGGATTTAAGAGTAGTTATAGAGAGAGTAGATGTATGGAGAAGGGGTGACGATATGAGAGCGTTGAGTAACGATGAAAGTGGAGCCCTGGCATTGCTAAGAGAGGTGTACCATAGCGAGGATGTTGTTGAAGTACCAAGTTTGAAGGCTCAGGATGGTAGAAAAATAGGGGAGGAGGTGAAGCTTGTTGATGGATTGATGCACAATCTGGTAAGAGACAGTATGACTGTGACTGAGATTAATCGGTTACTGTATGCTGGATCATATGTGGTTGCATCCCGGTTAGGTGTGATGGGAAAAAACAAAACAGTTAGAAAGAAGAAGCCATGGTGGCAGAGGAGGTTGGAAAAGAGCATTGGCGAGTGGAGGAAAGATCTTGGACGAATTGAGGAGATAAAGCAAGGGAATAAGGTTCGTCAGGTTGTTCGTGATAGATTGAATAGGAAATATGAGCTTGTAGTGAAGGGAACGATGACAGTCAGCACAATGTTGAAGAACAAAATTTCTTCCGCTAGTGCTAAGATTAGACAGTTTGTTGGGAAAAGCCTTGCCAGGAGACAGAACAACCTTTTCAAGAACAATCAATGTCAACTCTACAAGGAGCTTAATGGCAATGGACATAAGATGGAATCCTCTGCTCCTAATGCAGATGAGGCAAGAGAGTTCTGGAGTATTATCTGGTCCGAGGAAAAGGAACACGACAAGGAAGCAAGTTGGTTGGGTGATGTGAGGGAAAAGTTTGCAGACGTAGAGAAACAAGAGGACATTATGGTGGCTCTGCAAGATGTTAAGGCAGGGATAAGAAAGATGGCAAACTGGAAAGCCCCTGGACCTGACTGGGTCAGAGGTTACTGGTTCAAAAAGTTCACCTCGCTACACTTGTCAATTGCAACAACTCTGCAGGAGTGTTTGACGTCAGGCGTGGTACCCGACTGGATGGTCAAGGGGAGGACAGTTTTAATTCAGAAAGATTCTGGAAAGGGGACAGCAGCTAGTAACTATAGGCCGATAGCTTGTCTACCATTGATGTGGAAGCTGCTCTCTGGAATCTTTGCTGAAAAGATCTACGGTCATCTTGTAAATAATAATCTTCTTCCTGAGGAACAGAAGGGATGCAGGAAGAAGTCACGTGGCACGAAAGATCAATTGATGATCGATAAGGCAATTTTGCACGAGGTCAGGGCTATGAAGAGAAACCTTAGCATGTGCTGGATTGATTACAAGAAGGCATATGATATGGTCCCTCACAGTTGGATTTTGGAGATGCTGGACATGGTTGGAGTTGCAGAGAATGTGCGGAGTTTGCTGAAAGGAAGTATGGCTGAATGGAAGACAGTACTGACGGCTAATAATGAGGTGCTTGGTGAAGTTAACATCAATCGGGGAATATTCCAAGGTGACTCCCTTTCCCCTTTGATCTTTGTTATTGCAATGATCCCGCTGAGTATTTTACTCAACAGAGAGAAGCTTGGATATTTCTTCGGTCACGGTAGGGTGTTGGTCAATCATTTATTGTTTATGGACGACTTGAAGCTATTTGGACGGAGTAAACGTGAGTTGGAGGCATTGGTCGAGGTGGTGAGGGTTTACTCTAGGGACATTGGGATGGAGTTTGGGTTAGATAAGTGTGCTGTTTTGGAAATTAGACGAGGTGAAAGGGCTGAATGTGAGGGAATCGAGCTACCGAGTGGGGAGTTGATGAAGGAGGTTGATGAAGATGGGTACAAGTACCTGGGAGTGCTAGAAGGGGCGAAAGTAATGCAGAAGAAGATGAAGGAGAAAATTGGGAATGAGTACCTACGACGTGTGAAATTGCTGGCAAAGTCGAGGTTGTATGCTGGGAACTTGGTTCGCGGCATCAATGCGTGGGCAGTTAGTGTTGTCCGATACAGCTCTGGAATACTGGATTGGTCTGATGCTGAGCTACGTAAACTTGATACCAAGACAAGGAAGATTTTAACGATGAATGGTGCTTTCCATAGGAATAGTAGTGTAGATCGTCTGTACATCGGAAGAAAGGATGGGGGTCGTGGCCTGATCAGCGTTGAAGATTGTGTGAGGCAGGAAGAGTTAGGGTTAGAAGAGTATGTACATGCTACTGAGGAGACGATTTTGGAACAGGTGGCTGGAATGATTATGCATGGAAGGGAGACAAAGAAGCATTACAAGACGAGAGTGGTTGAGGAGAGAAAGGAGAGATTGATGGAGAAGGCTATGCATGGTAGGTTCTTTCGGGAGATGGATGAAAATGCAACAGAGAGATCAGTACAGTGGGTTAAAGGTGGTTTCCTTGCAAAAAGCACAGAGGCATTTGTGTTTGCTGCTCAAGAGCAAGCATTGAGGACAAGGTTGGCGCAGTCGAAGTGGGATGGTGGTGTTAGTCCTATGTGTCGCATCTGCGGAATTGAATCTGAGTCAGTTTGGCATGTTGCGTGTGGGTGTAAGGTACTGGCTCAGAAGGAGTACAAGAGGCGACATGATAGGATGGGATTGAGAATATATTGGGAGCTGTGCAAGAAGTATGGGTTGAAATGTGCGGGGAAATGGTTTGAAGAGGTGCCTGACAAAGTTAGAAAGAGTGAAGATGGTAGGTTTGAAGTTTGGTGGGATAGATAAGTGGAGACAATGCAACAGGTGGAATCTAATCGTCCGGATGTTGTTGTTGTTGACCGCACTAAGAAGAGATGGCTGGTTGTAGATTTTGCTGTGCCTTCCGATCGAAATGTGACAGCTAAAGAAGAAGAAAAGATCACTAAATATTCTCCCTTGGCCCAACAAATCCGAAAGTTACATAGTGTATGTACCAGCGTTGTCCCAATCGTCGTGGGAAGCTTAGGAGTGGTGACGAAGCGCTTGGAGCGCAGTTTGAAAGAGTTGGGCATCCCTGATGTCTTGGGTGGACTCCAAACATCTACCATCATTGGAACTACCAACATATTGAGGAAGGTGCTTAACCTCTAAAGCTACTGGTCGGTAGCCGGGGTTAAGTTTTCTCGTCTGGCAGGTGAATAGCATCTCCCTGTGCGGGCTGTCATGCTGGACATGAACTTTGTTTATTATTATTATTTTTACTATTTATTTTTAACGTTACTATCAGATCTCTATACAATTCTCTTGCCAAAAATCTATAAAATGAAATTTTAGTCAATTCTCCGACTCTTCGATTTGTCTCTCCCCGTAGACTCTACTGCTCCTTGCTAACAAACCGGCTGTAAGTCGCCGGTTGGTTAGCAAGTAGTGTGCTTGTACTACTTATCAGTGTCGCTTTGACCATGTCTTTGACATCAATATTTCCAATGTGTAACTTGGGCTATGGTGTTATGGCTTCGTTTCTTGTATTGGTTTTAAGCAAGACTGTTATATTCCCACATAAAGTGAGCGACAGTATCTATCACCTACTGCATATTACTAATACCAACATTATCTTCATCATCATTGATGTTATCATTAATTTATCATTACTATTATTATTATCATCATCATCACAATTAATGATTTAAATAATTGTAGTTCTCATAGCCGTATTTACCTCTCAAGAGAGAGGTTCAGAACCAAAATCAAAGGATCACTCTGAGTCATTCTAATTGAAAAAGTCTGGTACTTTTGGCAATATCCAGGCTGTTTTAAGTAATGTGGTCCTCTGTAATAGTGCTGTATTAGATGTGACATAATCTTTTTCGTTACACAGCTGAGCCCACTCACAGCCATCGGTACAAATATCACACTTCTCGTATTCCAAATCTTTTTGGTTTTCCTTTACAAA
This sequence comes from Morbakka virulenta, assembly GCA_003991215.1. Classification (NCBI taxonomy): domain Eukaryota; kingdom Metazoa; phylum Cnidaria; class Cubozoa; order Carybdeida; family Carukiidae; genus Morbakka; species Morbakka virulenta. Next base: position 17,281 of record RDPX01000041.1, read on the forward strand.
TCTTGTTATTTCTCCACTATCTCCTTTGCCTTGTTCTTTATCTTACTATCGTCTGATACAGCAATGTCAATTATATTGCATTTTCTTTTACCTTTATTCACAACTATGTCAGTTCTTCTTGCCTCCATTAAATGGTCACATTGAATATTCACACTCCATAGTACATTTTACCTCATCAATTTGCACTGCACCCACAGGGGTATGCTTATTCTACTTTAACTTCTTTTCTTTTCGTGTTCCTTGCATGCATAAATGCCAATCCACCAGCCCCGTAACATTGTCATGTCTTCGTTTAATATTCTTTCTGCTTCCATCTTTTTCCATTCACAAACAACGTGGTGTAGAGTTTCACCTTCCTTTTCACATATCCAGAAAAGTTATGACTGCCAATTTGTCAATATGGTGTTAAATATAGTTTGTTCGGAGAGCCTGCTCTTGTAGTGCAAAAAAACCTGACTGCTTCTATCTTTAGTTCAGCATTTCTCACACACACCCATGTCTTCTTAGGAGCCCTGGAACTCGACATCTAACAGATTGGCCGTGCATTCTTTTTTCCTTCCTTTTATTCACCCTTATCCATTGGAATTCATCCATACTGATAATACCTTTAGGGGTCCATCACTTTAGCGAGTTTAACATTTCGAATCAATGACTTGACGGATTTCCTGACATACCGGCCCAAATTGTTCTTATTTCGAAAGCGATCCGCGCAGCTAATCAATCCATGTCCTTCTGTCTTGCTAGTGAAATACACCTTGTGTATATCACTATTATTAATTAGTAGTAGTAGTAGTAGTAGTAGTAGTAGTAGTAGTAGTAGTAGTAGTAGTAGTAGTAGTAGTAGCAGTAGCAACAGCAGAAGCAGTATACTATCATTATTAGTACGACCATAAAAACTACCCAGCAAATATACCTTACTGTAACTAAGAAGATCATATTTCAAAAGCACCGTGAAACAAAAATTCCGTCGATTGTTTGGAGATCATCTCAAATATAGCTAAAAGTACCATCAACTAGCCATTTCTCTGACGTTGAAAAAGCCAGCTTTGTGTGAAGGACTAGCAACCTGATGCTGGTTCAAGAAAAAAATTTTTCTACCTGGAAGAAATCCAGAATTTGCTAAATAAAACCAAATTACTGCTTTTTCGTTGCCAGTGATGCCAAAACCCTTCATACCTGAAAAATTTGTCACATACGACATGCGAGAGTTTGCCAAAACTTTTCTTTCTTTCGCTGTAATATTGTCTTTTGAATTGTTAGAAGATCCAAATCGCGATGTTACGACCATCAATGTGGACTTAAAGTTGACCACGTTAAAGCCATTGCATCTTCAATCCCTCAAAACAGTCTGCGACGTTTTCAAAACAGTAGAAGGACATGAAATTATCAGATCGGAATTCCGATTTACCGGGAATACTAATTCAGTAAAGAAAGCACGGGAGAGGACAAAACTTACTTTAGATCTTTATTAAGATGTATTTACATATATACATATATTTGTATATTTTTCTTTTAAGTCCCAGATACATTTTGATAGTTCTGTGCCATTAATATACCTCTTCAATCTAAATGATTTCGTGTGGTTATTATAACGAGTCTTGAATTCTCCTTCCGAAGCACAATAATAAATTAACACATTAGAGGCCGTTATCACCTCGGTTTTTTAGACTATGCAAAATTCCAAGCACTCCACTCCTCTTTAAGGGGGCAGTTGGCTTTACTTCGACAATTACACGTGTGGTTATTATTTTGCTTCCGTGTTATATACGATCTTGTTGACTTTCTCAAAGAAAGAGTCAATGAAACGTGATTTCTTAAGTTCCCCTTAATTTCTCGGAATGTTTACATTCGCACAGCGGCTTAACTTTGTGCAGCTTAATTTTGTGCGGCTTAATAACTTCAGCGCCTTGTTTTGGTGTAATGAGGTATGTTATGCATGTATGTGGCGTGGTAATGACAAGACGCATCCACCGGGTCTTCAGGTTGCGGATAGAGAAAGGGCCTCCAGATATAAGGGTTAGTGGTCAATTTTGAAATAAGCCGTCCCGGAAAAAATCATGGGTTGCCCCTTTGGCAACGCATAACACCCAAAAGCCGTCACACCAAGGCCACGGGTGAAAATAGCGACAGCAGGATATCGGGTGTGGAGCCGGGAATCATCAACAAACAGATGCATTGGTAACTGTACAACACGTCAAACAGATGAACAATTTACCGTCAATGGTTGAGGTGAATAGCTTCAATGGAAGTTACTAAATTTGGGAGTGAGAGACCCCTTTAGCTGCTGTTGCACCATCTCTCTAAGAAGATACTGACATAAAACATGAGGTCACTTAGTAAAACCTGCTGCTGATATAGTTACCCGTTACCTTGGACTTGCTTGTCACTGGGTCATAACTGTGGATACTAAGAGGGTGACATATGCGTAGTACAATCATATATATTGAGATCTTTGATGTACAGGCATCTCTTCAAAAGTCCTGTGGCGATAGAGTAGTGGTGACGTCTACAGACTTAACAAGTTGGGGGTATGCAGTCACGATTCTGCACACAGGCGGATCAAAGCTTATCTTAACATCATTGTTAGTTTTGCTGAACAGGAACTAACTTATATAGAGCTTTTTGTGGCAGAGCAGCACTTTAAAGGCACAACGCTGCTCACTCAGATCATGGCAAGGGTCTGGAAAAGGTGACCTAGACATCGTCGGTACAACCGGAAGCTGGCCAGCTACCTGCACCAGACGTATGTTTAAACTTGCAAGAGGGAAAAGTAAAAGAAATATCATTTATGTAAAAGCGAGAATTAAATTGATTATTGCTGCTTGGAAAGTAAGAGCACTTTTTCATAGTGAAGACTCTTCTCAGCCAGAGCGAAGCTGTTGTCGCCATGGAGCTGGCTAGGTACAAAGTGGACATTGCTGCTTTATCTGAGACAGTGAAGAAGATCAGCTTACTGAAAGAGGTGCTGGATACACTTTTTTTCTGGAAAGGCAAGCCTGAAGGAGTGAAAATCGATGGAGGAAGAGTTTTTGCTATATGGACACAGATCACAACCACGTTGGAGCAAGCTCGTGGAGTTAGTGATAGAATCGCCTTTAACATGTGAACGTTACATGCCTGCTCTTTCAGTTTGTGCTGCTACAATGGAGATATGGTCTTGGTAAGGCAAATGATGATACTCTTCTTCTTCTCCAGCTGTGTAGAGAATTTAGGCTAGCAGTATGTAACACTTTCCAACAAAAGCTCATCCTCAAGGTAACATGAATACATGCTAGATCAAAACATGGGCATATACTAGACTACATCATCACCAGGAAGTGTGACCTTAAAAACATGTGTACAGTAGGAGTCATGTGGATGTGGTGCAGATTGCGGTACTGACCATAAACTTGTTCGTGCTAAGATTAAGATACGTATCAGGAAGAAGGTCAGAGAAACTGGATTGAAAGTGCCTAAGTTAAGCGCATTGATGTTTCTAAGTTGCAAAATGAGGAACTACATGAAACTCTCAGAAACCAAATGAATAACATCAAATTTGATGGAAACTGGGAGCAGTTCAAATTACAGGTACTGTTCTTGGTCCTTAGAAACACTAAACATAGACTGGTGTGATGAGAATGATGTTGCAATTACCAGTCTTCTGGTTGAGAAAAACAGGCTTCATGAGAAACTTCGGTGTACTTTTGGTTCAGGTAGACATGTGCAGAAAGGCGTTTCAAGGAAACAAAATCGAACCTACTGCACGAGCTTCGGCGCATAAAGAACAGATGGTGGTCCGAAGTGTCAGCAAACATTCAGAGAGTTTATGACTGTAACGATTCGAAAGGTTTGTACAGTAAAATTAACAAGTGTATGGACCACCATCTCCAAGAATGGTGCCCTTGAGATGTTAAAAGCATTATGGCACGTTGCGTTGGACAGAACATTTTACTGATCTGTTTGATAAAATATCAGAAATAAATAAATTAGTTATAAATAGTCTACCTCAAAAGGATATCATTGAAGAGATGATGACTGATCCCAGCATTGATGAGACAAAAAACTCCATGAAAGACGTTAACACTGGAAAGGCACCAGGATTGGACGGGATACCCATCGAATTATTTGGAATTATCTTTAGTATTTGGTATTTGCCAGCAACAAATAATCGGATTCCCTGCCATCCTTTGTCTGTCACCGTTGCTACTAAAATGGTTTTGTCTTGCGTTGAAAATAATTGATAGTAAATTCAAAATTTGTATGGCGATCATTTCCACAACCGATCCCAGAGATTTCGTATTGCTCTCCTTTCACTCAGTTATTTTGCTTGCAAACCAACTTTTTTTTCGTTGGAACAAAATCCAGTAAGCATAATATGCTAGTCTGGTAGCGTAAAACAAATCTGCTTTAATAACTTTAAACTTTAACAGCAATATTCACAGTATTGTGTTGATTATATGATTGTATGTTATGTTCTCCAAAACAGAAAAAATTCTAAATAAAGAGAAATAAAGATTTAGTTAGAATTAGTAAGGTCCACTTTATGAACCCTACGTAGCTTCGGGGATGACAACTTCGCCCATGACTTTCTTCCATTCTTTCAAACATTTTCCAGGGGAAAACATTGGGAAGAGGAGATACGGTCATGTGATTTCTTTCAAAACTGTGACTTTTTGTGTAAAACGTTTTTTTTATGCTTTGGAAGTAATTGTAAGTTGTAATTTTGTAAGTTTTAAAGTAATTGGCTGATCTCTTAAAGAATATTAGAAAATTTTATGTAATAAAAAATATAATGCATAAAAATTAGAGGTTCGAACAAAACCTAAAAAAAATTATTCAACGTTCAGTGAAATGTGACTAAGAAATGATGAGATTTTTACTGAAAATAGTAACAATGTATAAAAGAAAACCTAATGTACAATTAATTGAATATACTGTAATGATTTGAATGTCTCCAGATTCCATTGAGCGCCTTTTTTGAATAAGCACTTAAAGTAAGCTCAAAAAGTTTAATAAGCCCCCACTTCTTTTATGTGCCAATGGGCGTTTAAGCACCCCGTCTGGGGAGAGCGCTTTTTCGACTCTTGTATTATTTGTTATTAACTCAGTATTATAGTAAAGGCGAATTGTTTTATGTTTTGAAAAATATCTTTATACTTATTTTTTTATCTGTACTAAGAAAACGTTTTGTAGAGGAACCCTAAACCAGTCCCGATAAAGCAATTCTAGAGTGGATAATAACTTCTCAGGAAGAACATAAAAGAAACATGGTTACTCCATCATTTAAATCTTGCGCTTTAACTGCCAACGTTGACGGTACAGAAGAAATCAGCTGCTTCAAACCTGGAAAGCCATGTGCTAAAGAATTCCAAGTGCTGGAGTAGCATATGACTGTATTTCAGGATCGTAAGATAAAAGTGGATCCTTTCGTAATGACTGACGCAGATATCGAGGACGCTCAGTTTCAAGACGATATTTTGCCTTCAGCTAAGGATGGTAACCATGTAATTCTTGATTAAAATATGGTACCGTAAAAGAAAGCTGTCAACTGGAACAAAACCTATTTTTTTTAGTTACCTTTCATAAAATCACAAAATTTTATGAACAAATTAAAAATCCCCCGTTTCTTTTAAGCGCCCTGGTAAAAAGCCGAAATTTAATAAGCGCTTCGAGCGTTTATTTGAATCATTACGGTAGTAAATAAAACAATTGTAAATGATGGATCTCAAAACCCACTTAGTTTTTCTTNATGACTGTAACGATTCGAAAGGTTTGTACAGTAAAATTAACAAGTGTATGGACCACCATCTCCAAGAATGGTGCCCTTGAGATGTTAAAAGCATTATGGCACGTTGCGTTGGACAGAACATTTTACTGATCTGTTTGATAAAATATCAGAAATAAATAAATTAGTTATAAATAGTCTACCTCAAAAGGATATCATTGAAGAGATGATGACTGATCCCAGCATTGATGAGACAAAAAACTCCATGAAAGACGTTAACACTGGAAAGGCACCAGGATTGGACGGGATACCCATCGAATTATTTGGAATTATCTTTAGTATTTGGTATTTGCCAGCAACAAATAATCGGATTCCCTGCCATCCTTTGTCTGTCACCGTTGCTACTAAAATGGTTTTGTCTTGCGTTGAAAATAATTGATAGTAAATTCAAAATTTGTATGGCGATCATTTCCACAACCGATCCCAGAGATTTCGTATTGCTCTCCTTTCACTCAGTTATTTTGCTTGCAAACCAACTTTTTTTTCGTTGGAACAAAATCCAGTAAGCATAATATGCTAGTCTGGTAGCGTAAAACAAATCTGCTTTAATAACTTTAAACTTTAACAGCAATATTCACAGTATTGTGTTGATTATATGATTGTATGTTATGTTCTCCAAAACAGAAAAAATTCTAAATAAAGAGAAATAAAGATTTAGTTAGAATTAGTAAGGTCCACTTTATGAACCCTACGTAGCTTCGGGGATGACAACTTCGCCCATGACTTTCTTCCATTCTTTCAAACATTTTCCAGGGGAAAACATTGGGAAGAGGAGATACGGTCATGTGATTTCTTTCAAAACTGTGACTTTTTGTGTAAAACGTTTTTTTTATGCTTTGGAAGTAATTGTAAGTTGTAATTTTGTAAGTTTTAAAGTAATTGGCTGATCTCTTAAAGAATATTAGAAAATTGTATGTAATAAAAAATATAATGCATAAAAATTAGAGGTTCGAACAAAACCTAAAAAAAATTATTCAACGTTCAGTGAAATGTGACTAAGAAATGATGAGATTTTTACTGAAAATAGTAACAATGTATAAAAGAAAACCTAATGTACAATTAATTGAATATACTGTAATGATTTGAATGTCTCCAGATTCCAATGAGCGCCTTTTTTGAATAAGCACTTAAAGTAAGCTCAAAAAGCTTAATAAGCCCCCACTTCTTTTATGTGCCAATGGGCGTTTAAGCACCCCGTCTGGGGAGAGCGCTTTTTCGACTCTTGTATTATTTGTTATTAACTCAGTATTATAGTAAAGGCGAATTGTTTTATGTTTTGAAAAATATCTTTATACTTATTTTTTTATCTGTACTAAGAAAACGTTTTGTAGAGGAACCCTAAACCAGTCCCGATAAAGCAATTCTAGAGTGGATAATAACTTCTCAGGAAGAACATAAAAGAAACATGGTTACTCCATCATTTAAATCTTGCGCTTTAACTGTCAACGTTGACGGTACAGAAGAAATCAACTGCTTCAAACTTGGAAAGCCATGTGCTAAAGAATTCCAAGTGCTGGAGTAGCATATGACTGTATTTCAGGATCGTAAGATAAAAGTGGATCCTTTCGTAATGACTGACGCAGATATCGAGGACGCTCAGTTTCAAGACGATATTTTGCCTTCAGCTAAGGATGGTAACCATGTAATTCTTGATTAAAATATGTTACCGTAAAAGAAAGCTGTCAACTAGAACAAAACCTATTTTTTTTAGTTACCTTTCATAAAATCACAAAATTTTATGAACAAATTAAAAATCCCCCGTTTCTTTTAAGCGCCCTGGTAAAAAGCCGAAATTTAATAAGCGCTTCGAGCGTTTATTTGAATCATTACGGTAGTAAATAAAACAATTGTAAATGATGGATCTCAAAACCCACTTAGTTTTTCTTAATCTCAAGCTATAAATAAGGTGTATACTCCCAAGGCTTACAAAATGTTATCTTCTGCTTAATCAATTCCATAATGCAAAATACCATCTGATATATAAGCCCACACCATTCGACTAGTTGTAAATGACAAACCAATCTTCCCATTTTTATCAATGGCAATAACACCACATCGGCCGCCAGTTTTATCGTATGTTTTCTTTACACTCTTTTCAGCGGCTGCTTGAACTGATAATCCAGCTTCAAGATGATATACAACCTAAACACAAATAGATTCAAAAAGTTAAAATGTCTACAGTATAAAAAAGCTATAATCTGGGGCTGCACACATACGTAACTATGGGGGTGAATATTTGATTTATGTATGTCCATAACCGATATCCTTTTCTTCACCGTCACCAGCTTCAAGGCATATTTAGCTTCATATCTTTACAAGTAAAGGGTATGTGCGGCACTTTAAACAGCAGGTACACTTATACAAGGGAAACAGTAAATATTATTAGGAGTTTTTAATTCAGTAGTACTAACGAGTCACCGAAAACGTGCACACCGCTTTCCCCCCCCCTCCCCCCCCCTCCTGCTAACAAATTTTCTCCGTGCAGCTCAACTTCAAAAGCTTTTTCCATGCGAAAATGTTAATAAAGTGATGGTTTTCAAAATTAAATGATCAAAGAAAAGTTTAAATATCAGTACTTCAATCTAAGAAACTACACTTGATGACAATGTTGAGTATGAGAAACCCTTTTGTTTGGAAACTTAAAAGGAGATTTCACTGCTTGTGTGAATAAAAACGCCGTGAAAACACACCATACCCACTTGAAACCATGGCTGCAGAGGTTTCTGGTGGCACTGTACTTGGTAAAATATCCTTCATGATGGTTGACTCATAAAACACTTGCCTATCTTATTGCGAATGAAATTATACTGACTAATTCTTACATTTCTAAACACACATGTACAACAGATATATAATTGTTACGTACATACAATAGTTTGGAGTGCGTTACAAGCGCACAGTCAGTCTATATACTGTTGGTCACTAAACATACTTGGATTCTAATGACTTGACAGCAGCAATTGGTTTCAAATGGAAAGTACAATGCACTATTAGTATTGTAAATCATGCATACCTTCATACATCTAATGACAGTATCACTTATATTTAAACTTGTTAAAATACTCAATAATAAAACACAATTTTCAGGGGAGTAAAATATTTCTGTATTGGTGCAATGTCGAACAAAATCTGATGGGGAAAATTAGTTTTTTTAAGGAGTTCGGATGCAAAATATCTAAACTTTGAGTACGGCGCGAACCATCGAGGCATCTTGAGGAATCAGTAGATCTTGGCTTCCCGAGTTCAAGTTGATTTTGCCGCCGATGAATTTGAGAGTGAGGGTAACGCTTACAGAAACAGAAACCATTCAAAGAAAAATGCATATTAAAAAAGGTTGGTATGTTACATCCTTACAAAGAAAATAATAAAACATACTTCTCTGCAAACTAAAGTTCTGATAATTGCTTCCCCGTGACCGGTAGCTGATGCACCACCAAATTCATTAGCATATCCACCACACCCAATTAAGGCTGTGTCAGCAACTCTTCCCTTCATTTTCATAAAAATTCCACCTTCAGGATAAAAAAAAACTTTTACGTTTATTTAAAAAAAAAACTTGTCTTATGAAAATATACGATTCGTGGCTCAAAACGTCAATATCGCAAGACAATCACTTTCATCCAGGCTGCAAGTTTCTCGCTGGCACTCGACTGGACCAAGGCCCCAGGATAAGAAAATTCAAGTAAAGCTCATAAAAGAAGGTAGAACTAGGTCTAGCTTTCATTTAGTTGCATTTGAAAAAATTCATATTAAACTTTCAGCACCTCTTTGCAAACAAAAAAAGTTACGTATGGTTTTGAACTGTTTAAGGCAACCAGTCACAAAATGTAGAGAGCTTTCTTGACGATCTTTTGTTTTCCGTAATGAAAAAAAAGTCATTTGATTTGTTTTTATTAAGCTTTCAACCAAAATGAACATGATTTCAATTCCGATATTTAATTTAATGAATAATTATTATTTTACAAAAATATGTTCAAAAATGAATTACTGTCTTCTTTATACAATGCAATTCATCTTCTTCTATACTTATAAAAGCACTTTCAGATTCACTTTGTACGGTCAGAATTTTGTAGCAGTTCGTATTCTTTCATCCAAAGCAATATACAACTCTCCACATATGCACAAAGTAGCCTTAGCTTGGAGCAAAACATTTCCTTTTGAGTAACAGACTACAATTAGAATGTTTCTCTGTGTTGCATTGATTGCATGTATGAATAAACAAGAGTTGTATCGTTCTTGTTCTTCCTGTCCTACCGGATTTTTCCCGTCTTGATAGCATGAGGACTAGAATTTATGGTCGGAGTAAGATAAGGCAACGCAGGGAGATGCATTCGCAGGTTGTCTTCTTCTGTGGGGTAAATAAAGACGTGAAGTATTGCTACTAATCACCCAATTCTTCAATCACTGTGCTACTACAGTATTTATTTTACAAACATTTGGACCAGCATTTCCTTGGCGGCTGTGTTTTTACCTACAAACCTTAATTTGATTATCAGTGTAAATACTTAAACTCAGAGAGTTCATTAGGTTCAACAATAATTGTAACCTTTTCCATACACTTTTAAATTTTACAATTAAAAAACAAATATTGTAATGTTCTACTTTGTTCCAAGGGTTGGTATTTGAGGAAATACCTTTAAAAAGTTAACTTAAAAAGTAATATTTCAAGGTATTCCAAACAATACACAAATACAGACAATTAAATCCCATAGCTGCTGCTTTTTTAAACAATTTAAATCAATTCGTCTGGCGGTATTCAAGTCTCATTTCGACAGCGGGTTCCCTCTTAGTAATAAGCTTCCTTCGATAATTTTGCTAGTGATAGCCTTACGGTACCAAATGAGCAATCGGGGTGGCACCAAGCTATACACAGCTGTGTGCATGTGGTAAGAACTAGGTGGTTAAAAGTGTCCATTCAACAATAAATATTATGTTCACCAAAAGAAGTGTTGACCTCTCGATGACGACTTAATCGTTTACCGTCGGTTATTACATGTCAATGACGGACACGCCTTAAACTAGTCAACAGATAAAGGTTGACCAACCGCTTTTCTTTCTATTTTTGCAGCTTGAATGAACAGACGGATCCCGAGTTTGATGACATTTTGCTCGGCGTGGAAATGAGGCCTGCAAGACACCAGGAACCACGGCGTATGCAAAAATAACGTTTTTACATAATTTTTGCAACTCGGTTAAATCTGTGCAAATTTTGAGTTTTAACTATTGTACCTAGGATTTTTCCATGTAAGTAACAGTCACCGCAAAGGCAAATGGCTAAATTACACTTCTCCGTCGTCACACGAGGTAATGCTGAGCTCTAAAAGACATAAAATTTTAACAAAACACATTACACCCTTTAAGCAACCTCTCGCACTACTGTCATGCGTAACAAATAATAGAAATCTAAAGAAGCACAGTTAGTTTTTCTTAGGACGAAAGAAGTAAAAAAATACTTTTCAATTTCTATATCTTGGCCAGTCTACCTGGGACAGCAGTTCTTATTTCGGAAAAGCTAAACAGCTATAAATTCTTTTCAAATTGACGTCCAATTGTTTTTAACGAGTTTTCAGTTAATAGAGGGCATCCCCTACCCCCAAAGGCTCACCAAGAAAAAAATTAGAGGAATAAATTAAGAATCAAAATGGTCAACAATTTAAAGACAGCAGGTAAAATAGTTAAACTTGCAAAAATAAATTTCTGT
>RDPX01000041.1:39497-59718 GCA_003991215.1 Morbakka virulenta
CCAGTCTCCCTTTTGTTGGCTGATGCCTTGCGTTTAGGAAAGTGAGAGGTGGATAAATTTAAAACTAAAAATCTGATTGCATAACATGGTTGGAAGCTCAATTGAGGGTCTTGTATGATGTATGCTCAGTCTGGGGATCGCGCAAGGTAGCCATCAAACCAACTCGGCTTTTCAATGTGAGCTCCAATAACATCAGAAACTCACAAACAAGATTTGATTTTTGTATAAAATCTCGATAAGGCAAATTTGTACCACATTAAAAACGATATTTTGGACTTTCAGGATCAACATTGACCTCTTATCTCTTATGTAAAACTTGTACCTATTTGATGTAGCAAAAATGAATATTTTAACAACTTTTTTGGATTTTGTTGTCCGTGTGATACTCAATTTCTCCTGATCTAGAAACAACATTTTTTCCAAATAGGGAGAGCCTGTGGAAAAAAATTAGAGCTTATGGTAAAAAATGGATATGATATTCAGATTCAGCACCCTCAGATTACTTAAAAACAGTTGAAACATTTCCAACCCTACGCCAAAAACTTTTTTTTGTTGAACTGTGTAATATATCTAATATATATATATATATGGTATATGGTATATATATGGTATTTCATCTTGATGCCAACTAAAATCTAAAATATGTCATCCTGTCACAAGAAAACTCAATTTTTTTCAGATAACTCATTGGAAACATAAAGATTGAGGAGGAGTTCTTCACTGCACCTACACAAGGCCACAAGTTGTGATATACCAATACAAAGCCAAAACATGAAGTTACAGGCAAAAGAGACAAGCGATTAACGTCCTTTGAATTAGATGGCTGTAGTAGACTGCTTAAACTTCATGCGTGAAAAAGAGCAAAAATGACTGTTGTCTTGAGTTAACATACAAGTGTGAATGAACAACATAAAACTTAATAATATCGAGGTATTTTTGTCACACAAGCAGGGGAAAAAAACATTAAATCGAATATCATTGGAAGAAAAAATAAATCGAAAGAGGGGTACAGGAAAAGACGTAGAACAATGTGATATAGGAGCATCGAAAAATATACTGGTACAAATTACTTAGAAGTAGTCAGATAAGCAGACCATTAAAAACAGTGGCCGACCACTGCCTCCAGCCCTCTGACATAGAATGGCACTACTGAAATAAAATGATTACTAAGGTTAATGACTAAATTTCAAAAGAGCTGACAAAAATCAACGTAAATACTGACATTATACTCCAGGAAGACGTTACTATTGAACAAACTGAAACTTCATAGTTAACCGAAGTTCCTTAGTTTTCACTAACACCCGAAGGATAAGAGAAAAACAAACAATACTTTAAGTTTTTATTTGAAGAAGTGATCAAATGATAAATTTAAATCAAATAGACAATTACAAATACAAAGATGAAGTGGTAGATCATAATTCATGATATGAGATAAAATAGCAATCTTGGTTGGAGAAAAACATAGAAGAGCCAAATTTTTATGAAGAGATCTGCATGCTACAACGAACGCAATTTTTTCTATTTGTGCATTGATATAATATCCATATGGTATAATGAAAAAAATTTGGAATGATCACAGGAATGATCAGAGGAATGATCACACACACACACACACACACACACACACACAATTAAACAAGAGCTAAGTAATAGCGTACCCGAAGAAGATCAATATCCCAGATTGTCAAGGTATAAAAGGGAGCGTAGCTCTGAGTGGGGACCTTTAAGTCTCCACATTAATCTAACTTATTTACACTATGCCCTTATAATGGGGTTATAAATAAGTCCATATTTCAATTAGGGAACAAATGATATATTGAATAAAACTGCCATATTTAAGTTTATCTTTTTCTTACAATATTACATATTCTATTTTTGATGAAAATGTCTTTTTCTTCAGTCTTTATTTACACAAAACTTCCATTCCGTTTTCCTCGCTAATTTTCTTTGGCATCATTCATAGCCGCGATCACGAATCCTCTGGAATTCAAAACAAAACTGGAATGGCGGGAAAATTTCCAAAGGCAAATGACCAAAAAAAGATTTATTTTTCATACTTTGACAGCACACTTATCAAAAACATTTCCAGATGCAACTTGAGTACTCAGGCATTCTCAAAAAATGGGTAGCAGACCTGCCCCAACACTTCTTAATGTAATGCTTTAAGTTCTAACGTCAGTTGCTCTCGTTGTCTTTAAATTCGAATGTTTTGCATTCGAATTCATTCGTCCAACATTTGAAATCAATTTTGTTACGTTTGGGGAATTATCTAATTGTTGTTTGATTTTGTTGCTTGAGATTAAAACCGGAAGATCTTATTTGTTTTAATTCAAAAAGGAATTCGCGACGGCTTTAAGCATGAAGAATGGAAATATTTCTGTGACTCCTGAAGCTTGCGCTGTCAGCCTAAAGAACATTCATGGATCCAAGGAGCAATGTGCTTTAATTTAAGCTGAAATTCTTGATAAAAGCTTCAATTCAAGACTAAAAAGAAGAATCAGACCCATGAAGTCGAAGTACCCATTACTTGAAGATGCTATTGTACTCAAGGATGCTATTATTCTATCAATAAAAGAAAACAGAAATGGCAAACAGTTACCAAGGAAATGGTTTACAAAAAGGCTACGAATTTTTTCCCAAGCCTATACCCTGATCCAAATAAAACATTCCCTGCATCAAATGGTTGCCTGAAGAGAAAGCTGCAAAGGAACAATTCAAAATACCGCAGAGTAAAAAGTGTGGAACAAAAAATACCAATTGATGCTCCAGGAAAAGCAATATGATTCCTCACACGTAAGACATAAGAAACTGTTACCAGGGCTATAAAGTGATTCTTTATATGGACGATACATCTTGTTACTTCAAGTTACCAAGATCTAGAAGCTATGACTTGGAAGGAATAAATAATGTGACGGCTGGTACAGCAGGTAACGGGAAAATGCGTTCTAACACTATCTTAATTGCGGGCTTTCGAAAACGGGGTGATCATTTATTTAACAGAAGTCAAACTCTCACCGATGATAATTTTGACAAATTAAAAAAAACACGACTGGAGTAAAATTCTTCAATCGTATGGTAGCCAAAGGCACCAAAGGTGGCACAGTGAGAAAAGAACTCAAGAAGACCAGGACTTCTCTTCTAGAAAATAAATATTCGACTTGTTATGGAGACAACCCAATCACACAAAAGTAACGACGTTATTTCGACATTTGATAAACTAAACACCACAGTGAAAATTATTATAATGGGGTATGGCGCTCATAATTCAATTCCTAGTTTCCATGCAAACAAGCCTTAAAAGACAGCATGAAACAAAAATGGGCTGAATGGATTGAATGCGGTGAAGTAGAGTGCATCAAAACTAAAAAGGAAAACCGTATCATATAAAATGGTGGCCTGTTGGGTCGACGAGTGGTGATAACAAATATCTGGTGACAAGATTATCAAAGGGTATTTAAAAAACCTGGTTATTTGGAATGGAATGGGGCTTTGGTGTGTTGCATTGACTACTGAAAGTTCCAGGGAGCCTCCTTCGTAAAGTAATCAAAATGCTTCTGACCCTGGACGAAGAGCTGTTGAAAAGGTCAATAACTGGAACTAGCTTGACAGATGATGACTCCGAAAGTGTCGAGGAAACCACATTTTATGACTATCAAGATTGTGAAATAAAACAAACTTTTTATTTATCTGTTGTATTTGTAATACTTTTTCACTTGTCCTTGTTTGTTAAAGTCAAACAAATTTGAAAGAAATAATGGAAACATTTCCCATGGATAGTCTCTCCACTGTGTTTTCACTTCAAAAATTTTTATGAGCCCACTTTTAACGGAGAAACGTATTCCACTATTAGGTGTTTCTACAAACTAATATTTCACTTGGTGATAAAGCACACTTTTAAGCTGTCTTGAAAATTCTGAACTTTATGGACTCGGAGGAAGCCATAGATGTAAGAGCTTTATCATGCTTATCAAGCTTACTACTACTCTACTACTACTACTCATGACATGATAAAGCTCTTACATCTATACTTTTAAGCTGTATTAGAAGGTCCAATAAATACCAAGTCAATCTAGGAGCTGACGTTTTAGAACCCTTAAGCATCATTGTAGTTCCTACTATGCAAGTAAGCCCTGAGCTACGTGATAAACAACATTTTATTGCTAACTTTCGTGTAAAACATGATGCTTAATTTAATGGTGTCTTATGATGCACAACCATCATCAATTCTTAAGGAAATCTATGGTCGACACCGAGGTACAAAGGTTGCTGCTAAAAGATCTTATTTGTCCTGTGAGAAATTTAAAAATTCTGCTTCTTAAGTTCCTATTGTCAATCAAACAGGTACAATCCGACCCATATGATTACTTGGCAATTATTTTTGTACTCTAGATAAAATTCTTCATCGAGATGCTCACACGCTTATTTTTCTACAAAAATTCTACGGAAGATTTTTGNAACGTGATAAACAACATTTTATTGCTAACTTTCGTGTAAAATATGATGCTTAATTTAATGGTATGTCTTATGATGCACAACCATCATCAATTCTTAAGGAAATCTATGGTCGACACCGAGGTACAAAGGTTGCTGCTAAAAGATCTTATTTGTCCTGTGAGAAATTTAAAAATTCTGCTTCTTAAGTTCCTATTGTCAATCAAACAGGTACAATCCGACCCATATGATTACTTGGCAATTACTTTTGTACTCCAGATAAAATTCTTCATCGAGATGCTCACACGCTTATTTTTCTACAAAAATTCTACGGAAGATTTTTGGCACAAAATTCTATGGTCATCAATCTACATAAAAGTAACTAATTGAAAGAAACAGCTCTGAAACAGCTTTTTCGTAGCAATGACTTACAGAAAAGATTATAAACTTAATGGAAGTAAAATAAAATATCCAAATAAGAATCAAAAATACAAAAGCCCAAGGAAAAAAAGCCATACAGCAAAGGAAGTAAGTCTGAACAAAAATTGCAGGTTCACGAACGGAAATTTTAACAACCAACTAAAAACCATTTCAGAAAACCTGATCTGATAGATGTGTGAGTACATCAGATGTTACTCTTATTTCCAGCAAAGATTACTCCCAGACGGATAGAAGATACAGACTATCTATTTAAGGACAAAAAAGCCCCATAGTTAAATTTAAGAAATCAACGGATGGGAAACCAATCCTCTAATTGGAAGTGACGGAAGTTATATCTCTTCTTCTTCTTTAGGTGCCGTGTCCTTCCAGAACGTTGGCGATCATGTTTCTCCACAGCTTCCTGTCCCTCGTTCTCCTCAACAGCTGTTCCTCAGTAGTGTTGGTCACTGCGACTATGGTCTTGAAGTTATATACAAAGTGAAAAATGACACAGCTAGTTTGACTAAGATTTAATAAATATAGACTAAGCATAAATAGAAAATAATGGTGAATTCTTTCTCGGTTTTATTTATAATGAGCGCAACCTAAATAAACTGCCTGATATTCCCCATTGCCTGTATATCAGCAGAAAAGACTTCAAGTGCCCTGAGAAACCTCAAGTGGGTACCTGGTGATATCAAGAATGGCACAGTAAAGGAGTCCTCAGGTGTCAAGAACTCTTTTGTAGACAGAGAAAAACAATACAAATTGCTATATGTAGGCAATACAATGCTTACAACATTGGTATGGGCCGAATTATCACGTGCATTTATAAAATTTAACACCGGAATCTGGAACGCAGTTACTTTTTGTTTGCACCTTTTAGAACCGGAAGTTAGAACATGGTTTGTTACCTTTGTTGTACTTTAAATTTTGGTTGCTTTTCAATTGAAAATTGGAAATGTGGAGAGTTTGTTTTTCAGCATGTGCAGGTATTTGACTGCATTTTTATGCTTGGTTTTTATTTGATTAGATGTTGTTTGTTCATAACCTATCATCACATTTCTGATTTCATTTTGATGCTGGCCATCAAATTGTCAGACTTTATCAAGTGCTTTGAGGATCGTGTATCTTGTGGCTTTTTTTGGTGTGTTGTGCGGTGGATTGGAGTTGGACCCTGAGTTGCAGAAGATTGATGATTCCAACTATTTCGTGGTACTGTCTCTTAACGAATCAGCATTTTCTGTGTACGGACAGTTAAGTGGCACGATAAAATCTAACTAATAAACTCTCAAAGGAGAGGTGGTTACAGCGTTCTGCATTGACAGTTTCAGAGGATTTAAGGTGGGACTTTAAAAGAAGGGGAGGCTCTGGATGTTTTGGGAGATGTAAGACGGCTGATTGGGCTCCTTTTTGCATTCATTACAGAGCTGCCATTTAAAATTGCAAGCACTTAAGTCTGTGATTACTTTTCAAAGACTTGTCATTTAATAGTGCTGTTTTGGGGGCACGGGTAATCTTGACAGCTATTGCTAACTAATGCAAATACTATTTGCATTACTATTTGAAATAGTAATATAAAATGTGTTGTAGGTTAAAATCTGCGAGAGTACAGACCCTGTTTTAAATGCGGGGTGCTTGGTCATTTGTCACGTGATAGCTGTATATTCAAGGCTGTGTCACAGGCCAGAGCTGTGATAATTTGTTTGAAGTGTCAAGGTAAAGGACGCACTGCTAGAGATTGTACCCAGCAAAAAAAGACTATCAGTGCATCTATGCTGGGGGCTACCCTACGCATGTAAATATGTCAGCACTGCCAATTGTTACAGTAGTATGTAGTATTAAAATGAATGGGTAAGTTTACAGTGGGTGCAAAAATTCAATAATGGTTTATGGGGCACTACAAAAATTAGGCCTGCATCCATGTGGAGTTGGACAAATTGTATGGATCTTAGATGGGTAGGAGACTATTTCTGTGAGGTCTTGTATTTCAGTGGTTGTTTTGGGTGATTAGAGTTTCTTTAGAGTTGTCTTGTTTGGTTGTGCCCCAGTTACTTTTAAATTATGATAGAATTCTGTGGATGGATGCAATGGAGGGTCTTATTGGTAGTGTTATCAACAGGGAAGTTGTTGAGTTCCTGGGATCCTGTATGGCTACTGTGTCAGAAGTTATAGAGCATGTTTTTGAATTTGAGGAGATCCTCAAACCCCATCAAACTAAGGGAAAATGTTTTGATCTCAAATCATTTTAGCTTGGTTTGGTGGGGCTTCCGTAACTGTTTAATGGAAATAGAAGCACCATGAAATGGTATTACAGAATATGTGTGGCCAGTATTGGATAAGGAAAGTAGAGTTTTCAACGAAGAGGAAATAGACAAGTTGGTAGAGCAGGGGTGGCTACAGGCATATGATTCCTAGAAATATGGGGTGATAAGTGACATTTTGCCATTAATGGATGATGATCTTGCATGTTGGGCTTGGTTACAGGGTCACATAGACACTGATTTACTGTGATTTCAGGTATTATAGTTTACAGGCTGAACACATGCAATGGCACATATCAGGTTTGGATTTAATGGTGCTCCAAAAGTCGTGTCTGCAATCCTCATGAAAGTATGTCTGGTTTGGTGGTATCCTAGGCAACCGTTTTATTGATGACATTGTAGTATATTGAAAGGTAGTTTCAGGAGGGCAAGTAAGGCAACATTCTTTATTCCATTGTCTGGCTACAAAGGGTCCAGAACTGCTTAGGAATGCCAGAGTGTCGGGGTTGCAAGTAACATAAGGAGAAGGTGGGGGCATACTTGATGGGTTAGGGATGCTGAGCTACCTTCAATTGTTGCATATCTGCACAAAAGACAACTGTTTTATGTATGTGGTTATTTGGTAGCCTATTATCCATTGGTGGAGTGGGGTGATTGTGTGTCTCCAGTTGTGAAAGCAAGGATACTGGAAAATTTGAAAGTAAGGAGTGATTGTTTAGGTGTCCAGTCACCTAATTATTGTAAATATACCCCTGCCCTATAAAATATTAAGGTGACTGCTCACCTGAATATTCCACGTTTTCACTGCACTCTTATTCACACAGCATGGAATGTGGATTTTTCTTGAGTTGTACCAAGGAAAGGGGAATATGGATCAAGAGACCTGGGAATCCAAAAACTATCAGCTATTATCAAATGGTATATCAAGACTGAAAATTCCTCTAGTCAAGGCTAGAGAGAAACAAAAAATTGGAGTTGGAATATAGCATGGAGACTGGCAGGGAACCTACTTTGAATTCTATTTTTCATATATTTAATAGGACCAAACCCAAACAGCTATAATACCTTTTGAATCTCAGATATTTAAACTTCTATGTTTCACAGGTTTTGTCGCTGTGGGACTAGGCATTCATAGTTTCCTGTGATCAAGCCACAAAGAATCTTGAAAACCCATGGCTTATTTTGTCAATAGTTATTACTTTTTTATCTTTTAGGCTCTTGTTCTTTTGTTTAATTTTTTATGCTGAGCAAATGACTCTTCTTCCTTCATGACTATTTCTTTCCCCACTTTGACTTTTCTTTATTTGGTATTGGTTTGGTTTTTGACAATGCTTCTTCCAGAAAGCCATGGAACATCCACATTGTTTTCAACATTATTTTCTCTTTAAGCACTGCTCTTTTTTTGAGACAATGTAACAATTTTTTTCAAAGACCTGCTGCCATTAATAAATTAAAAAGAAGAAATTTTCCACTGGAGTTGTTGTTGCTTGTTAGAAAAAGTTTGTGATATCCAAGAAAGATTTAATTTGTTGACAGGCAGCTTCAATGGCCCTGGGTTCAAAAATCAGGTCATATCTGGATTTTTGAGGCAGGATAAACATCCATCTCATACAGGATAGAGCATAGATTGCTATGAGTGAGAGGATTACCTATTTCCAAACTCTGGCAAAATATGGGTCTGCTTCTTTGGCTAACAGGACAATAAAATTGAAAAAAAAAGTTAAAAATAACTAAGCAATTGATAGCTTGAACCCTGGTAAAGTAATGACTAAGTTAACTAATTCATGTTGTTGACAATTTGACTTGTTATTGTGAAAGTTTGGGCTTCAAAATATTGGTCACCTGAATATTGTCCTTCTTAATAGTATATGACACAGTGAAGGGTCATTGGACATGGTCAGATGTTCAATGAAGGAATAATGTGGTGTGATCATCAGAGCCTGGCAATAGCTGTGGGTTTGGAGATTGATGGTCATGTAGTGGAAGATTGTGAATATTGTAATGCAAGAAGAATAATGGTGAACATTTTAAGTTGCTGAGTTGAAAGGAGGCATTGAAGAGTAATAACCTGGGTTTTAGGTGGGGATTGCAACCAGTAACTGTGAGATAGACTGTGCTACTGTACTTTACTGGCTTACTTAAGTGAAAGTGAGAAGTTACAGGCTTAGGGTCAGTGGGCTAAGGGGCCATCCATTTATTATGTTTGCACTGAGGAGAGGAAGGTGTATCCTAAAAAGCAAACAAAAGTAAACAGGAGGGAATGGGGTTCACAAGATGAGAACATTCACTTAATAAAAAATTTTTGCTTACAGTTTTCACAAAGTAGTGACAGCGAAAGACAGGTGTGCTGGTGTAATTATTCTTATCTGTTTTAACACATTTATTGTTTATATGGAATTACTTTCATTTGTATTTGGCTTGTATCTAATTATAATTGCTTTCATTTCTCATAACAATAGCCTGGCATCAATTTTTTACTTTTTGAAATTAAGCAAGTGAGCTTCAATAAAAGAAGAATCAATGACAATTTTTAAACTTATTTATCAAAATGGCAACTACCAATGATGGTCAAATAAAATATAACATATGTTTCCACATATGTGGGGTACTTGCCTGTGAGCAGGTGTGAACAAGGGGGAGGGGGCTAAAAATGGCCAATTTAATGCAAACATAATAAAAGGATGGCCACCAAGTGAGATATTATTAAAGCTTAGGTTATGCAAGAGGGCTATAAATGAAAGTGAATTTGGTTGCCTGCACAAAGGTTAGATACAAAAGGTAATGAGCTGTGCCTCAACCTTTGGTTCTAATAATAATGAAAGCCAGTACTTTACACATAATAATTCAGTTTTGCCCTTTATTTAAAGGTCAGAAACATTGTCTTGTCTGAGGGATTGGGAATGTCAATTTTTTGGAGATGGGATTACAGATTGCATTCAACTCATTACCACTCCTTCCAGCACCAGCATCATGGTAATTATCTTCATTGTCAGTATTGTTTTTCTTGTTTTCAACAGCCTCTATCTCACTAGGTTCTCCATGGTTAGAAGTTATTGCAGCACCAAAACCATCTTGGGCCAATCAAGCTACCTTCATTCTGTGTTGTTTTTTGTTCATTGATAATGATAAACAACAGTGGTAAAATGGACTTATAAGAAAACAGTAAAAAATGTTACTACATAGTATTAAGCAATATATATATATATATATATATATATATATATATATATATATATATATATATGNTACCACTCCTTCCAGCACCAGCATCATGGTAATTATCTTCATTGTCAGTATTGTTTTTCTTGTTTTCAACAGCCTCTATCTCACTAGGTTCTCCATGGTTAGAAGTTATTGCAGCACCAAAACCATCTTGGACCAATCAAGCTACCTTCATTCTGTGTTGTTTTTTGTTCATTGATAATGATAAACAACAGTGGTAAAATGGACTTATAAGAAAAGAGTAAAAAATGTTACTACATAGTATTAAGCAATATATATATATATATATATATATGCTAGAAAATAAAAGTATTTTTAAGAACATGCTTACCATATTAAAAAGATTAAATATGCAAGTTGTATCTCATATTTTGTTAGGATAATTATATCAAGCAGCAAAGCAGCTGGAATTAAGAGCAAATAGCCATACTCATGAATGCACTTAATGGGATGGCGAATACCTTTGGATAAAGTACCTCTCTGAAAACTAACCCATATTTATTGAACCTATCAATTAAATCAAAATTCTAATCGGGTTAAACTGGAGTTTTTCACCAGCAAGAATGTAATACTAATGCAATTAGATGTAGATTACTTCAAATGTCTCTTATAGGTTGTGTCAATGACAAAGAGGTGTTAAAGCCAATCTTTATGACAGGATTATGTGGTCATATTCTGCAAATGATTATGGCAGTAGGCTTTGTATACATTGTAGTCCACTTAATTGGGATAGCATATCATGAGAAAGAATGACTGGACAATCTTGTTGCCAGTACTGTACATATCAAGCATTTTGCACTGGAAAGATAGTTTCCAATGCTGCTTGGCTGAATATGAAGCTTTGCAGGTCTTATGATTGAACATATTTTGAAGTACTACTAAGAAAATTTTCCCTAAGTCACAATGCCCATAAAACCTAACAAATATTTATAAGATATGCTTTCAGTACTTGAAAAACATTCATTGAGGGTTAGCACTCATGGCAAAATTTTACTGCCCCAATCCTTTGGGAGGTGAGCGTTAAAGGCAGTATTACCCAGTACTTAGTTTCAAGAAATGTTTTTACTTTGAAAATAACTGGTGATTATTGATATTCATCAAGCAAAATTTCACCACTAATTTTTCTGTAAAGTATATTTGAATATGTTATGGCTAAACTTGCCATGTCTTAAATTTGATGAAATAGATAACATAAAATTTATTTTGTTAAAAGACATGCCAAAAATTTCTGTTGTCATTATTTGTAAAATCATGAGGTCATAAAATCAGATCATTTCCCAAAATTTGGTTTTTGATTTGGCAAAATTTTTTAGCACTGGACCGATAGCAAATCAGTTTAAGATTGGGATTATCAAATGCTAACCTTAATCTTAAGGGCTCTGGTTAGTTTTACTTTCTCTGAAAAACAAAAAATGCAATAGATAGCATTAGCTCTTAATAAAACAGGTTTCACAATTGTGGTTCTTCAGTTTATGGACATGCGGATATCTCTTGAAAAACCCAATCTTTTCAATAACTGCCTATCAACCATCCATTTAGTGACTTTGCCACATTCCACACGAGTGTGACTTTGGTCAGTCCACTTCGTTTTTAAAGGTGTTTTTTCAACTAGACTTCCTTTCCTTTTAATTTTTGAATTCGTTTTCCTATGTTGAGCAACTTTCCAGACAATAGTAAATTTGAATAATTTTCTCTACATCTAGTGAAAATTATATATACACTTCTGAAAAGATTGAATTTACAGTTTCAATTTTAAGAGTACATTTTTGTTATGCCTGCAGCTTATATACCAGGCAGTCAATTCACCAAAAAAACTGATGAATTCATTCAGAAACAGAAAGTAGCCATCCACGATCAAACAACCTGAGAATGATCATTAAAAGGCATTATATCCCACAAAGTTGCGACAAGATCATACATTATCAAACTCGACAGTGGAAATACGATTCAACGGAATCCAAAGGATATTCCGCTAGTTCTATTTACCAATGGCACAAACTTCCAGTGCATGCGCCAGAAAACTTAAACCTTACAGTTGCATCTTGTGCAGTCTCCTGAGAACAATTATCAGATGATATCACAATAAACTACGAGCAGGGGTATGACACATTTAGCAATGATTTCCATGAGAAAATGGAGAACATGTGACACGAAGTGGGTGTACAGTGAGGCACTGAAATCCTTAGTCTGGGTCTTAATCCTTAGTACTACAGTCGCACCAACATCCATGAAGCCAACCCGAA
This sequence comes from Morbakka virulenta, assembly GCA_003991215.1. NCBI lineage: Eukaryota > Metazoa > Cnidaria > Cubozoa > Carybdeida > Carukiidae > Morbakka > Morbakka virulenta. The sequence continues at coordinate 52,078 of RDPX01000041.1, forward strand.
ATTTTTGAAATTTAACTGCCCTTGATTTGGGAGCAAAAATATTGTAAGAACTATAAAGAGGCTGTTAAAAACGAGGCTGGTGATTTTGGAAGCACATGGTTTGTGTTTTGGTCTGAGGTTGCGAACATGTTACTCTCGGAGAAGTCGATCATGTTTTATCACCTGTTGAAATCAAGAACTCAGGGTGAAATTCTGAAAAATATCAATATCGGGTTTTAATATGCAATGAAAGACAGGAAAAAACATGGAGTAACCTTTTTAGGCTAAAAATATTTTATCACACCTGAAGCAATACAGACAATTTATCTTACCTTTTGTAAAACTTCATTCCCTGCATTGACCGCTCTTTGAATCCCATCCTTTGACCTGTCTATGAGACAGTCTGGCAAATTCCATGCTCCTCCGTGCACAACAATTGCGGGCTTCATCGGTCAATAATATTTTGGTCACACAAAAGGTCTCCAACTTGAGCTTTATTAAACTATTCAACTGCACTGACATTAAACATGGTTTTAAGTTCACCAACAAGTCTTACTTATAACTACTTTTAATACAGGTCAGGACATATTCATGATGGTACATTAAGTTAATGTACACTTAAGGGCGATTGTCTTTATGGCTATAGAGCTGTTCAGCTTGCAACTTTATTGGAGTTCATAAGTGCTCGTTAAATAGATAAAAGGCAGTTCTCTTTCAAATGGGGGATCTCCTAATCTAGTCATACTCAATGCGCATGTGTACAAAAATAACGTATCTTTCGAGTTTGTTTATGATTTGAAAAGTAAAAAGAAGGGCCGAAATCAAAATTTAGTGTGTGACGACATAAAAATATTATCTTTCCCAAAATGTCCAGAACGGTCAATTATTTCAAACAGGAAATAAACACGTTGGAGAAAATTTACCTCGAGGGATCGATTTTGCTGTTATCTCTCACTAATGAAGTCAGTATCTTACGTACCCGGGTGGCGTATTCCACCGGCCCTCATCATTCTGATCATATAAGCAGCTGGCCATCCCCATCAGTTATCTTCACCAGTCCATCCATGTATTTTACTATTGGTCTTCCTTCCCTTCGCTGCCACTCAATCTTCCCACTGTGGCATAGATCTTTCAGCTCTCCATGCCTAACAACACGCCCTACAAAGCGTAGCAGCAACTCTCACGACTGACAGCAAGGCTTTCCTTATCCCAGCCCGAGCTAACACCTCATTTTTTCTTCTGGCTGTCCAGGAAACCTTCAGCATTCATCCCCAGCACCACATTTTTATAGCTTCAAGTGTTACTTCATCATCCTTCCAAAGAGTCCATTCCTTGCACCCATAGAGCAGTAAGGACCATACAAAGCACTTTACAAATCTCACTTTTCCTGAGATTGCAAACTTGCTGTTTTTTACCATTCCTCTTACTCCTGTGAATGACTTCTTTCCTAAAATGATCCTCTTCCTTCAAAGCCTTGTTGTTATCTAAGATAGTAATATGGGGTGGCTCCTTCCTGGAGACCACCATAACTTCTGTCTTTTTCTTTTTTCTTTTTTTTAACCCTCTCTCGATATTTGCTTGTTCTGGGGGCACTAACCAGGTTTTCCAGCTTTTCCTCAAAATTTGCTATCAGAGCCGCGTCGTCAGCGTATCTGATATTATTAAGATTGACGCCGCCAACCTTAATGCCTTCCAATTCACTTATAGCTCTCATAATTATTTCGCTATAATAATTAAATAAACCCTGTGACAGAACACACCCTTGCCGTACTCCACGTTTTTTATTTTGGAAACCAATCCTCACATTTGCCCTTCGTCTCCAAGATAATTTTCTGATCTATCTTAAACTCTTACCTTCAATATCCCATGTCTTAAGCATGTCAAATAGCCACCCGTGTTACACTATCAAATGCCTTTTTACGATGATACTAATCGAGCATACCACTCAACAGATACTTGCTTAACCTACGTTAGTGATAAGATGGTACAGGGATTTGGTAAAGGGATGTTCACAGGCATAATTCTGATTGATCGTCAAAAAGCTTTTGACAAAATCGACCATGAAGTTTTTCTAGAAAAAATGTTCCTGGGATTTACTGTCTCATATTTCGTGGTTTTAATCTTACCTCAAGAACCGATCATTTTCTGTCAGTACTGGCAAAGAATATTCAAAACTGGATAATTTGTCATGTGGGGTGCCTCAGGATCAATTCTTGGTCCACTCATTTTTCCCTTCTATGTGAGTGACGTGCCACGGGCAGCTGACTGTGACCTGCTTCTGCATGCAGATGATTTCTGCTCATTCTTTAGAAACAAAGACATTCTGTGGATGGACACCAACTTGAATAGAAACTTCAATTCGTTGTGTGTTTGGTTTTTAGAAAACAAATAAAGAATTCATTTTGGAGAAGGCAAAAATTAATCCATTCTTTTAGGACGAAAAAAATGCAAAAACAAAAATAACCTTAACACCAGCAATAAATATTAAGCCCCAATCAATGGTTACATATCTTGGATATGTTTTGGATCTCTCTCACATTCATGAATTGGGCCCCACTAAATTCTGTTTTATCCAGTAGAACGAACTAACACGATATCTTTCTTCATCCTCTCTTGCAACCTCCTCCAAAGATACATAAGGTCAGCATGATCTTTTAATGCTGTTCTGCCAATGAAATTAAGACTATTTTAATCTCTTTGCGTTTTAAATTATTTTATTTCTTTGTATATTTTTATACTGTAAAATTTTAAATAATTTTTTATACATACATACATACATACATACATACATACATACATACATACACACAGACAGATAAACATAAATACACACATACATACATACATACATACATACATACATACATACATACACAGACAGATAAACATAAATACACACATACATACATACATACATACATACATACATACATACATACATACATACATACATACATGATTGCTCCGTCTTGTCAGATGAGTGCCATTCCTTTATTTCTTTCTTCTACCTGCTCTTTCCGCCCATAGAGTCTTAAGTGGCTCTTGAGACCTGCTAGCGACTTGCACAGTTTGTGACAGACGTAGCATTCCAAGTGATCCCTCGGGGTGGCAACAGCGGGATATTCATTTCCATGAATTCTAAGGTGTCGCCTGAGTTCACCAGATGATTTGTGGATTTTCGGGCAGGATGGACATGGGTAAGTGGAAGATTTAGAAGAAGCAGTAAGGGGCACGAGGGAAATGACTCTGAGTCTAGTGGTTTGATAAGACTTCTGATAGCTCACCAGTCCTGCCTTAGACAACAGAGACCGACGACACACTTTACAAGGCCAAAGAAGGCCACAACTAACTGGCAAAATTCATGCTTCCTGCAGAATCTCCTCAGTTTAGCAGGAGAAACTCTGCTCTCCTCATACAACTTGGCACGTTGAAAGATTTAACCTTTCCACTCCTCACGATTAGAAGTTAATGTCTCTCAGTTGTCTTCAACAATCCCCATATGCTTCAGGTTCTGCTTAACATTGTCCTTGAACCTTTTTCGTGGCTTACACTGACGTCTTTTTCCAGATGACATTTCACCGTAGAACAGTTGCTTGGGGAGCCAGGAGTCGTCCATTCGTATCAAGTGGCCAACCCAGGGTATCTGGCTTCTCATCACTATTGACGATATCCTTACAGTTTTTGCTTTGAACAAGACAGTAGTGTCGGGGCTACAACTCTTCTATTTAATTCCAAGAATGTACCTGAGGCAATGATGGTGAAATATCTCAAGCAGCTTGATTTGTGACTGATACAGTCTTTATGTCTCTGAGGCATACAAAAGAGTGACCAACGAACAAGTCTTGTATACCGAAAGTTTGTTTTTAGAGTGAGATCACCATTAGACCTCTGCCTTCTAATTTACCAAAAGGACCTGAAGCTTTACTGATCATTTTCTTTATTTCAAAATCGAGAGAGCCATCATTTGAGAGAGCACTGCCGAGGTAAATAAAATGCTTGACAACATCAAGCCTTTTTCCATTAACAAAAATGTCAGGTTCTACATAAAGCTCATCAGGTGTAGGATTATACATTACCTTGTTTTTACGAATGCTTATTGTCAAACCAAAACGAGTACATGCAACAACAAAGCGATCCACGACAGAATGCATGTTACCAGCAGAATGAGCAACAAGATCGGCACCATCAGCATACAGGAACTCCCCAACAAAACTTTCACGAACAACAGCCTTCGCTTGGAATCTCCTCAAGTTGAACACTTTACCAGTTATTCTAAGTCTGAAATAAACTCCTATGTCACAGTTATGAAAAGCATACCACAGGACCGCAGTCAAATACAGTCAAAATAGAGTTTGGGAAGAATGTTCCCCTGTTTCACTCCATTGTCAATAGCAATTTCTTCTGATAATTGACCATTAAAATTAACACGAGGTTTCATAGAATTATGTAACTGTCTGACTTTATCTACAAAAGCAGGCGTGCAATAATATTTGCCAACCCCCTTCCAGAGAGCATCACGATTGTCAGTGTCGAAAGCCTTAGTTAAGTCTACACATACTTGACAAAGAGGAAGACGTTGCTCTTCACACTTCTCAATGAGCTTCTTGGCGGAGAAAATCATGTCGGCAGTTCCATGCCCAGCACGAAAACCAGATTGGCATTCAGGAATATCCTTCTTACAAACACATATGGGATCGTTCGAAAATGACGTCACCAGTTTTTAACGCCCATCCCCCCTCTTGTCAACTCTTGTCAACTCTTGTCAACTCTTGTCAACTCTTGTCAACTCTTGTCAACTTTTGGATTTCTGACTTCCCTAAAGTTGACGTCAATTTTGGCCTTTTGTTCCCCCGAACGTTTTCTGCAAACGAAGATAAAATATTGACACTATATTCTTATTTTATGGGTTTCTAACTACAAGGGGTTAGAAGTTTGAAGCAGGGGTGATAAAAGTACCTTCGAGTGAAATGTAAAGCTTAAGAGAAAAAACAATTGCGTGAAATAACCTTTTAATTGAACCTCTCTGTTTTTACACTTTGAAAAAAACTTTCAATGGCGTCAAAAATTTTCCCATCAAATTCTACTCGCGAAGTAAAATCGTCATCATCTCTGCTATGTTCACCCTCTGCTTCATTCACATCATTTTCACTCCCATTTAGATTACTTAACATATGTCCGTCACTACCTCAGGCAGGTCTGTTGTTGAATGGACACAGCAGCCAACAACGGAAGGGAGGCTGCTGACATAGTGAAAAGGTTGTTTATAAACTTCCGAGTGAGTTAAAAGAAGATTTAAGCTTTTAGAATTATTGAATTATTTCAAAGAATGACGTCAATGTTCACCCTCCTTTCACCACCCTCTACCCAAAATATTGTCAATTTCTGTCAACATTTAGGTACCCCCTCCCCCTCTAAGTGGTTGACGTCATTTGTGAATGATACCTAACCTCTGTGAGAGGTGACTCAATATCTAGCTCGGGGTGCAAATCTCGCCAAGGGACACTATCCATAGCAGAATCATCCACAACAAAAGCGTTGCAAAAGAAATCCTGAAAATGTTCAAACCAGCGTCCTATTATTTTATTAGGGGTCTACAGTACGGTGGTCCCATCCTTTGCCAAAGTGATGTGATCAAGGAAGGTCTTGGACCAAAAGCCTAGTGTAACAAGTCATAGAACGTTTTCATGTCTTTACTGTTGAAAGCCAATTGCATTTGTTCAGACAGACCTGACCACCACTTATTCTTAATTTGGCAAAACTTGCGCTGATCACTCCTTTTCATATAAAGAAAATTGGCAGACACTCTGCTCTACGCATTGTCTTGACCTTGCAAAAATTTCCAATGTCACTGAGCCCACAGACTGAAGTGAAGTAGATGGCCATGCTTAGAATGAGGATGGAACCAAGTCGCCTTGGGCATTTTCTTTTGGTAAAAGGTGTTGGTTATAACCAGATTGAGTTCAGTGCAGAGCTGGAGCAGCAGTAAACCATTTGAGTCGATGTTAACAATCCCATGAGGTCTCAAAGGCTTCCATGTTTCACTGTTAGAGCCAACACGAGCATTGAAATCACCAAGGATGACTACATTTTTACCTTTCGGAATGTTAGTAACAAATGTTCTAAGGGCATGATATAAAGAAGTGATATCTTCCTTAGGAGACACAAGTGTTGGTACATAAACCGAGAGAAGAGTCATGTATCTGTAAGCATTGAGAGGAATCCTCAGCTTCATAATACCCTCATTGACCCCTACTGGCTGTTTTAATTTTGTTTACTAATGTATTCTTAACTGCAAAACCTACACCAGCTTCACGTCTCTCTTCCTTCTATTTCCCAGACCACAATATGGTGTAACCTGACTTAGGCTCTATAACTTGATCTTCTCCAGCAAAGCAGGTTTCAAATAGAGGAGCAATGTCCACATTTTATCTTGCCAGTTCATTAAATAATATAGCAGTTTTACGCTCAGATCTTTTTCCAATGTCTATTAAAGTCCCACATTCCAGCAGTAGATCTTTAATATGAAATCTACCCGTATTTCTGTTCTCGCAAATAATGGCAGCCGTCAGCCGCAGTAAGCTGCCAAGCAGATTAAGGCAGCTTTGTTTTGCACACATTTTTAATCCCCTCCATGTTTGGGGTGAGCAGTGCTATCCTGGAAAGGCTGCTTAGTCACACGAAGCTTCACCAAAATACACTCCTGCCTTGGGTGGTGTCAAAAGCCATGGTAGGATAAGCCCCATGACGCCTATGTGCAGAATTGTGACTGCATGTTTTCAGCCTATCAAGCCTTCATGCGTCGCCACTCCTACATTGCCACAGGACTTTTGAAGAGTTTGATGTTAAGGTCCGAAGGAATATCTGTACAATCTTTTCATAGTGACAAAACCTTGTACAACAGCAGATCCACTCTCTCGGTATAAGTTGCATGGTTCCAGCAAGAAGCTAGATAGCTGGCGACATTTCAACTGCAGGTTTTTGATCAGAGGATATCCTCTCCTAGGTGAAATACCAACCAAGGCTAACGAGCTTCACCAACCTGGACCAAACTGGCTTTAAGCCCCCAGTAACTCGTCTTTCACCCCTTCTCTTGTTAGTTTAAAACATTTTCGCCACGAGAAGGCCAGGAGCTTGGTTTGGTTGTCAGAGGCTATTTGAGACACTGCCATTGGGGCATTTTGTAGACTGCAGATTACACCGAAGGACACCCCGTTTATAACAACCTTTGAAACATACATACATACATACTCACAGGCATACATACATACATACATACATACATACATACATACATACATACATACATACATACATACTTACATTTACTTGATTGAAGACTGATTACAAGTATAGTACAAGTATGCGAATAAAGTTCTGATAACTATTGGGACTTTTTGTCTATCAGTGTATAGGGTCAATATTACTTTATGTATTTGTTGTAAAAATGCTCGTGAATGCTATGCTGAACTCGGCAGTAAATAAAAGTAAAATCGGAAATTTTAACATTGGATATTTTACAATTTTTACAACATTAATTTTGTGTTCCAGTTATTGTTTTATAGACCTGTAATACATTTCTGCTTTCAGTGCCGAATGTTATTTTAAGGATTTATTTATTTCACTTTAAGTGCCAGAAGAAGAAACCTTTCTGGGAAGTCAATT
>RDPX01000041.1:60891-151772 GCA_003991215.1 Morbakka virulenta
CCTCCTCTCTCTCCTCTCCCCCTCTCTATCCTCTCCACCTCTCTATCCTCTCCACCTCTCTATCCTCTCCACCTCTCTATCCTCTCCACCTCTCTATCCTCTCCACCTCTCTATCCTCTCCACCTCTCTATCCTCTCCACCTCTCTATCCTCTCCACCTCTCTATCCTCTCCACCTCTCTATCCTCTCCACCTCTCTATCCTCTCCACCTCTCTATCCTCTCCACCTCTCTATCCTCTCCACCTCTCTATCGTCCCAACCTCTCTATCGTCCCAACCTTTTTAATTACTGAATATATTTATCATCATCTTATTTTTATTTAATTACCTGTGGCAAATTCAGCTTTTGATAGAAGAGATGTGTTCAACTCTACCCCTGTTCCAAATTTATCAGGTCAGGAGGAAGAGGACAGTGTATCTGCCGAGATCACTGAAATATATTTAGAAGAGGTTAAAAAAGCACTCAGAAACTCGGGAAAAGCCGAAAATAAGCCATCTGGCATACCTTCGTGGAACAACGAAGGATCCAGAATTAAAAAAAAGCTTCTGAAGAACTGATAACTTTAATGAAAAAGAATCAGAAAGGAAAATAGAAATCAGCAGTAAAATAGCTGGTCTCAAGAACGGAAATTGGAACCGGCAATCTCTCCAACTGAAGCACTTTCAGATAAAAGCATGGTGACAAGTATGAACTTATATGGGGAACAAAAAATTTTATGGGCTCATCCCACTGAGTTTTCCAGGTTTTCTCAATTTTTTTTGACCAAATATTTTGATATTTTGTATTGCAAGAATGTATCAGCAAAAATCCAGACTGTCTATTTTCAAAAAGTGGATTGTTTATGAAAATATGTGACTGATCCCCACACTCTAATTATAACCTGGGAACAATCCTGTGTCAGCGGTATTAAAAGTACTATTTAGGTAAAAAATTTCAAATTGAATGATATTTGCGAAACTGCTAAATATTTTCTTTCTGAATCTTAGTTTATATATTTAAACCAATTGCTTTAGCCATATTCTCTAATCCTGAAAATCTGCAAAGTACTAGAAATATTAGCCCTCGAGTTTTAACAAAATTAGCGTACACTGTACCTGGGCTATACTCCTGCACTGATAATGGACAGATTACTAAAGAGACAGAGTGGGCTTGTATTTGTTTGTTTATGTAGCTTGTTTTATATTTATATTGATGCTAAATACTGTGCCTTCTGTGAACAAAACCAAGGTACATGTAGTTCAAGTGTATGTATGGTTATCTAATACATTAATGTGTATAAAAGATGGATAAGATGTACTGTTATCTCTTCGTGTTTATAACTCATTGTGCTTTGTTCACTCAAAAATATGGCACGACAAGAGCACAGCCTCTTATTTTTTAGAATAATTTCAAATATAATACATGAAGTAACCAAAGTATATCACAATAATGCAATGAAATAACTAAACAGGTTCGGTTGGCCAGTCCAGAGGGTGGAGCTATTTATAAGAACATATTTTCAGGCTGAGCCTTGCTTTTCTAAGAAAATTAGATTTAAGTTTTCAAGTAAGCAATTTCTCTTTGAGATCCACTGTGTCAATCATTATGCTAAATATATTTATAGAACGTTGGGTATGAATTAAACTGATTTTTTTTAATGCTTTAAAAATCAGAGCCTCAGGGAATTCTTACCTATGTTTAAGAACAATGAATTAGTTACACTACTCTTAAGATATTAAGTTTTGCGGACGAAAGGTGAAAGGTAAACTATTTTCTTTTGCATTGGAGAGAAAATAGCAAATGAGAAAAATCTGGGAATGACAAAGTGATAAAGTTTGTATTTTGCGACATATATACCGCAAAATAAGCTATCAAGTATTCAATATTTTGAAGTATTTTAACAAATTTGAGCCCCCCACCCCCTCCAAATTTTTTTAGTAGAAAAATATGTATCTGGGACATGACATTCTGCACGTTAAGTAAAAATTTGCAGTAATGAATGCCGCATTTTTAATTCCACTTAAAATAATTGAAAATTACTTTTATATAACACGGACACAATAGTATATCCTGATTGGTTTAAACATTTTGTCGAAAATTTATAGATACATTTGGTATAATAATTTACAATCAAAAATTGATTTGCTAAATTTTAATAGTTGTTCAATTGTGAGATTTATAAGCTTACGTCAGTATTCCTTAATACTCTTTATTATTAGTGGGTATGGAAATACACAATCTTGTCGATTGGTGAGATTAAAAAAGAAGGCAGTTAAAGGCAATTTTTCATGTCCTGAGAGTGTCTGCATTATGGAGGTATTTCTGTACGTATATTTCGTATTATTTTGGTGTTGTCAGATAATGTGATGATTTATCTGTTGCTCCAGAATCCGAATAAACAGTGTGTTTAATTATTATCCCAGTGCACTTTAGTTTTTCAAAGAAGTTACTTAAGTTTTCATCTAATCTTTCCCCCAAGGTTAGATTTTACTGGTGTTACATGTGTCGAAACAATTTCTCCTTTCCTTCTTTTCATCAATTTTTGTGTGTGTGTGTGTGTGGGGGGGGGGGTGTCTATGTCATATGTGCAAGTTGTCTTGATAGTAAGTTTTATCACTTCCGCATCTTTTATCACCTTTTTCAATTGTATTCCAGCAACATAAACAGATATAGCTTACATTGCCAAAACTTAAAAAACGTACGTGTCTCTGAAACATAATCTAATTGTTGGCGTGGGTGTATATCGACGTAACTTTTGTAAACTCGGTAAAAAACCCGTTGGTCTTCACAATTGCATTGTTAATTGTGCAAATTCCTGCTTTTTACAATTTGGTTGGCATGGATAAGGGAATTCTTCAATTGATTTCAGAGAATGTTCCGTTGCGTAGTTTCTATTCAAACGTGATTATTTAATCAGATACTTTACCGATAAGTTTTGTACACAAAGGATAACTCAAATCAATAGTAAAATCTAAACTGTAGGCTTTGGTGACTTAAGAGGTTTTTTCAGATCTCATCTTGTCCAATTTTTAATTGTATAAACCCAGTTTGAAAGCTCTCAGATTGACGAATAACACCATGTGAGAAATTAAAATTTTGACACCGTACAGGAACATCGAAAAACAACGTAGAGCTTTAAATTAATCGTTCCTTAAGAAGTTATCTTCACGACCCCTGGTTTTAGAACTGATACTTAAATGCCATAGTAGATAGTTAAAATGTCACGACATAATGCAGCAGCGTTCTGCGCCAGAAAGGATTTTTTACATTTTCCTCAAAATGCCTTGAAAAATCGTCCCCAACGAAGGTGGTGGAAAGGTTCACATAATAAGATTTTTAGTAGCAAATTATTTGGTGTAATTTTCTTGCGATCTGTTCTCAACATTCCGCGGTTATAGGAGAGTTTCTATTAGAACAAACGTGAAAAAATAACCCACAGGCTAATAGTGTAGTATAGTAAGTAGCCTGCAGTTAATATTACTCCCTCTGTTTTTCCAAAATAGAGATATTTACAGGACCTTGATAATAGCTGGTGGTTTTTATTTTATCATATACAATTTGCTTCCACTGATTTCTACGCCGCCACGGTGATTTCAGATGTAATGCAACGTTATTTACCGTTGACCAGCAGCATAACTTCCTCCTCGTCAGACTCACTCGTAACACACGACGATCCTAGTTACTGCAGTCTTTCTATAAAAACGGAGTAGCCAACGAAACTAAGATGAAAGAAAGAACATGTTTTGCAAATAAACCACTAAAATTCGTACCTACCCGCAGTTGGCTTTTGCGCACTATGTATCCAAGAATGCACAAATAAAATATCTAGTAGCATCTAGTACCCACACTTGAAGGACTTGAATATCGCAAGGTAGTGTTTTCTTAACGAGTCTTAGCTGGTCAAGTACGCAGCAGCAGTACGATGGGAGAAACATAGCGGAATGACGCAAAATACAAGCAGGCGCAGTTGCAAAAATTAACCTCTATTAAAACTGGAAAACAAGTTAATTCCAATTTAAACAGAACAAAACAATGTAATTTTTCACAAAAAGTTTCCTTCCAAAACCCTGTTCAATATTACATCGAGTTGCTCTACAAGTAAGTTTGCAGTGTGCCATGTTCAATACAAGAACAAACCTTCGAAGTCAGGTTACTCCCGCGTTATTAGGTATAACCAACAAAAACAAACTTGGAAGAACGGTAACAGCAAGAAGAAACCAAAGATACGAATAAATATCGATTAAAACTTCGTATTACTGACACAAAATAATTGTTCATTACCACTTAGCATCGGTTAAGCTTGTGTATTAATGAAAAACGCACAACATATTTTATCTGATTTTTAGCACTGCTTAAAAAAATCAGAAAATTATTCAAATTGCTTTGCTAGAATTTCAAAATCTTATAAAGGGAAAATTGCTTATTTTTCCTTAAAAACTATTTTTCTAAATGCTGCGTAGGATTGAACACCACAATCCGATTCATAGCATTCATTCTCTGAGGTATGCGACAACAACAGTAACGACTGGTAATAATACCCAAGCATATACCGATGCAATCAACAATGCATTTCTTAACATTTTGTAATAAAACCTTTTAAAATAAATAAAACTGGGGCCGACAGCTAATAAAATCAATGTTCTGGGTGCAAATGTCAACTACTTAGTTAACTGGTTTCATTGTTAATTAAAAGCAAGTCAATCAAAACAATAGAATCAAACCTATCGAAGGAAAACAATAGAAGACAGGCAGGCAGACTAATCAACAGAGGGTAGACGTCAAAGCACCCTTTTCGGCAATCAAGTTCCAAAATATCAAAGCGGTCACTGATCCGATTTTAATCCTAACCTACGAAAGAATGCGCATTAATACTAACTGAAGAAAAACCCGACCAACCAGTTTCGGACCAAATATTTCACCACTATTCACCATTACAAAAATATTCCCCAAATCGTCCATATAAATTACTGTTGCCATGCAACTTAGGCAATAAAGAATGACTTAAATATATCATTTTGCTCTGTCTAAAAGTCAACGTTATGCGTGATCTTAATTAGTTGCAAATATTGTCCTTCCGCTTGTAAAAACAGTGCAGCCATCTGATTTCACTTGATGTCCAGAGTGATCTCCAGACTCTAAACATTTTCCATCTTGGCTTGAACACACGTCTTGGTCGGTTGCAAATAAAATCTCTACAATGGGGCTTTAAAATACACTCAGTGATTTTTAGACGAGATATTGGTTGCTGTATTCTGTCCTACTGTAATAGCAGTCGACGATTTCCAGTTTAAAGTTTGGCCTTAAATTGTTCTTCCTCTGTTGATCCCTTTATTGCAGTTAAGGAACTGATGCCGCCACTAACAGCTACGGAAATAGCATCAAAGTAACCGGTTCCAACTTCTCTCTGGTGTCTGTGTGCGGTAAAACCATCCTTTGCACTTTCGAATTCTCCCTCCTGTACCTCGACATAAGCCGACATACCTCTTTCTTTATAGCCCTTTGCCAGTTTGAACATAGCATGATTCAGTGAATGAAAACCTGCTAGGGTAACGAACTGGAAGCGGTAACCAAGTTTTCCAAGTTCCTTTTGGAATGTGGCAATTTCCTGGTCATTGAGGTTTGCTTTCCAATTGAACGATGGAGAGCAGTTGTAAGCAAGAGGTTTTCCAGGGAATTCTTTGTGAATAGCATCAGCAAATTTATGGGCTTCTTCAATGCTGGGCTTCGCTGTTTCGCACCAAACCAGATCACAATACGGGGCGTAAGATATCCCTCGGGCAATGGCCTGGTCAAGTCCAGCTTTCGAATAGAAAAAACCTTCTGGTGAACGCTCTCCGGTGAAAAATGCTTCATCTCGTGGATCAATATCTGATGTGACCATGGATGCAGCATTAGCATCTGTACGACCAATTATTATAGTATCAGTCCCCAAAATGTCTGATGCAAGTCTTGCAGCATTCAGCGTCTTGATGAATTGGCATGTAGGCACCAAAACTTTCCCTCCCATGTGACCACATTTTTTCTCAGATGCAAGCTGATCTTCAAAGTGAACACCACTAGCACCAGCCATTATCTGTTCAGTAAAAAAAAGTTACGAATATTAAAATAAAATTATTTAATTGTACGTTTAGACAAAATCCCCCAAAAAACAACCCCCACCCCCCAAAAAAAAACACCGAGCAAAAAGGGGTAGACTTTTATTTTATCGAAACAGGGAATGGGCCTATAAGGTCGCGCCCGATAAAATAGCTAAATACCCACTTCGAATAAAAAGCTCCGGATATGCCAAACCAATTTACATGTGAAATGCCCTTTTGGCAATTTTTTTTATCTGATTTTTTTCCACTTTTCACTCCTATCAAGACTGAAAGCCACTTAAGTGCCCGAGGGTTACTTACTTTATTTAGTTTGGGTTTTGCTTCTGTAACTTTTAAACCTTTTATTGATTGGTTTATTAATTAACCTTTTTGCAACCTGATATTTTAACTAAAATACAGATAATTTCTAACAATTAAAATGATGGAAAATGGGGAAGAATGAAAAAAAATATGGTACACATAAAAGTGAGATTGAAACGCTTTTCACAAGTGACACGCCATCTCTCCCTCGCGCGCGCACCACGCAGAAGGGATGGGCGGTCATTAATCGTGTGCAAAGAACTTCTAAATTCATATCTGTTTATTTCTTTGCTTTATATTGTTGTAGATTTTTAAGCAACTCTTAACTTGCACTACAAACACCTAATCCTTAATCAAAACTAAAACTACAGCCAATAACTGTAGTCCTCAATGCTTCAAAATTTTAATTACATCTTTGCCACTTTCCCTTACCATGTGTTTCATGAGTTCAAATGCATTCAAAGCACCACCGAATCCAGCCTCAGCATCAGCAACAATAGGAAGAAAATAATCAATTTGATCTTTATTCCCTTCCATGTGAGCAATTTGGTCCGCTCGCATCAAAGCATTGTTGATCCTCTGAACAAGTTTTGGGCAAGAGTCAACAGGGTACAAGGACTGATCAGGGTATGTTTGCAGTGAACTGTTGCTATCTCCAGCAACTTGCCACCCGCTGCAATAGATAGCCTTGAGTCCAGCTTTGGCCATCTGCACCGCCTGGTTACCTGCAACGTAGGAGAGAAATAATAAAAATAGGATGCTCACTGGAAATAGAGTGTACTGCCATTAATCCAGATGAAATAGTGGACAAAATATAATCACACAGGCAATTTTTTTGTAGCTACCAACAGAAAAAATTATATAAAAAGTTTAAAAGTAACTTTTTTCTTAATACTGCGGTGATTGCTGGATGGTTTGAATCATGATTAATTTAAGTTAATGTATCGCTCTAAATTTTCAAATAAATAATTAGAATTGTCAAAAAGTATTTAAGAAATTGCAGAAACCAGTGAAGAAAACGATGTTTTTCAAGTATATGGGGTAAATACGTGGATCCTTTTCCATCAGCTGCAATTAGTTTCAGTAGCTCTTTCTTAACACCTCTGTTTCCTTCCTGCACCATGACACCATTAAGAATACACGAGGTCAATACACGCGCTCACACACCACAAACAGTGACGTCAGGTTTGACAATTTTTTTAAAAGCTCAATCCGATTGTCTTCACGGGTAAATGAGATCATTAAACTAAGTTTTTTTATTCAATCAAATTCATTAGATTTTGTACACAACAAGATTGCAATAGAAAAAATACAATCGGTCCGAAGGCTCAAAGATAATTATTGCCTATTAACTACTTTTAAATGCACCATTAAAATCTGCTTTCTGTAAAGATGCATGCACGACTGATGAGTAACAGCACTCAATGGATAATAAGTTCCACAAAGACAAGCTTTTAATCTGGAGTTTACAATGGGAAAATTCAACTGTTTATGCAAGCTAGAATATTTCCTCTCAAGCTCACCCTTTCAAGACATATATTCCTAAAGATCACTTCATTTAGAAGTTCAAGTAATTGTGGTAACAACTGATATTATAATCCATCGATTTTCAATGCTGGATTAATAATAGTAATTGTTTACGGGTTAAATCTCTTTAACAGACCCAGTGCTGCTATCAACGAGGCCCCTGTATTTAAAACGACGCATTACTGTAAAAAAAATCAAAACGAAGAAATATGTGTTGGGCAATTGTTTATTTTTAAAAGCATTACTTCGTTTTTTTATTGTCAAAATCAAGTTTTTTAGCTTATATTCAAAAAGAAGGAACGTGTTTAACTGGCGATAGCTCTTCGGAAGTGGGTTGCACATCTTGGAACCTTGAAACCGAAAACCTTTTCCTGCTCGTGTTAGCTTTCGGAATTCATGCTGGAGATTAACTGCCGCAGGTAAAAAATGCAAGTACAATCAGGTTACTGAGATTTCCAAAAATTGCCAATGCCTTTCTTCTGGCAAGCAAAGCAATTACAACAAAAGCCAGGTCCCATTAAGCATATCTATTCCACAAGCAATTGTAAACTGAACAGTATTTCCCTTGACTCATGCTTATTCTTATTGTTTATTAGTGAGCGTGTGTTCCTTGTTTTCGTTCTTTTTTTCAGTATTCTGTTTCTATTGTTTCCTTGAAATAAGCAAGGTAGAAATTGTTATTAAAAACTTTTATTTTATCTAATTTCTTTTCAATTAGGGCCTACCTCAAATTTTAATATCTTCCGTAGTTTGAGCTGAATTGTATTTGAGACCATCAAATGTATGGTCCCTCTACAATTTGAAGTCCCAAGGTGCTTTTTGAAACCTGATGAACACCCTTCCACCGATATATTCAAATGAAATCTGAACTCTACTTTGAATCTATGCACAAACATCACCAGACACATTATGTGAAAATCATTGTGGTTATAGTTAATAAAACACCCATATCAATAGCTTTGGTTGACTGAAGTCCATGAAGTCGAGAATTTTCATAAATACGGTTACTGTTAGTTTGGGTTTAACATATTGAAAATTAAACCATGACCCTTTGATTTAAATTGTAAGTTCTGGTGTTTAAAATGTGTGAAAATACCTCGACTTTTATAATAATATCGAAGTGGGCGACTTAAATGAAACCGTTCATCAGATTATTGATTCTGTTAATATAGCAGGTACTTAGGTTGCTGTATTACTACGTCTGTTCAAATACAAATGTTGCAATATAAAATAGAAAGCTTGTTAAATTTGTTCAGAAAAGTCCAACAAAACAAGATACATTTAATAGTAGTTGGAAATACTATTGTTGATATTTGATGCTTTGATGCCCTTTAATGGAGTGTTTATTAAAAATGTAGGAAAAGTGAAAACAAGAATACGCTTATTGTGATCCAATAAAATCTTCTTGTTGGTCTGACTCGCACATGCTCAAATGGTATATTCCGCAAACATCTGCTTTATGTGTGCTTTGGTGCACATCATGAAATGACATTGTGCACGACTTTTTGAATATTTTTTTTATAACTTGGGCCACAAACAATACATAACAAAAGACACTACATCATTCACCATAGTCAAGATTTTGACCATGATCAACCATCCTCATCTTGGACTTTGATCACACCTGATGCACTGAAGTTGTGGTTAAACGATTATTCAAAAAAAATAATGGTTCAAGATTTAATTTTCAATTTTATTAATACAACAAATTATTCAAAAGATAAAACCATAAGTAAAAAAAATTTATTAGTTAAAAAAAAGAAGAAAAAATTACCTGAAAGTGCTCCAAGTGCATTGACATAACTGTCTCCACCAGCGGTTATATATTTCCACAAAAGTTTTGATCCTCTTTTTGCTAAAGTGCACTCAGGAACCAAGGACCCACGCAGCTTTTCAACTGTTTCCAATGTAAAGTCCCGTTTGATACCGGTAAAACGATTTGGCTCGATGTAGTCGATGTTGCTGGCCATGGTCCTGGAGAATCAAAAAAAGAAACGATTATTGACTTGTCACTATTTGTCTGTGCACACGTTTACACGTAAAATGCTCATTGAAGCGCGTGTTTTAATTAGAAAAGTTCGACGGGTCGCGATTGGTCTGTCAGAATTCTTTCTCTGGGATTGGTGGAAAACAATCACCAACATCGGACACAGTCTGTTTCTTTGCAGTCATTAAATAGACGGTACAAAGGTTGTCCCAAAGGAAGTAGGTTGTGTTTATGTCCTTTTCAATCCCTTTCATTCATAAGTCTAAGGTCCACTTGAAAATATGTTGTTTGAATGATCTTTGCGTCTGACAGAACAAAGATCAAAACGAGTTAATTTCGTTCCCGCTACACAGCGAACTTAAAGGCAAGCCTTTCCACACCGTTGTTTTTGTGTCCAAATTTTCTGTAGGGCAGTGGCAACAGTTTTCTTTAAGAGAGAAACTGTGTAGTGTTACGATCAGTTGACGTACCAAACAATCAGCGTGACTTACTCTTGAGAAAGCGAGTACACATCAGGTAAGTTTTTGAGCAAAAAGAAAACCAAGAGTATGTGACATCAGTTTCCTAAGTGTAACGGCTGACACGTTGCATGCACGGTCACCCTAGTCATGTTGAATATGTGAACGAATATTTGTACGGTTTAAGTTGTGAAATTCCTTTTGATTTGTTAGAACTGTCAGTAAACATGCTCAATTTTCAAAACTTACCTTGAGTGTCACAGTATTTGTTGTCTGACGGTAATAGTTACACGTGGTCAAGAATTGTCAGTTTACGCTGTTTGCGTGTGGGGGCAGCTTTTTGTTTATGTTCGGGTAACTGGTTTCTGGTGGAATGTTTTGGTTTTACCTTCATTTGTTTAATTTTAATTTCCACACTAAAATGCAACATCCAGACAGCTAAAGCGAGCCAGTCCATAGTTAAACAAAAACCAATTTGCTACAGTTATATATTTTTAAATCTTTAAATCTAGACCTTGTAACAAGCCGTTGTGAGGTTGCTTCCGTCATTTTAGTACAAAACTCAATACAAAATTTGTATTACTTTAACAAGTGACTTTATTACCCACGACTAAAATAAAGTTCTAACAGGCAACCATTTTGTAAACACATTCTTCTCCTTCCAATAACAAGTCGATAATCTGCATTTGAAAGCCATATTACAGACATGAAGTATGTTGTATAAAGTATGATGGCAGTAGTGGTATGTTGATGAATAGTATTGAAGTCATTTATTTTACCTTGCCTACCTTTAATATTTTTATTTAAGTTTTTGGACAAGACTGTTAAACAAATAGTACCAGCCACTTTCCTGAATGACAGCATTTGCATGTGTGAATAATTGGAAAGCCATTACTGGTAGATGCTGTGACAGTGACAGTCACATGTTCGCGTTCAACATGGTGCTGCAGGCTTGGGTCGCCCTGCATTGCACTGAGTTTTGTCATGTGTAAAGATATTACAACTTTTTCAGTTTAACACTGTCATCTTTTCCATTATATAGTTAAATAATATCCAATCAACTTTAATCTTTTTCTTACAAGAAATTTCACTGCCTTCAAGAAAATGGACTTGCAGACACCACCAGGTAAGTTGAAAGCTCTAATTTTCCTGGCGTTTCTTTTGTGAGAGCGGAGCTCTTTTTTGGAACGGGATTTTACCTAACAAAAAATGTTAAAGTACAACAGAAAATATGGCAAGCCAAACCTTTACATTAAGCTGTCATCATGATATTTTTAAAATTGTTTAAATTCAGTTAATGAAAAAGAAATTTAGACTTCCTGTTGATGCATCTGCCATCCAGCTGTAGACATCTTTCGAGAGAGAAATTAAATGACCTCTTGGGCATGACAGTTGCTCCCCCCCCCAAAAAAAAGACTGCTCCAGCCTAAAAGAACAGTTTTG
This sequence comes from Morbakka virulenta, assembly GCA_003991215.1. NCBI lineage: Eukaryota > Metazoa > Cnidaria > Cubozoa > Carybdeida > Carukiidae > Morbakka > Morbakka virulenta. Next base: position 72,683 of record RDPX01000041.1, read on the forward strand.
GTAAACCAGGCAACTGTATGACTACTGGGTATGAGGTGGTCAAGCATCTCGTAGCTACGTTGTGTAGGTACAGGCATACCATAGCATACCATGGTTGCCTGTTTAACCATTTTTTTTATTGAGGAATCATGGAGTTTTGAAATTTGTATTAAAGCACCAAATTTTGTACCATGGTAAAATACGTTAATTAGGGAACCAAATTGTGTAGAACAAGATAGAAATTGGATGAAGCTGTTTGAAAGCCCAAGCAATTATAAGTTATGATTTATTTCCAGATTTAAAGTGGTATGTTAATTTACCTAATAGTTTGAGTAAAAACATTAGTCATAAGTTAGGAGTACTGTTTGGAGTTGCTGAAGCTGAGACTAGTGAAATGTATTGGGGGGTATTTAACCTTTAATTAGGGTAGACCCACAGAAAGATCTGCTGAATATAACATCAGTAGTGATTGGCATCATCCTGACACAGTTTATGCAGAAAACACCAGAAACTGACATTGAATGTTGTTGGTCCTACTTCTCTTTATTGTATGCATTTTCATGCTTGTACTTGTTCCTGAGACCAGGTTTTGAATTGCTATTTTGACTTTTTTTATACCTCATTTTAAGGTCATCTAATGCTCCAACCCTTCACTTAATTACCTCACACTATAAGGCACAAAAGTCACTTCACTTTCACAAGATTCTCTTCACTTTCCATTGCTTTTATACCATTCTTCCAAATCTTTTCATTATTGTGCTCTGCATGTCATCTCCTCCTGTCTTTTCCCCTCTGAGCACAAACCATGTACATCTATAAGGGTTAAATACATGTTACCTTGCTTGTTTTTATTAAAACCATTATTGAAAGGGTTGTGATTAAATTGACCTACTAGAAACACTACTTTTTGTTAGTTTATTCTTGACTGATCAAAAACTATAGGTATGTGCCACCTAGAAGTTTAATGTATACATTTACCAATTTCTTTTATCCCATTCAGGAATTATAGTAACTGGAAAAGTCAAACCTGGATTTGAAAATATATTGACAGTTGATGCCCTAAAGTTTCTTGGTGAATTACACAAGAGATTTGATAGCAGGAGGGTAGCATTGCTTAAGGAGCGACAGAATATCCAGAACAAGATAAGCAATGGTGAACCAATTCAGGTAATTGTGTATATTTTAACTTAGGGGCTACCTGATGTAGACACCCTGAAGCCTTGTAAATGAGTGCAAAAACTATTAATGCCTGTTTGGCCAGAAATTGACAATTTTTTTCACCAAGTAAAATTTAATTCAGGTAAACAAATGATTTTAATAGCCTAAATAACTTGTTTTGAAATATAAGCTTTTGAAATCTAAGGTGACATCACTGTACTAGGATCATACCCACACATTTACCAGGTCTAGGTTAATATACCTTTTCTAGGTTTGTCTTAAATTTGCTCAACTCTAAAGAATTTTCAGTGATTCTTCATCCAGCAATGTCATGTTTTTCATTTTCTGTATATTTTTTTGTTACTTGTTTTCCATGGACTTGGTAGTTGGGTGCTGGATTAAGTAGTGTTATTGAAGCTTTCCTTTTATTTTCAAGCCACTTGTGGCAACATTACCCATAATTTTCACTGTTTTCCTGCCTATTTCTGGGGTGTCAAGTGTGGTTATCATTGGCCATGCTAAAGATTATTTTGTGTGTATCTTAATGATGTGCACTTGGCAGTTTTACAAATCGCCATAGATAATGCGATGGGAAGGTGGTTTGAGGTATAAGTTTTTTTCTGCAATACACTAAATTTTAATTTTGTACCATAGCAAATGCCCTCATATATAGTAAGTAATTATTTTCAAATTAACACAAGGTTTGTTTTTAGTTTTGTGTTTTATTTTTGTGGTGATGTTTCTTTGTTTGCTCCCTACATTTGCTCTGTTATTTCCATATAACTAACTGTTTAAAAAGCAAATGGCAATGAAGCATGGAGTTGCTTGTTTGTGGGTATGGTAAATGGCTTAGGTTAACACTGTTTAATTAACTAAGTGGTCATAAATTATCGAATATGCAAAAATACATGCAAAACTAGGGGTTTCTTACAGTTTTTATATGCAATAGAAAACCCATGTAACTTTAATTTTTCCTGGGTTTATTTTCAGTATCCACCTTCAGATCATGATGACAATTGGAAAGTTGCACCAATACCACACGATTTACTTTGCCGTCATGTAGAAATTACAGGGCCCACAGAAAGGAAAATGGTTATTAATGCTTTAAACAGTGGTGCAGACATGTTTATGGCAGATTTAGAAGATTCATTGTCACCAACATGGAATAATGCTATGGAAGGGCAAATCAATTTACTTGATGCAAACAAGAAAACAATCACTTTCACTAATCCAGATGGTATGTACTTCACAGCTCATGTTTAAACCATTTTGTGATGTGCGTGAATGAAGCATTTTACTGTTAGTGCAAGTGATAAACAGTACTTGACTTCGCCTTTATTAAACCCATTGGCTGTATCTTTTCTTAAGCTCACTTTACCGTTTATCTTTGTGGACTGCATTTTTTAGACAACAATCAAATTATCCTGAGACATTGTTTTTCAACCTGCTCATTTTTTCATGCCAATTGTGCTATTTATGCAGTTGGACCCCTTTTGACACCTTAATCCTTGGTGTTTTACTAAGTTGAGAGATTTCTGCTTGTTTTTTTCCCCATTGTTGTTGTGCTTGCCTATACTCTCACTGGTCAAAACAAAATGGTCTCACACATGGTTTTCAGGGTGGATTTTATTTTTTAGACAAACTTATTTAAAAATGAGGCTTGTTGCAAATAAACTTGAGTTGTTTGTATACTTCTCACCCTGGGCTCATAAAACTATAACACACCGCAAAAGCAGTACAAAACTTTCAATTATTTTTATAGCAATATTTAAGCAAGTTTCATCAAATCCATAGCCTAACCCTTGAGGGTTTTAAAATCCTAATTTGAACTTGTGCACAACCAAGAACCCACTTATTAAGCACATGATTTTTGACCAGTTTATTGTGTGGGATTAAAAATACAATCAGGGAGTAGCATGTGCAAAAATCACTACCACTGAAATCCTTATCACAGAACAGGGATATAATACTAAATCTGGATTTTTTTCTGCTTTGCAGAGCAACCTTTTTTATCTAGTGTTCTCATTGTTAGTCCAGTCACATTTTAAATAAAATTGCCAATAACAAGGATAAGTTTGTAATAAAAAATATTGTATGAGGGAGAAATAGTGTAATACTATAACTTGGACCATTTTTACACTCACACAGGTAAATGTCATAAAGAAAAAGGCACAATAGGTGCAAACCCATAGCATTGTGTTTACAACAGGCATAATAGAACAAATTCTTGTAGAATAGACATCAAGCAGTCACACTGCAGTCCATTTGTTTCAGATGTGCCCCAAAATGTCACTCAGTCAGGAAAGCATAGTAAACATAGTACAGACATGTTCAAAATGTAATCACAAGGTATTCACAGTGTTGCCATGAAAAAGTGTTTCTTGGTCAGTTTTAATAAATAACTAATAAAGGGTTGGTTCCTAGGTTCCGCTCATCAAAGAACAGCCACAATTTACCATAAAAGAGGTTATTTGTCATTGCATTGGAAATATTGCTAAAAACAATTAAAATGGCACCCGGTACAAATTTTTTATCTGTGGTGTGGAGGGTGCTTCCTGCTTTTCAAAAATGGCAGTGCTCCGACCCTCGTATGGACTCAATACTGCCCCTTGTTTGGTAGGAAAATTGATGGGAAACAGGAGCTGCTGTTAACTTTTACTTGGCGCTTGCTCTCTGTCTCTTTCTGTCTGTCTGTGTGTGTGTGTGTCTCTCTCTCTCTCTCTCTCTCTCTCTCTCTCTCTCTCTCTCTCCCTCCCTCCCTCTTGTATTGAGAAACGAGGGGCCTTAACTTTCCTATTTATTAAAGGTTAGGGTAAAGTACTTACCTTAGGTGCCATTAAGTGATGAACTTTTTTTTTTGACAACAAGAAGCACAAATTTTGATGTGGTTTTCATGATACCTCCCAACTGACATTGGCGTCTGTCTTAAGTCTGATGATCCATGAAATTGTTGGAATGAGTTATGTCCTGAGGCGACATTTAGTTCTTTTTAGTTTTGTTTAAATAGTTAATAGATTATTCGAAAGACCAGTGTTGAGAATGGCCAGCTTCACAATCCATTTGGATCTTAATAGCATTTTTCCAGCCTCAGGGGATTAAAAAAAAAACCAAAAACGTTCCACTTCATCTGAAAAATCCTTGGCAACGGCCCCTCCTTATAGAAGTTTTCAAAAGATTTCTTTCACCATTAAAGATTACTAACAGTGATTCCATTCAAACGTACACTTGATTACTTTTAAGTATCCAAAGCACCTTTGAGAATATGGTTTTTCTTATCTCGTTGGAAAGTACTTTCAACCCGAGGATGAAAATTTTTTAGAAAAAGTTGCTTTTTTGATCAATCAGCGAAAAAGAAAAAACATCCAGAAATGACGTCAACCGCTACACAGGAAAGGAAAGGGGTGTGCAAAAGCTGCCATTTTTTTGATTTAAAAAAATCGATAAACCTTTTAAGAATCAAATATTAGTACACTTTAGTTGGAATATGGAGCTCAGGGCGTGATGAATGTAATCTGAGGTTGTTAATTGCACCATCCACTTAGACCACTCAAAAACCCTGTTGTTGTGGGGGTTTTCCTAACCTAGCGGGGGTTTTTATTTCAAGAATTTAGTGTTGCTTAAAAGATGTGGTCAACAATAAATTTGAATTTCTCGACAAAAATCCATTATTTGTTAATTGTTCTCTTTTCCGTTAGGTTCGTTTAAAGTATTGTTTTCAAGGGGTAACCAAAAATAAGAAAAAGCAATTTTTGGAAACGTGCAACCCAAAAAGAAATATAAAAGTACGTCTTTGTATGTGGTATAAATATCAAACTTGTTAGAACACAGTTTAAGACCCATGAGAAAACGGGAAAACAATAAAATTTAACAATTTGCGACCACTCCCTCCAACTTGGACGTCGAGACCTGAAATGCCAGAAATATATAATGATGTACTTCATTGGATCGCACCACGACGCCTGGAAGAACGACTTAACTCGTCCACGAAGCGTGGTCGAAACATAAACTTGAACAGGCCTTCATCCTTAGAAAGTGCGAAAAAGATTTAACTGCAGTAGCCCCTCCTTAGTTGAATATACCCACCGCCCCCTCCCCTCGGGCACCCAGGTTGGTTTTTACATTGTTTTTTTATGGCAACCGGGTATGAGAGAAAACATTAAAATTTTCGGGGGACGTTATCCTAATTTTAGGCAAACAAAGTGTATTTGCACGTGAAAACAAACCAAATTCTCCAGAACGATTATGGCTAAAGAAAAAAAGGCTTAAGGTAACAATGTACCACCACACCGTCCTTTAGAACGTTTCTCTCTGGAACACCACCAAAAGACAGACACGCCCTATTTAATTATGTTGTCACGCTCACAAGAGCATAATTTGGGTCATGAACCTTGTCCAAAACATCCGGACATCCGTCCGTATGTGAAACTCCAATGGCCTGGCCCCTTTACCCGGATACACCCCTTAATAATTATTTTTAACTTTACAATTTGTGTATTATTTACTTCAGGAAGCTTGCGAAAATTAAAGGACTCGTGTGCCATGTTGTTAGTTCGAGTTCGCGGGTGGCATTTGGAAGAAAAGCACATTCAGTATGAAGGAAAACCCATTGCAGGTGGATTGGTGGATTTTGGGTTATACTTTTACCATAATGTTGCAGTGAGGCTTGCAAACGGCACCGCACCCTACTTTTACTTGCCCAAAATGGAGACGAGGTTCGAATGTCGACTATGGAACGACGTGTTTACTTTTTCAGAAGAGTACTTAAAAATTCCAAAAGGTCTGTAGGAACGTTTCAGTTAAATTTGTTTCATATTGAAATCTTGTATTAGTAATATTTGTTCGAATGTAACGCGCACTGCATTGCAATGTTTGGCGAATTTTAAGACCTGTAAAATGGCATGATACAAGGGGGTATGGTGTTAAATGAAGGTAGGAAAACGCTTTCTATCTCTGCAAAGAGTCCCTTTTAAGTAGCACGAATTTTCCTGCAAAGTTACCGAGCAATGATCGGTTTTTAAAACTAGTTGTTATCCGGCCGCAAGTACACATATTCCTTTAAGCTAGCGAGTGTAATTGTTTAATGTGTTTAAAAGTTACACAATTACCGTTGTTAGTGGTTTACTTTCGTTGACAGTGCTGTCAAAATCTCAGTTAACGGTTCAAAGATAAATAAGACAGATGGTTTCTGATTTTTTTATGATCAAAAAGGTGATGGCACATCACGACATCACGCACGGAAGGCCCCCGGGGAACGCCACACTCAAGACTATCAACAAAGACTGGTGACCATCGACAGATATTTGTCGACGCTATGTTTCAGGGAGAATAAAATGGTATTGGGGGGGGGGGCTTGGCCTCGGGCCTTTTCTCACAGGTCCTGATCAACATCAGTCAGTGTAAATATTCCCAAAATGTGTTTACTATCATCGCCTTTAGCACAACATTCACCAGAAGGATTTTGCATGCACAGAAAACACTAAGTGAGAGGCCGCTAGGGTTTACCACAAGAGGAAACGAATTTTTTTGTAGAATCATTCACCATAGCAATTGTCGAACATCGAAATACCTACGAAAAAACAACCACCCTGCCGCTTGGTGGCCATGTGAGACCAAAGGCATTGTTATAATAACCCAGCGAATTTCACACAATAGCAGCAGGCATTACCAATTCTTTGCCGGAACTGGTCATTCTGTTTACTGTGATCTAAGCTGGTGGTTGTACGCATAAATACTTTTAAATAGCCGTTGTCATTTGTTGAAAAGGTAGTAAGTTTATTTGTCCGTTTTTTCCCCAGGGACCCTTCGAGCAACCATCATGGTAGAAACCTTACTTGGAGCAGTCGAAATGGAAGAAATGCTCTATGAATTAAAGGACTATGCAGTGGGTATGAATGCTGGGCGATGGGATTACATATTTAGTGCAATTAAGCGTCTGCAGAGCAAGCCGGACGCAGTCTTCCCAGACCGCAAACAGGTAACGTGCACGTTTTTCTCCAAGTCACGCCTGCCCTGTGAAGATTTCGTGACCAAAATCACCCAGACAAATTGGCAGACTGGGATTCACTGTGAATTTGTTTTGCTTGACTGAAAACTCGACCCTTTAATTTCAAACAACACCCTTCAAACAAAGGGCAACACAACCTTGTGAACAAACATAGCCATTCACCAAACCCATTCAAAGAAAACACTGCATGGGAACCCCCTGTTTCATTATGCTGCATTCTACAACCTTTTGTCTCGAGTTACTTTGAGAAAACTGATCTGAAAGCCTTGCTGCGAAGCACTTATCCGAAACTAATCCAAGCATAAAAATTGTGATTGCCACCCGACCACAAGTCCATTGTGGAGTTTTAAGAAAATTTTTGAATTTGGAAAAGCAACATGCCATACAACCAGGCTGCTCCTCGTTGCAGTGGGTAAAACTTTTAAGCAATTTTGTTTTGCAGAACGCTTTTGACCATATTACCCTCAGGAACGCACATCACTCTAACTGACCTACTACTATCAATTAACTATCAGAGCAACTTCATCAACGACACTTAAGTTATTGAAAGCAGGAAAACTAAAGACTAAACGATGTGTCAAACAGAACACTGAATAATGGCTAAAATTCTCCTGGTTTTTTCCTGCCTTCTTTAGTTATGGTAGGGCATAATCAAAATTTAATCTCTGTCCAGTTTAGGCAAGGTTTGCGAGGGCAGAAAAGAACATTGTATAACTACGGAATTAAGCACTAAGTTGGGGATTGGCTTAAATCATTCGTCAGGATTAACTTATGATTTAAGGGGGGGGGGGAACCTCAGAAGGGAACATTTTGTAGTGTGGCAGGGCACAAAAGTTTTGTGAAAATTGACTCTACCCCGTTTTGTCAATGCCAGTGATAGGGCTAGGATCCCCCCCATTTTGACGACGCCCCTTCTCCGTAAAAATCTTGATTTTAGATATACAACAGCGCATTGATAATTTCAAATTCTGGACCCTAATTTTGCCCCAAATCCGGTACGTGTGTTCAATATGAACATTTCCTAATGAACCCATAATTAAAGTTGGCTTAAACTAGTAACAGTAAATCGTAATATCAGTCAAGTTATCGATAGCTTACTTGTTTATGTTATGTTGCTCAATATTACAGCTTTGTTTTCACAACTTCTTCAGCGTGTCTGAAGGGTTGCTTTCGTTGTTTGCGTGAGCAAAATGCCGTCCAAATTATTTCCAAGGCAGTTTTTTAACACGCCCATTATTTATTAGTTTCCAACGATCCTCATTTGTCATACCATTTTGTGTTTAGGTGACCATGACTGTGCCTTTTATGAGAGCTTACACAGAACGGTTGGTTTGGGTTTGCCACAAGCATGATGCGCAGGCTATTGGAGGAATGTCTGCCTTCATACCAAGCAGGAGGGATGCAGAAGTAAACAGAATAGCTATGGAAAAGGTAAGGCAAGACAAAGTAAGAGAGGCCAGCGATGGCTTCGATGGAACATGGGTGGCTCATCCAGATCTGGTAAAATTAGCAAAGGATATTTTCGTGGAGAAGCTTGGAAATCGTGCCAATCAAGTGGACAGGTACTTGTAGTATTCCTTCTTTTAAGACGTAATTGCTAATTGTAGGTGTTTGCCTGGTTAGGAATGCTGTTTGACAGCTTCACTATAACAATTCTCGCCCAAGGCTCAGATGCAAAAACATTAAAAAAATTGGTTGTGCATAACGGATGGGGGGGGGGGCCTTAAAGAATGTGCTTGCCAAAAAAACATTAAACGTGGGGAAAGAAGGTTAATGATGGCGTTAACTTAACAAGCAGCAAGTAGTAGTAGTAGCATCCATTTTGTCTTCGACTGGCATTGTGTGTATAATCCCGTTTGGGGTTACGTTTTCCGTACCCAAACCTTGGGGAGGGGGTGCCAACTCATGCACACTCGCCTCCGAGCAGGGCTCAACACAAACACCGCGAGTGCGCTGTTTGTGTTGTGGACAGTAGTCTTTAATGATCTCGTTTAATATGGTTTTGGGGTGGGGACAACAACAACGTCCAAAGAAATGATGAATGACAGTGAAATAGTGGTTAGCACAACAAAAAGCCAACAAAACAACGTAAGATTTTTGTCATAGTCTCAAGCAGCTGAGGGTGTCGCGTCCAAACAAAACTTGGTTAAGCCCGACGTCGTGTTAAACCAAATACTCAAGTTTGTAAAATTCTAATTTTTTCACGGTCGAATTCCCCTAAAGGTTTCCCTGGTTTCATTTGCCTACGTTTGTGTGGAGCGGTTTCCCCAATTCTCCCTCATGTTTTTTGTCGAGACGCCACAAACGTGTGAACCACGGGGTGCCATCTTCATTTCAGGGTGATAATGCCTTTTGTTTTGTGCCGTGCCCCGGCGGTCACTTTAGAGAAAGGGGGGGGGTCTATGGATGTTTTTTGGCCTTCACAATAACATGTTACACCTTATGTGCTCCGACATTGCTGGGTTTTTTTGTATTTCAAACAGGAAAAGAGAAGACGTGAATGTCAAGGTAGAAGAGTTGGTTACAATTGCAGTGGACGGTGGTAAAGTTACAGAGGAAGGAGTCAGGGTCAACATTTCAGTGGCTCTGCAGTACATGAATTGGTGGCTTCAGGTAACACTGCGTGTTTTTCAGGCACATGTTAGCACAGCAAAATAGTTTCTAGCACACAAACGAAAACTCGAATTTGGGCAGCAACCCAAACGATTTAGTAGTAATTGAAATCAAAATATTTACTGCACGTTGTGGCAAATTATTTCCTAGTTCATGCAACATGAGTAATGCTTCCCTTTTACTGTTTCTTCCGTTCTTCCCTTACAATTGTTGTGTTGTGCGGACCCAGACGCTGGCGCCTTCTTTTAATAATTTTTCTATCACCTCGGGATTGGTATTAACTTTGTGGGCCGTGTCAAAGGTACCTTCTTGTGGAAGATCATCAATGGTTGCAACACCAGCTTTGTTGCCCTGTTCCAGGGTCACAAAACACAAAGGCTGGGTTCGTGCTTTAAGCACAACGGTCCTAGGCGGTTTTATTGGAGCCAAAGCACACGCCGCGCCACCTTTCATCATAAAGATTCGGCGAGCACGCAGCTTCAGCAGCATCTCAACGTAAAATACAAACAGGTTGAAGAGCCTTTGCAATCCAAAACCAGGCACGGCAGCAATGGCTAGGAAGTGAAGGGTATCTCTAAGAGTAGAGAGCTTTCAGGGGTAATCTAGGTAGTGCGTGGGTTTACATAGGTTACCACTCGAGGCACGAGAAACTATGTGGATCTTTGGCGCCAGACAAACGGTACGAGAGACAAGTAGTTTCCAATTCTCCTTCCTTGCACCGTCCCTATGTTTGTTAGTTTTTGCTATTCATGGTGGAGTATGCAAGTTGCGTCACATTGTTTTCGTGCCCCTTTAACCCGCTAACTAGAATATTGCCATCTGCAGGTCCACCACCACCCGTTTTACTTGACCCTTTTTGTCCACCCGGCACCAAACAGCGAGGGCTAGTGTGAACACTGGCGCGACAGTGCACCAAAAAGAGCTTAAGTGTTCAATCTAACGGGATGCTATCTGGGGCCACAACCCCGTCTTTGGAAGAAAGCGCCCCGCGCACGTCAACCAGGCCCACTCCTCGTCTTGTGTTTAGATGTTGTAGTTTACGAAACTGACGTGCCAATAATACACCAATTACCTTCGTTTAAATCTGTCGATTTTAGGGACTTGGAGCCGTTGCCATCAATAACCTAATGGAAGACGCAGCAACAGCAGAAATTTCCAGAGGCCAGCTATGGCAATGGCTACGTCATCGAGTGTTACTAGATGATGGCCGCCAGTTTACTGTGGGCCTATGTAAGGAAATGATGACGGAGGAGTTAGAGAAGCTTGGAGGCAGCGGAAAACAGCAGTATGGAAAGGCTTTCGAGATTTTGGAAAGCCTAGTATTTTCACCTTACATGGAAGAGTTCCTGACACTACCGGCATACGACATACTGATCACGCCCGAGAGCAAATTGTAAGTTTATCAGGTAATATTTTTTCGTTTTAACCTTTTATTCTAAGTATTTTCCCTCATGTCTTACGATGACTTTATTGGTTTGACAATATAAACAGCTTGGTTTCTTGGGAATTTCCGAGCAATATTCATAACCACGCAATAGCTAGACACCAATAACTGCAATCTGAAATGGTGATAATGGTTGGATGGTTATTGTGACTACTAACAGATTTTTACCATTGCCTTCAACATCATAAACGCGTGCAAGACATGCTAGCATGTGAAACGGATGTTGAAACGAATATGACGATGATGGTGTTTATAGTTACTGCTGCTTTATGCAAGAAACACTAAAGACAAAAACGGCCTGGCAACAACACCGCGAAACCTTGTGAGTGGACCATAGCGATGAGGATAGCCTGAAAGTGCTACTTTTCAATGCTTTTCCCGGGCTCTTGACCCCCCCCCCCCCCCAACTAATTCCTTATCGTGTCAATCAGTGCCTTTAATAACAAAGGCGAAAAGCCTCACTTGAAGAAGCCACAACGTGCATTAGAATATGAGAATATCAGGGAACGAACTGCCCTTTACTTAATACTGAATTGAATTACGATTAGGGTGACGTGCAAGCAAAATAGGAGCACAATGATAAAAAACCCAGAAACTAGCCAGATTAAAAAAGCTTACGCACCACCCGCCTCAAGAGGAAAGAAATTTGTGGCGTGGCGCCAGAACGTCTCCTTCAATTTGATGGTGGCAAAAGCTCAAGATCTCTGCACAACTCCCCACACGAAAGCAGAAAATGTAAAAATTTTAAAACGTTTAGGTTCACACACACGAGTTATATTTTTTGCCCGTAACTTATTGCTTTTATGCAGCCACTTAGAAAATTTCTTTCTAGTTAGGCCAAGAGCCGATATCAGATCACTTTACAAAGAATCAGACTACCCAACGTAACAATGACATGTAACAACTAGTAGATGGTTTTTTGCTTTCCCCTGGGTTGGGTGTACCAGGCATGCTTACTTCTCCTGTGTGGCTTCAGAAAACTGACGCCGACGAGCATGGTACCAGCAAACCCATGATAGCTTCTAGAATGATCTCTTAACCGCATCACCTTTACTGTAAAAAACCCTTAAGCCTTGTTTTGCAAGGCTGCAGTTGACAATGTGGATTATTGTACTTTTCCAGCACGTAAAACCTTTCATTTCGAGCGTAATCGTAATTGCTGTACTGCCAAGCCAACAAGGCTCAGTGCCGGTCTTTAATTTTTCTCCCAAGCACAATAAAACAAGGGAAAACTAAGCCAAGAATGCATTTTTTAACTATTCTTAGCTTTTATCTTCAATTAAAATAAGTTAACATGTCAAATAACTAAAAATATTGAGGCTATATACAACAGTAAAAATCGATTTAACTTTAAAAGCAGTGTTGATATAAGTGAAAATCGTGTGTGCGATTCAATACTAAGTCAAATTCAGCTTTTGAATGCCTAATTAAAATATTAATTTTCTTTACCTTACGAAATTCTTACGAAGCCCATAAGTTCCTCTCCTGTTTAAATTGATTACCAAGAATAAACAGCGACCCATAGTTGAATTTCGTTGTATACTTGAAACAGTGACAAGGCTAAGATCAAAACGTATCCTTTGAAAATATGAGGACTTCGATGTTTCTCTGGACTTCCAGCGAGCAGGTTGTTCAGTGAAATAAAACTTGATTCACCACGTGTTATGAGAAGAACCAATTGTCAAGAATTTAAGGAACCAGAGGTCGTACGGTTGAATGATCTTTGAAGGTTTCTCCTGTTTCAGATTCTGAAAAGTTGTGAACAGTTTCTTAAAGCTTTGCTCGATTTAAAGTAATTTGTCACTGATCGATGCCGTCAATAATTACTCCTTTTCTTTTCTCGCTGTGAGACAAGCTTTCAGCAGGGTGTGACCACCACCCAAGTTCTGTAAAAATTTTACTAGTTACTCAATGGACATCCCCCTCTAACACTGAGTGGTGAGTCCTTATTGTCAGCAGTTTCAACAGAGCATCGAAGTTCCGTTGCCAGAAGTCTGCGGTATGATCTTGTGAAAACGAAATGGAAAAAAAAGACTACATTGTTGATGAATCTTCTTTGTTTTAGGGGGATAACAGAAATTCTAATAACTGCAAATACTTTTCCCGTATTTTTCAACTGATGTATTAAGCAACAGATTACTTTTGTTCAGTTGATTGGTTTTCTGTGCGGGCTTTCCCGAGAGATTTACTCATGTTTTTTTTATTCGGTGACGAAATGTGTTGGCTTCATTTTCTTCACATTAACGAAGCTTCGTTTTAGGTTTTCACCTGAAGAAAGGATTTCAGGGCAAAGGTTAATTTCACACTAAGGTTTCATTGGTGTTAATTTGGGTGTTAATTGGGTTGCTCTTGTGGAAGGTGATAACGATCCTTTCAACAGCAGTCTTGTCGCACTCAAATCGCAGTTCAGAAAAATATTGACCAGCAAAAATCAATGATGGAAGAACAAACAACCGCTGTGGTTATCAAGCTTCCATTTCCTATTTTCACCCCCAAATGATTACACATTTTCAAAATATACTTCTTCGTGAACAATATTATTGGGTTATTTCCAGAGGTTTCCATAACCGGTGCTGGGCATACGCATTGAGGGATAGTTGAAACTAAAAAAATTTTTTTACGAGTAATTACATCGTGGCAGCACAGTATTTCGGCGGATAAGAGCAAGCTTGAAATAGAGGGCCAAAAGTAACACCCTTTTAACAATTGGTATGCTCTTTAAAAGTGTTAACTGCAGCAAACGAGTTAAAAGACTTGTAAATCACTCTTTATTTGCACTTCCACCCATAACTGTTGTCACCATAGGCTTAGGGGTGGGGGTGGGGGGTTGAGAGGATGGCGAATGTTCACAACTCTCTTTTGTGGACGGTGGGGATGGAGTGGGGTGTAGGCAACATTAGAAGACCTGCCAAAAGTTTTTTTGTGGGACGATTGACAGTTGAAAATGTCACTTTGTAAACCTCCCATAGAAATAGTGGAACCTTGGCAAAACAACAAATCACAGGGGACTGGAAGAATATCGTTGCGCCTTAAGTGGTCGAATTTTTGACCATTCGAGGGGCAACGACTTTTTATATGCGTTTGACAGTCACAGGTGCTGTTTTGAGAAGGGTAGTTTTCAGGGGAAGGTTTTTCTGCAGAGGGATTTTCTCAGGTGCGATATTCCTAAATTCTTTTGTTGGGCCATCTCAGAAGAACACATAAGAATAACATTTGAAGGTGGAACATCATAGGAGCCATTGGAATCAACATCTAATCTAATCAAGGTCTATTGGAGTTTTGTTTCATGTCGTTATTAAGTACGGTTTTTCACTCCCAAGGTCAAGAAATGTTTTTACTTTATGGTGGCAATTTTTGCCAACGACAGATTCAATAAAGGAAATAGACACTGGGTAATAAATTGTAGAAGAGATTATAGGCCTCAAACTTTTCATACTTTTTAACATTTCATACGCACTATACAGAAATGAGAAAGTAAAACAACCATTATTTTAGAATACAAGGAAGCTCACTCGACCCCTCGAACCATGACGTCTTACCACTATTCCTTACTTGCAACAGGGTGCCGCAGACCACGAGGTACATCTGTTACCAATCCATCTGGCCTCAATAAGGCAAGGGCAACAGCCTTAGACAAACATACTTGTAGGCCGGAAGGGAGATAATATTTTTTACCTTAAACAAAAAAAAACATTGGATTTTAACATTTGGTATGGCTTAACAGTGAAATTCGTAACGCATGTTTCCTTCTGGAGCGGGGAACCTGAAGTAAATACCCCTTGGTACTCAAGCAGAAAAAAATAGTGCCCGCGTATTTGTTAGGTTTTACCAGAGGTAATGAAAAAGTGTCACTTATCCCATTATCTTTGGTGTTATTAAATGCAAAATAACTTTACAATGTTTTTTCCTGTCAAGATAAACGAATCAGTCAAGCCATTTTTTCATCTTTTAAAACAAGTTGGCTCGCCGTCGGGCGTCAGTACCTTTTGAAAATGAACCAATCGAGCAGACCAATATCGGCCCTGCAGAGACAATTTAAAACAATTGCTGAGCCGAATCACGGAAAGCAAAGTTTCATATTCTACATTGTAATTAGAAATGTAGTGAGAAGAGTAAACAATGTAATATGTGCTTCATTATAAAGAGGATGTGAGGCGAAAATAAAAGGGAGGTAAAATTCCAGAAATTATTGTGATTAAATCAATAATATTGTGGAAATTGGAACAGATTACTTATTTCCGTATTCAGAAGCATTTCTTCATTTGAAAGGCTCATCATGTCTTCAGGTGTTGTAGGGAAAGGTGCTGATAATTATAAACAATTTTAATGTACAGAAAAGGCACAGCCCAGTGAAAAAAACTGATGAATTTTTCTTTTTGAGCATAATAATACATAGTTTGACTTACTGAGAAAAGACATTGTAATCTATCTTTTCCATACATGGAGATTAATATGTGGTACATGGAGGGGGATGTCTTGCATTGGTAATCTGTTCATCAGGGGTTCTCTTCTAAAATAGAACAAGTCGTTTTTCATGGGACCTGAAAATTGAATACGTTACATGGAAGTGTCCGGCCGCAGCGTTGTATCTGTGTAAGGCAGTGGAGTCGAGAATTGGTGAATAGTGAAAATACAATCCTGAGATCTTAATTAAAAGTACAAGAGGCACTAGTGTTGTAGTAGTTGAAAAGTTTGAAAAACTGTCGTTGTTTCTCTCGTCAGGCTGGATATTTTTATCAATGGTGAGAATGAATAAGTGCCTCAGGAAACGTATCTAAAATTGGCATTATTGAAAAGTAGTCATAACATTTGTTGCACAATAAGTACCATGATGCCAACAGTAAACAAGCTGGGCTCATTTTGACGTAGACTTGCGTTCTTTTTATTTATGAAATGTGGAGAGGAATCACAGCATTTCAATAACCCTCTTTTTTAGCCATGGTATATTTGGAATAATAAGAAAAGCAATGGTGTTAAGTGAGAGTACCCACAGGCTAACATTAAAATTCACTTAGTAATTTCGGACAGACCAGTTTTGAAAAATTGGACGTTAGATAAGAAGTAATCTGTGCTAACGTATTTGAGAGTTTAGGCTAGATTTTTCAGCTTACGAATTTTAGAACCCCAAAAGTAATGTGAGACCCTCAAAATTGCCTTTTACACAAAACTAGACGCGCAATGATGCGTACACGGAGAAAGTATGCGCAAGGCATTGTAGCCGGAGTAAAACTTCCTGACGTACTATGTTATTCACGATTTCCATTGTGTCGCTGGTCATAAAATTTTATAAAAGTGTTCGTATTGCCAAAATAAGACTTCTTGGCTCCTTTGGGATAGAAGTTACCCATATCTTAAAATTGTGAAAAGGTTGCAAATCCGAAATCGTAATATTACGTTGAAGTATGTTGCAATGTTGATTTGGGTAGGTTTTCCTGACGTTTATCAAGAGCATGTTGAGACAGAAAAAATATTAAATATGATCGATAACTTAATTTAGACCTTTTACATATGGCCTGCTATTATTCCCTATTCTTGTAATAAAACCAGTCATGGTATTTGTGTTGGGGCAGTGTACACTGGTCATTTCTTAAAAGCCGTGCTTAAATGGTGCCAAGCTCAGCTTAGTGGTTACCCCTCGCGCCATTTTGATAACGCAAGTTCATTTCTTGCGGTGCATGATGCATACTTGTGACGCAGTTTGTAATTCACTCGAGATTCCCAACTCTTGGCTATGACGTCGAAGTGGTTTGCTCCGCGCCACCGAGTCCTGCACAGGATCAGTGTACCTTTCTGTCCTAGTATTCACCCTCCGACCGGAATAAATGTCTCTGACCTTCAGAATTAAGATTTTGCACTGATCCAAACTGAATTTTTGAACACAGTCAAAAATCCTGCTTTTTAATGGAGCTTGGCGACATTAAAGCTTTCTCAGAAAATTAGCTTGCACTACGTTGTACAATTTGTTGGTGAAATAGGCCTCTACCCAAAATCTTTTTTTCCGAGGTTGACCATGACATATTGTGGAAGCTAATTTTCCCAATATTTTATCCACAAAGTTAGCCAGTTTATTCTGAACGAGAAAAGAATAAAAATTTAAATGGAAATGTTTAATTAAAGAATTAGTGGGTTCTGTTGTGTGTGTGTGTGGGGGGGGGTCACTGCATGTCCCATCTTTGAAAATTATCGGTACTGGTTTGAAACGTAAAACAAACAAATGAGTTTATTCTTTTAAACATTGGTACCAGCTGTTTAAATTAACACTGTGGTCACATTTCCCTTTCGTTTTATGAAACAAAATGAATTTTAGAGTCTCAGCCTATTCAAAATGAAAAACATTTCTTGTATTGACAAACTATCGTGAGTAAGATTTCAAATTATTTTATAAATTCATCGCGTTATCACTTTCGATCTGTTATTTTACTTCGCAACAAAGGCTTTGCTCTTGTATCCATGGAAGTGGTTCAATACAGATGAGTTGTTTTCGTTTTCCTTATGAAAATAACCACTAAACAGATAAGTATTGTGTGAGCAGGAGCACAAGTTAACGTTTGCATTTCGGGTGATTCCCTAGTGTTTTGTTTCTGAACGGATATCTGGGAATAATATACTATATAACAATATTACATCTTTTTTCCACAACTTTTTTTTTCCTGTTACGTAAAGGAAAATGCCTCATCTTTATGACTACGGTCTGACGTCAGTTATTGATTGGAGTAATTAAAATTTAATAGCCTTTACTCACAACTTTTCTAACAGTTATCAAACAGGAACCTGAAACTCTAATAATAATAGAAAAGCAGATAGTGTCGGGTCAGAGAACGGGAGAGAGGATTTTTTTTCTTATTTTGTTAGTTTCAATGTTGAACATATAAGTAAAAAGACGTGTGTTTAATTGTACTCGAGCAATATTAACACAATGGACTCAGAGAAAACTGGCCGTGTGTAGTTGCCCAAAATTGCGCCTTTATCATTATTAAGTCGGAGTTGAGGCAACCCCGAATGGTTGAGGCAACCCCGAATGGTTGAGGCAACCCCAGGGATACAAAATGGTCAGTCAATGCCTCCCCTCTGGTTGATTTTATAGTGTAATCTCCCAAGTGGAACAAAAACAAAACTTGAAAACGTTGTAAGAAATGTAGATAGAATGGTACAATTGTAAAACAATAATTGGGTTTATTTTGGCCACACCGGTGAACTCGCAAGGCCTCGTCACAGTCAAGAAAGGAATGGTAATTGATACTTTCAAGTCAATTGGTTAACGGTTTAAGCTTTAGAACTATTTTAACCGTCACCATTGGTAATTCACACTGTGTTTCCATTACCGATGCAGAGATCATATAATATATATAATATTTAATAATAAATCCAGTAGTATACAAAATAACTAGACAAATTTAGCAGTTACTACTAGTTTCATGTTTTCTTAACAATCTTCAAACTGCAATGGATTGCTACAAAATTTCGTGTATTATAAAGATGCAAGGTATAGGTAGGTATTATAATACACGAAATTTTGTAGCAATCCATTGCAGTTTGAAGATTGTTAAGAAAACATGAAACTAGTAGTAACTGCTAAATTTGTCTAGTTATTTTGTATACTATACTGGATTTATAAACGCTCTGGAAACATTGAGCACTCTTAGTGAACATTGGTATACTTCACTACTATTACTAATATTTAATAATATATATGTATATATATANAGTATACAAAATAACTAGACAAATTTAGCAGTTACTACTAGTTTCATGTTTTCTTAACAATCTTCAAACTGCAATGGATTGCTACAAAATTTCGTGTATTATAAAGATGCAAGGTATAGGTAGGTATTATAATACACGAAATTTTGTAGCAATCCATTGCAGTTTGAAGATTGTTAAGAAAACATGAAACTAGTAGTAACTGCTAAATTTGTCTAGTTATTTTGTATACTATACTGGATTTATAAACGCTCTGGAAACATTGAGCACTCTTAGTGAACATTGGTATACTTCACTACTATTACTAATATTTAATAATATATATGTATATATATAATATATGGTATAAAATATTAGTAAATAATATGTTCGGCGATAGTATGAAATGGTTAAAATACTCAACAAGCTTTAATCTCCATACGTTAACAGACTTCGCCATATATATATTGAAAATATACATAATTATTTTAATATAGTACTCTCTGTTAAGTATAATTTAATGACAGATATACACTTTTTTATTGTCCTATTCGTTGTTATCGTTTGACATTTAATTTTATATGATGCTTGAAAAGTTGTTTGTTCGTTATTAATTAGTCCAAAGTTTATAGCATGATTGGAGTGAAAACTGTCTGAGGGGGTAAGAAAGTGACTAGCCCAGTACTTATTCAGAGGGTTCAGACTGATTAGTACACCCGATAAAACCAGCTCCTAATGTAAAGAGAATTTGAACCAGGCCTATTTGATGGTTCTGTTGTACTAGTACATGATTAAATTTACGCCACACAAAGTGTAAAGTGGATGTAGTCAGTAGATGTAGAACCAGGTTTATGCAACTGATTGGATTTTTTTTTTTTTTTGCTTCACCAAACTGTCACAAGTCTTGTGAGGATATAGATGTTCATTATCAAAATTGTCGAGAAAAAATTTGGTGCAGTTTTTCCGAAACTTAAATATTTTATAAGACTTGTGAAAAGTAAAAGATTTGTTTTTTAAATATTATTTACATTTTCTTGATGTTTTACTAAATCGTGTGATGGAACCCACCTAAAATATGGGATGATCAGACTTTAGTTTGACGTAAATCAGAAATAGATCTGTTGGAATCCATTCAGCTCAAGAGAAAGGAATAATAGGTGTCGTAAACAGGATGTTATTAAGTAACAAAATACCGAAATTTTGTGTCATTTTACCGTGTCGACGTTTTAGTATGATGATCAAGTTTGGTCGAGGGAGTTTTGCCCCAATAACTATTTAGTGGAGATCGAATTGATCTGCCCTTTGTTTAGTTTATCTGACATCTAATTTACTCGTTTATACCAATTAATATATTTTGCAGATAGAGGTGTATAATGTCATACAGTTCCAATTTAACTTTTATATCCCATAGCAATTTGACTTACTTTGGTTGCCCACCAGCTCCAGTACCGTGTGTTATGCTTTTGTTCTGGTAAAAACTTTGATAGATAAACTGGTTGAAAGGCACTCCTTCATTTGGCTGAAAATTGTTGGGTTTGGTTGGTTTTTTTACAGCTATTTTCATATTTTTATTTTAAGGCAACATATTCTTTAACCATTGCTTCTGCAAAACATCACCGATTAAACGTTCTTCAGGTTAAGCGTTCCATTTTACCACGTTTTTCGTGAACATATAAATGATCTTTGAATAAATTCGATATTCTCTGTACTTTACCAATAGTTTGAAGTAATTCTGAAGTTAAAGTATTAAATAGGTAGGGGGGGAGCGGGGTATAGGTGTAAGTGAGTAGTGTACTTATTAGAAGTGTTTTTCTGTCATTTTATGGTTTGTTGTACTTTTTAAACCGTCGTTTCTAAAGCCCATATTACGAATTGAAATAAAATATTCTGTTTTTAACACGTTTCTCATTTGAAACAGTGGAATTTAACAATCCAGAATTTTGTTTTGCCCCTCTAACCGTTTAGACCCATTTGTAACCATACACTGGGGGGGTTTTTTCATAACATGTTGTTTGTCTATTAGGTTTTTACAGCCCTTTCTTTTTGGTATTTTTTGAATTTCCTGACTTTAACAAGGAGTTTCTGAAAAGCTGATAGGATAGTGCTATGTGATACTTGAGGCTTTCCTCCGGGTTGATAAAATATCTGGGTACTTTGACCAATGTAGTCAACTGTAAATACAGACAACACATTTTTCATTTGAAAATAGTAATTTTTTCTCTTTTCATTTTTAGAGATTAGATTTGATACCAGCAACAACAGCTACTTAGACGTCGGACTGTACCTTCAAATACTGTTCACATGATGGATTATCACAGTAGAGCAAAAGTTCATTATTTGTCTATTGTTGTTGTGGTGACTATATGCGGCCTAGCCAAAGAGTACATACATATATCTGGAAGCGAAGATAGGGACAATATAATGTTCGGAAGCTCACGTAAAGTCAATTTCCAGCTCTGAGCATATGACCTTGAATAAAATTGTTGAATCACTGCAACTGCAAGCGGCATGTGATTGTGTTTGGATGTATTTAATTCCTCGTGTAAGTAGATGTTTGGTAATCAGCTAACGTTGTGAGAATAGGTAAGCTATCGCGGATAAAGTCTGTCTCATTCATTGACTCAAATATCCTCTGCCATCTGTTGAAGCACTAATATAAAGATTCGAATATCATTTGATCGGCTTTTATATAATTTTGTTATTATTTTGATTAAAAAAAAGACATATTTCGAACCGCTTTTTATCCGTCAAAGGTCGATGGACTCGTTAGGACACCCCACACTGGGGGGGGGGACCCAAGTTTAAGCATTGCAGTTTCATGTTCAGTATCTTTACAAACCACAATAACCATGTTTTGAAGGTCAGTACACAATGCTTTATTTTCATTCCAAAATTAATAAAAGTATGAAGTGACAGATCATGCTGCTACCTATTTGCGGAATAAATTTAGACTTTTTGGAGTACTTAAATTGCTGGATGATGACGATAATGAGATTGCTACATAATGACGAAATCATAAAAAAATTGTTTGGCATGCGGACAGCAATCACTGCGGCATTGCACATTTTTGGATCATTAGTCGTGTAACTCCTAAACCCAGTACAGACATTGTAGCTCGACAAAATTTAACCGACGTTATTTTCCAGCGATATTCGCTTTTTTTTTGCTTAGAAGTAAAAAATTAAATAAAAAGTTTATTTTTGAAAATTCTTTCTTCGATTGGTGTAAAACGATGTTTTTAAAAAGAAAATGTACACTATCTCACGAACTAGTCAATCCGGAAAGTAAAATATGATAGAATTAAGGTAAGACATTGGTTTGCAACAGTGCGGCAACGAGCTTTGGAAGCGCGGAGTTGAATTGACATCAAAATCCTAGTAGATGGTTTCAGACACATTTTACGAGTTGACTTTTTTCAGAGCAATTGTTTTAAATAAGGTTGGTGGTTACCAAAGAGCGGATTCTTGGCTTCCATGTTGCGCCCACTGCATGGCTTGTTTGTTAATAGAACAATTTCAGTTTGAGTTGTTTTTCAATTGCATGACTGGGGTAATGTGCAATAATATTTTGCTCAATTTGTGACCAGATTGAAAAGTTAAAATTAAGCTAGTGTGTTTTTTTCCGTTATTTGTTTTTTGCACAGAATACCGATAACACACCGATTTAAATGGAAAAAACCTGGTCTTAGTTCTAATATGCCATTAATATTGCCTTTGTTAAATTATTCACTGGAAATTAGCAGTCAAGCAATTTAACAAATTTGTTACCGTATTAAAGTTTTCATTCATTTTGTCAGTCGTGGTTAACGTTACAATAAAATTGTTGAAAGTTTTTATCAACGGAAATTGTATATTCATTTCCTTTACAGTCTATCCAAGTTGTGTTTTGAAAGGTCTCAAATTACTTTTGAATGAATTTATTACCTTGAGCTGTTCTAAAATTCACAGATAGTTTTAAGAAGTTTTTAGAAATATAAAAGGAATTAATCTGAACACTAAAAAGTAGTAATAAGAATAAAGAATGAAAAGAATTACTAATTACGTGTTTGAAGCCCATAATAATATGAGACTCCTGTTTGTTGTTAAATGAAGGTTATGAACAAGCAGTTAAAAACAGCAAGACATTTATTCGCCTTTACATCATGAAAAAAAAACACTGAAGAAACCGATATACCTGCCTTTGACTAATAAGTTAAACCAGCCATGCAATATTTAAGTCGAGTTATTTTTCTCTTGAATACTATTCAATACTGGGGTGCAAAATGACCTGTTGACTACAGAGAGCCTGCAGTCATAAAATAGTTAAAAGATGACTTTGCTTGAAAACATCTATTCAGCTGTCAGGATCGCATGGTTGCACTTTGTGGCCTGAATTCGTCAGCCGCGATAAACGATTGTAACATTATTTGTCCACCATGTCACCCTCTTGTTTGTTAAAATGGTCAAATTCCCTAGTATTGAAAAAGTATTGAAACCCCGGATAATCGTGGATCACCTACGAAACTTTTCAAAGAAAACCATTTATATTTCCCCCAAAAATGGCGTTTTTTTCTTTCCGTTTGTGCATTACAACTATTAACTCTTGGATAGGCAAGCGTAATTTGAAATGTTTACGGCTGCTTCTAAGCGATTTTGGCATATGTCTATGGAAATAGATGCTAAAAGTTTGTCACAGGTGTCAACGAGCAATGTATCGCGCTATTTCTTTTTCCATTCAGAAGCATCTCCATAGCAACAAGAGAAGGGTATCACTTGGCTCATCTGCAAATAACATCTAAAATTAATGCGAACGTTCGCCGATAACTACTTTATATTTAATATTATCAACATGGATTTTTAGGACCCAAAGGTTTGCTTTGCGAGTTTCGCATACTTTAAAGAGGAGACTATTGTTAAGTTTTAAATCATTTCTTTTTTTCTTTATGACTTATCGCTACGGTAGCAAACGTCAGAAATTTAACACGTGTACGTAATCTTTGCGTTCATATTTTATCTCACCTATTCAACGTTATGAATCACCCACTTTAGTCCTCTTCCATGAACAGTCTAAATTAATTCCTACAATGTAACAGCTTATATGATATGGTTGATTAAAATTTGCGTTGGGTAACAACAGAAAATAACTTAACAATAAAACTTTCTGACAGGAAATCCTCGACTCGTCAATTGAGCTTTGGGTTTCATTTGTCTACTTGAATATGCCTACGCACTTTTCCTGTTCATTGAAGTTTTTAAGTTAATATATACCGTTAACAAGTAAACATGCTACTGTCACATCTATTTTTTGAATATAGTTATCCTTTCCAAACGTCAAACTATTAAAAGTAATAAATTATCGCATTGTTTGGCCATGAGTTGCGACACACCCACCGTTAACCCCGAAAGTATCTAGCCATGGGTTTTGATTTTCAGCGCGCGCGCTCGCTAAGCCGCTGCCCTAGTTGCATTATTTCAAGTGCAACTTTCTACTTTAATCCTGAACACCTTCCCACATTCACTCCAGTTCAGTTGTTTATCTTGTTTTTTTGTTCTCCCTTCCCTTCGTTTTATTTATACTTTTGCACTCGGTTTAAAGAGAACGAAATTTCAGAATTTCGAGTTTCACGTCGAGCAGTTAAGCCCGAGTTGAAACCAATCACAGTTAGGGGGTATAGTATTTCATGTATTCTAGTCGCCCGCTGAACCAACAGAGCACCTGGAGCTTCCGTAAAGACAATATTATAGAGTAACGTTTAATATTTTCTGTTAATTACCCAGATTTCAAATCGAAAAAGCCCAACGATTTATGGAGGTTAATCATTTGAACTATCTGTTGCTATGTAACTAGTCCATGTTCCCCATAAAATTTTTAGAACCCTCCAAATTTAATTTCATAAAGTTTTTTTTTCTTCTTGTTCTTCTTGTTCTTCTTCTTGTTCTTCTTCTTTCTCTACAAACCTTTCCCTTTTTCAGGGGTCGTCAAAGCGAATGTGGTTTCCCCACCGTATGCGGCCCTATGCATCATCTCTCGTGAGCCCTTTAATTTCATAACGTTTATGGTTCAAAAATGTTTTCATTTAAGAGTTGATTTTCAGCATTAGGCCCTCCAGACACTCTTCGTTCGAATTCCAGTGCGTTAGGGAAAAAAACCCCTTAACCACAAAGAATATCTGTTTCTTAATCTAACCTGCCGATAATAAGCAGTTTCGCAAGCGTTAAAAATTGTTCAATTCACACAACGTTTAACATTACCAGTTTTTTTGTTTACTTATTTATTGCCGTAAGTATTTCAAGGGAATTAAATACACCCCCAACAGTAATAACAGGGCTAGTCCCAAATTGCACAATACTAGGGCCCTAATTTTTCTCTGGAATTATTCTTAGTTCATTAACTGCTTTTAATCTAATAAAGGTTTTTTCGACTGACACGATTAGCAATTGGCATCAGGTTTTTCTTTTTCTCTCTATTGACAAAGCCTGCGCCTCTTTCATCCCTGACAACATGCATCAGTGAGAACAGGTGGCAGCCCAAAAGGATTTTTATGTGCAGTTTTCTCCCATTTCCTACTTTGGAGTGCTGGAATTGTTTTTACTCTCCACAATGTTTACATTATGTTTACATTACCACTTCTAATCTCTATTACACTTATAGCAACCTGTTAACATACGCTGCTGATAAGAGCGATTCCCAACACATAAACAGTCAAAATACAGTATTTCCTTGAATAAGCATCTCCGTTGAACAAGTGACCCTGTTGACCTTAGAGAAGAAGAAATTGATAGAGATTATAAATTTTCAACTCCAATGTTATATTCTACAGCTTTTTCTGTAGCCGACGCATATCCTGCTGCTCATTCTTTATAATTAAACTAACAGTTCTTATTGGAGAATCTCTGCTGTTCTTTTATTTGTTTGAAAGCTCAGTAACAGCCAGGCACCTCCAACCTAACTACTCTATATATCTTCCCATAAGGATATGCAAGCAAAACATTGTTCTGGTCCTTTTTAAAAAAATGAAAAAGGAGGCAAGTTAGTTAGATAGGAGCATGCCCAATCAACAACAAAGTATTATTCCTCACAGGTTTAAATTTTCTGTCCACAAACTGGTCGTACTCTTTAGCTTTGGCTCTTTTTAACACATAGCTTCTCGCTCATCGTTGGTGTCTATCTTGCTTTGTATACAGATTAAACTATAACACAGATCTGCGTTTAAAAAAAAATCTCGCCGGGTGAGTCTTTTCGGACTGATTTTGTATCTTCTGACACGCTGAATTCAAATATGCAATCGGTTTTTCTCCATCACGTACAGATTTTGTTTCACAACATTTCTAAAAAAATTCAAATACACATGAAATTCGCATTTTGTGAATTATATATTTATGTGACGATGTAGTATTTTTAAAGATCTGGGAAATTACAAAACACACGACGTCAACAAAATAGAGATCCAATGAATGATCAAGTTAATCATGCAGGCAAGAATGACCTCTTCCTGGATTTTCTGGAGTGCCGAGCTTGAGGAATATCCCTCTTGAGACATCAACAGTAATCAGCGAGCATAGAAACGTCCCAGCGTCCTTGGTATCGCTCCTCCATCACCTAAATGTCTTGATGGAAGCGCTCGCCTTGTCCCTCGCTGTATTCGCCACAGTTGCTTGGGAAGTAGTCCAGATGCGAGCTTAAAAAGTGCATTTTGATGGACATACGAGCTCCAATAGCCTGGTAGCTGAAGAGAAGATCTTCGACTACAGAGACATATCGTGCGCTTCAGTGATTCTCGAAAAAATTCGCGATAATGGACTTAAAGGCTAGCCAAGCATTCAACTGATCTATGCATAAACTCTTGTCAAAGTCTTTGTCCTTGATGAGTTATCTTATCTGTGGGCCATCAAACACACCAGCTTCGATTTTCGCTAAACTGAGGCGAGGAAATTTCTCCTTTAAGAAAGCGATTGCCTTGCCGTCTTTCGGAAGAGCTTTTACGAAGTTTTTCATGAGGCCTAGTTTTATGTGAAGCGATGGAAGCAATACATTTTTGGGGTTGACAAGAGCTTTCTCGACGATGTTTCTTGAGCCCGGTTCAAGTGCTCCTCTCTGAGGCCACTCTCGCCTAGAGTAGTGCTGGCTATCAGCCCGACTGTCTGAGAGACAAA
Organism: Morbakka virulenta; assembly: GCA_003991215.1. NCBI lineage: Eukaryota > Metazoa > Cnidaria > Cubozoa > Carybdeida > Carukiidae > Morbakka > Morbakka virulenta. The sequence goes on from RDPX01000041.1 coordinate 99,693, forward strand.
TAAAGCATGGATGTTTGGTGTATCCGCCTTGTTGTCCTAAAAGGATCGAGAGTACCTGAAATGAAAAAATATATAATAAGCACACAGGTTGCAATGGACAAATAAAACGGCAATCATCAATTAACAAAGTTATGTTTGAAAATCACTGACAGCCATGTTCCGATTACTCTCACCTTAAGGTCTCCGCAGATTTTCCAGCTATGTAGATCGTATTTGATTGCGGAAAGCAAGGTCTGCATGGTCTGCATGGTCTTGTAGCTTTCCGACAAGTGCAGGGAGTGTGCTACAGGGACGGATGCTATTTTGTTTCCATTGTGAAGCAACACAGCCTTTAAACTTTTGCTTGAGGAATCGATGAATAATCTCCAGTCACTGGCATCATATTACAGCCCTAATGCTAAAACTAGTCCCGGAATATTGTTGCAATAAACCAAACGGCTATCCAGGTCGTTAGTAAAGAAGGCCCGACAGTTCTTGTCGCGATCTCGATACCAGAAGAAACTGGTATCGGGGTGAAGGAGATTGTTTTCTTGTAATCGCGATCCAAGAAGCTGAGAGGATTCTTTGGAGAGAGCCAAGTCCCTCACTAGATCGTTGAGCTCTTCTTGTGTTAGTGGTCTGGGATGCGATGCATCAGGGTGGGGCTCGTATGACTCTTGGTAACTCTCACCAGTGCATTCACTGGATTTCTCTTCCTCTAGCGACCACTCCTCCACGTCGGCCGGAGGGGTAGGAACCGGAGTGTTGGCGTCGTGAGGTTGAGGTTTCACGGTGGATCGGACGTCGGGGTATATGATACGACCTTTGGTCTTCTTAGTGAAGCCTGAAAGTGATTAAATAGAATTTGTAAATATCTCCACAAGTATTTAAATGGGTTTATTGTTACACTTGAGGCTACACTTAACTATTGGCTCATTGGAAGGTGAAAAAGCCTTCGAGACCTCAGAGAGACAGAGCATTGCTGTGAAGTTCCTTGCACATGGGGAGTGTGAACTGTGTTCATACCAAGGACACTGCTTTTATGCTACTAGAATAAAAAGCATAAAAAGGCATAATTTTGTGCTATTAGCATAAAACAGCATAATTTTTGTCCACCAGCATTAAATTTATGCTTATAGTTGGTGATTTTCGGAACTTCTGCAGCAATCAATATGCAGGTTTCATTTATGCAGTATTTTCATACACATTTTACTTCTACTTTGTAGTTTCGTGAAGAATTTCTGCATAAAATTGACTCTTTGTTATTTTGACTTAATTTTCACATGCATATACAACAAGGATTTACTAGCATAATTTGCTTTTACTAGCATAATTTCAGATTTCACTAGCATAAAAACAGTGTCCCTGGTGCATACAAAACGAGAAACCGAACATTTAGATTGACTCACCGGTAATGTTGGTCATGCAGAAGTAGCAGTGAGTGACGTGATCTATACATTCCCTCCAGATCATCGGTATTCCAAATGGAAGACTGCTTTGTTTTCTATTAGCCCAATGCCTCAGAGCTTCCACGCACGTTTTGCAGGCAAGTTGAGGGGCAAAATCTTTGTCTTGGTCTCCAAGTTTGATCCCGAAATATGCATGGTAGCTTTTCTTTACAAAGGTTGAAATTGTGCAGGCTTGTCCACTGAACATAACTTGACAACAAATGTAGAAAAATCTAACAGGATTATTTTTGCATTTTCTGTTCATGGTTGTTGATAGCAGCGCGTCAGTTCTGCTGAAATTCTCGGAGGCAGCATTGAGAACTATTGGCCTGCGTGATATGTTCAGTAAATTTGAACTCAGGGGCTGTTGGATTACAAAGTACAAGTTGGGTTCGTATTACCACACGCTAATCGACATAAGAACCCACAAATCGCCCAGTATACAATTCGATGATATCGGGTCAAGTCGGATCGAGATACAGAATCAGATGCCTCACGAATGACGGAATACATGCAAGCTGGTTTCAGCTTTGATAGTTGTGTCTGCACGGCAGTGACCTCTATTGTCCATCGCAGTAAACGTTTTGATAATTTATGCAGCACGTAATCGAACAGGAACAGATTTAGTGCTGTCAATAATTTTTTTACTGGTAAGAGTGGGTGTCTCATTCTCGCAATATTTGCGAAAACTTGAAAAAAAAAATTTTTGCTGTAACAAAAATGAGACGTGATTGGAAAAATCTGACTGCATATTCGTGATCAGCGTATCAAAGTTATATAGGACGTATATAAATAATGTCATCCGGCAAACTGTCGCAGACCAGTGTAATTTGTCTCAAATGACACTTCATTGAACATCTGCTGATCGAAAAGTTGCTGTGGTTATATTGGAGAGTCCTCTCACTTGATTATAATCTTCAATGTTACGAAAACGTTGTCAAGCGCTTAACTAAGTTACAGATGCAACGTTTGACTATTCAATTACTATTAATGTAACATTCGAAAGTTTTCCACATTTCCTGTTATTGCATTATGCCATCCCCACAGGTGCTGTCATCATCTCTATTGTCTAAGGTAACTATCGTGTCTCTGTAGTAAGGGTGTGTTTTGCATGTGATATCTGTGCTGTGTTTATCTGTACTTTTAGCTGTGTTTGTACTTTTAGGTGTGTTCAAGTGGTTACTTGTAGTTGTATTACCGAAATCGTGTTTTGTGAGAACGTCTTTTTATCATCCACCGTTTAATTTGATTGTGAAATTTGTGCTTTGTATACTAGCGATTTATTTAAACTAAGTAAACGTTATAAAACAAGATACTATATCTCTTGTGAATCAAAAAGTACGTTCTCACACTTTGGAATTCAAGCTGACTGCCATAGATTTAGTTGAACTGCATTGCAACGCGAGCTTCGGCTAGGAAATTCAACGTTGGTGTGAAACCCATTCATGAATAGAGAAATTCGAATTAAGCAATTGCTGAAACGAAGACATCATCAACTGGAAAGAACAGGAAAAGATTATCAGGAGGAAGTTGCAAGCGCCCGAAGGATGCTGGTCCAGAAGAAGAAATTATGAAATGGATAGCGCAAAGAAGGCACGTAAAAGCATATGTTGGTTAGTAGAGCGGAGGGTTATGAACTTTATGAAGCGTTCTGGATTATACCTAACAAGTAGAACTACAACAGTTCAAATGGACCATAACCACTTCATTGATAACATCGTTTCTTATGTTTTTTAAAAATGACGCGTATCTCAAAAATTTGTGCTATTGTAAAAATCCTGTATTGCCTGATGTGGCTGCTGAAGCCACTGTGGCAAAAACAGGAAGGAAAGAGATTTCCATTAAAATTACTGGTCACAAGAAAACGCGTGAGTCACTTTAATTGTACGTATAAAATAATGGCTTCGTAATCTGCATCTGAATGAAATTTCGGCAACTAAGATTCTCCCTGGTTTATTTAAAAAAATCTTTATATGTAAATTAATCGACAGTAGCAGGTCTTCGCCGGCATGAATAACATTTTTAAGAGAAGCGAAAAATTTCTGATGTTGTGATACTTCACAGAAAAAAGATTCATTTCCAACCTCGCTGGTTCTATTTTCATTCTTTGTCCTCTCTCACTTGTATCGCATTGGTCGAATCAGTCTTTAACTTTTCACTGTCCCCTGGTTAGCTTTGGTTCTTCTCCCTTACATTTGTCTTTTCCATATGATCCTGAAGACAAAGTTTTGCAAAACTTCTTTTTTGAAATTTCGTTAGCGTCTTCTGCTTTTGTGTCGACAGTTTCCTTGTCTCGGATAAGGGATTGGAGTTAATAAGGGAAAAATAAGAGGAAACTGGACAGGCAATTTATTTACAAATAAATACAAGTTTTGAAAGCAGTGGTTAAAAGTTAAGCGAATCAAAATTTGTCAAGATGTCTCAAGGAAAATTCTGAACATCTGAGAAAGTTTGACAGTTTAAAAATCAGGCAATTAGGTGTAGATTTTCTTAGACAAATTTACGAATTCAGAAATAGGTCCAACTTTCTACAGAAAGAATCATAATTAGATTCTGTTCTGATATCTAATCGTAAGTCATTATGAACTACTACCCCATTGTAATAAAGACTTTTTAGTACTTCCTAGTTTCACAAGAAGCACTCTCAAAAGTTTATTATTGTTTCTGGTTTCTTTGTCGTGATTTACGAGTTCATAAAAATCTTCGAATTTTGGAAAAAGTCTGTTAATGCATTTGAATACTGTAAGACAAATGTTTTTTTTAAATATGTCGTTGATCGATGATACTGATATATATATATATATATATATATAAATATATATATATATATAAATATATATATATATAAATATATATATATAAATATATATATATAAATATATATATATATAAATATATATATATAAATATATATATATATATATAAATATATATATATATGTATAAGAAAATAATTTTTGACTGGATATATTAGGTACTTTTTTGGTAGTGGGCTCNAATGTTTTTTTTAAATATGTCGTTGATCGATGATACTGATATATATATATATATATATATATAAATATATATATATATATAAATATATATATATATAAATATATATATATAAATATATATATATAAATATATATATATATAAATATATATATATAAATATATATATATATATATAAATATGTATATATATGTATAAGAAAATAATTTTTGACTGGATATATTAGGTACTTTTTTGGTAGTGGGCTCAAGTTGATTATCCTATTGCTCCAACATATTGTTTTACATTTTAACGTCATTTTCCCCCAGTAATCGAGGCTCAGACGGTGCACTTCAGATGGACTTTTTTTCGGCAGTGAAGAATTTCTTGGCCGGATACCTTAACGTTATATAATGATCACAATTACACGGTACCTTTGACTTGATAATGAGCGTACCTTCGCTCAAATCGTCGTCGAAAGAGTAAGTGCCATTACAATTCTCCTGTTTTTCTTCCTGTTCATTTAAGAAAAGAAAATGTGACAGAATCTACAAGAAATGCAATTAATTTACCACATAAGAATTACTGGCATTATTTTTTATATCTAAAATTTCTCTCATTGGTCTAGCAATATTGACAGTAATTAAGGAAGAATATGTATTCGTGAATGAATAACATTCTAGTATTTCGTTATGTGGAAGTTCCTACTATTTACAATACCTGGCTGTTGAGAAGAATATACTTTTCACTTACAGCTTAAATGGAGAAACACGACAGATTTTGGAAAATTATGCTTCAGTCTTTTAAGGATAGAAAATTCACTTTTCTGATCGCGTGTACAGACACACTGCAATTTTAACCACTTTGATATGATATGATTTGAAAATTTGAATCCAGAGGATCAAAGACAAGAGACCAGTGTAAGAACTAAAACCAAAGTATTTCAGTTTCACACGATAACATCTTGGTTTCTGAATAAACTAGAACAAACAAAAACCCATGATAAAAGCCATCTCCATTGGGAGTGTATTTTTAGAAGTCGTGCTGTAATGTTTACCTGACCATAACCAAGCAACGGGCGGGTATTGGCTCTTTGCCAGCTAAAAAAGTAATCCACCTTTATACCAATAGGTGCTCTAGGGAGACGCTATAGTTTGTGTCTTTGTTGTAATCAACAGAGCACTGTGTGCTTTCTGTTAATCCTTTATCATAGTACCCCCTCCAACCTGTTGAAAAAGTTCATTAACAGAGTCCAGCAAATTCTACGAATGGGCTTATTGTTTACCAAGGGCGCTATTGTGGAAAATGCCCAGCAAGTTAATTCAAAAGATAAACGTCTTGTATGGAGGCAGATCATCAATATTTCAAAAATACGTTTTCTGCGCAGTTACAAATTGCCTCCATCCACAATAATTATAGCAGCTGTTCAATGAGCGGGAACTGCCAGGTCCTTAGCATATTAATATTTAAGACATGAAACGAAGGATTTATCTGTTGGATCATTTGATCTGTTTATGTAAGAAAGATTAGCTTGGGAAAAATATGTCAGACAGCGGTATTAAAAAGAAATGTGTTTATCATGATCAAATGTGAAAAACTGACGAAGATTTAAATTGAGATAGTTATCCCCCGTGAACCCATAAATGAAAATCTCAGGCGCCTCAAAAGCGATCCTGGGGAGGCACTTTTTTTGCACCCTGACATCATTTCTTGGATGGTTAAAATATCTCTGACATCCAGATATCTCCTCAAAATGCAAGGGAAAAAATTCAAGTTTGACCAACCCTTAACCCAATTCAAGGGTTTTTCATGTTGCTTCTGTACCGAGAAATCTTGTTTAAATTCTTGGGAGTAGTAAAGAAATGAAAAAAGAGTACATAAAAATTAACAAAGACTTGCTAAGTGTAAAAATGATAGACGAAAAGAGAGATTACCAAGTTAACAATGTCTTAAAACAATTTAAAGAAATGGGTAAAAAGCAAGAAACCTCAAAAGTAAAGCAAGAGGAGATAACAGGAGTGAAAAGGGGATGGCGAGAAGGAAAAGCAAGTGACGAAAATGGATGGTGTCACGAAATGCTACTTTTCGCAGGAGAAGACCTCAGAGAAAGTCTCATGTTCATGGTCAACGAAGTGCATATGCTCAAAGAAGTGCCTGAAGAATAGGAGCACTTGAAAATCAAATCACTTTATAGAAAGAAGGGTAGTAGGCAAGAACTAACAAATCGACGAGGTATCTTCATGACAAGCATCATCAGAAAATATTTTGAGAGATTACAACATAATAGCAATGACGAAACCTCTGATTACAGTATAAAAAGTCAATCCGGAGTGAAAAGAAGGAGAAGAACCACTGATCAACTGTTTAACGTGTGTTTGATTACAAAAAGTACCTGGGAATAAGATTAGTCTGGTATTCGTCGACGCAGAAAAATGCTTCGATCAACTGTGGTTGAAGGATTATCTCATCACACTATGAAAAAGGTATAAGTGAGGCTGCTGTACTGATACTCAACAGAATGAACATGAATGCCAATGTAGCCATCAGTACACCAACAGGAGAGGCTGTAAAATTCAAAATAGAGAAGATTGTAAAGCAAGGTACAGTATAGAAACCTAAATTATGCTGTGTCCTAATCGACGATATGAATAAACAAGGAAACCAAAAAACAAGTTTGGTAAACCAAATCCTGAACAGTCGAATCTCTTTGGATAACATGGTTGGAATGGGAAGAAAATGATAAACACAGAGTGCAGATGCTTTGAAAAGAAGAAAAAGTACACTCCCCCATCCATACACACACATACCCCCAAAATCTAATATCATGAAAATCCACAGATCAAAATTAAAGAAGCATGAACATAAGGAAGAAGAAGCTGATAATCAAAAAAAGGAGAATTTTCAGAAACTGACAATTACAAATATCTAGGTGATGTTATCCAAAAGAATAGCAAAAAAAAAACCATTGCAAAAAAGTACATGAAAGTTCAAAGAGTCACCGAAAATGTAAAAAAGCGGGGTTTTCTACAAAAAAAAGTAGGCAACAAAGCCATGGAGAAACGACTGATTCTGTTCGAGACCATGATCCTGCCAACAATCTTAAGGAATACAGAAGCTTGGGGGTATTGAAAACAGAAAAAGAAATGATGGAAACAGGAATACTGGCTGATAGAACAAAGAATAGATGAAAGAAAACTTGCGTACCTAGCAAGTAGAAAAGAGTCCAGACAAGCATATTTGGTAATGGGGGAGAGTCCAGCAGCAACCCATGAAAGAAAGAAGTTAAAAATGTGATCGAGAAATATGACATATCGTTAGCTCACTTAGACACCAAAACAAAACAAAGGAAAAAGAAATAACATCTAAGATGAATGTTTCATCGAAAAGAAAGCTAATGATGAATTCCAACATCGAACCAAACTAAGATTCTACTCACCAAAAGTTTGGGAGAAACGGAAACACCTAGAAGAACTGAAATTTAAAGAAAGCAAAAAGGCTGGTGGAAATCAAACTCGACATAAATAATTGGAAAGGGAACTTCAAGAACTTGGATTATCATGACAACCTTGTGTGTACCTTCTCCAAGCAATGTCTAGAAAACAATGCAATGAACATCTGTTTGAATGCCAAGCTATCAAGAAGTTTAAAAAATTTGATCATGTTAAATCTATGTAACACATTTTCAAATATGATACCAACAAAGAGCTTTAAAAGCTTGCCAAGTTTTACGAAACGGTCACCAGCATCAAAGACGAACAACAAAGTAAAGTAAATCTAAATTGTTTGGCAATTACCAGAAATTAACTTTAGAAAAATGAAGAAAAATATTTGCACATGGAGAGCAAATATAGTTGCTTACTGTGAAACAGTAAATTGGAAATAAACAACAACAGTAGTAGCCTCAGACAACCTCAAAATTTTGAAAAGTTATAGTAAGCATTTTGTACATTGTTGTAACAACAATTCAACCGTGACATTTCTTCACAGAATGGCAAGAAACTTTGCCACTCATAAGCCATGGTAGTAACATAAATAAAAACTCGGAAGGCAGACGCAGTAACCAAGACTATATATATAAATATATATATATATATATATATATATATATATATATATATATATATCAGGCAAAAATGTTGCGTAGACAAAAACCAGTAAATTTTTGTTATGCATGAACAAGAAAATGTAGATCTGTAACATCTTCAAATTTCGTCACACATTACCTTGTATCGACTCTCTTCACTGTTTTTTTTGCAAAGCAAGTAATATCTGAATAGTGATACTCTGATTTTGCGTTTCATACTCAGAAAAAGACAGTGGAAAGGGAAATGTGTCCTGAGAGAAAAGGTACAATATACTTGTTGCCTGGAAATCTGGAATCTTAATTAAGCCAAATGTTAGTTTGTTCTAAGCCTCGGCATCTGCTTACAGCTGTGGAGGGAGCCTCCACGTTCATTAGCAGATAAGGCACTGGCCAGGTCCTCTCCATTTCCACTGTGGACTAACAGTTTTACAAAGCTCCAACAGCCATTGTGTTCCCACTCTGGGAAAATAATTCATCTGCTTGGTGATGTGCATACAGTTATGAGATTCATTAATTCTATATGTAATTTTCTTTATCTTCCACTGAAAGCTATTCTGTCGTAGAGATGGGTAGGAGGAAAGTGCCCTTGAAATGTTAACGCTGTGCGATTGTGGCAGCAATTTTACGAAAAGTATTAGAGGAAAATATACTAAGAAAATATTTGTAAGATTAACTCGTGCGCATAGAACCTTTCTGAGCAAACTAAGAGCACAAGATCGCTCTATTGTTGATGCAAAATTGACCTTAGTTTATAAAAAAATTCTGCATTGGCATATTACCTATAGATGAACTGAATGGAGGAGATTTCACCAACACACAACACAGGGAAAAAATAAGCTGAGAAAATTTGTAATTATTTGGTCTCCAGTGTCCGTAGTGGTCGGACGTGTTTATCCTTGCTCGTGCTTTGATTTTGTTAAGAGCCACAAGTTTATAGTTCTAGTTTTATAGCCATGGTCTTAAATAGTTTTTATATATTATTAAATCGGTTTAATTGTATAACAACTCTGTATATAGAGGCACAAAACTGCAAATGTGCCAAGTTGGATAGCCTGTGTTTTGCTTGTGCGAAGGCGGAACACTTTACTTCAATCCACATAAAAAATAGGTGTAAATTTTAGGTTTAAATCTGTTACGCACGATCACAGAACACAAAACTAACCCACTTATGCTTTATATTGAAAATATCCATAATCTAAGCTTAAGACTGGATTATCCAATAACATACATTTTTACTTATAATATTAGTTTAGGAATTTGTTGTAACGACAACTTACGGACCAAGAAAATTCGCTGTAAATGACGACAACCGCAATAAGATTATGTAGTCATAATTCCCGCATGAGGTAATACAGCACGTATGTACGAAATCAATGCTTTTTGCGATATAAAGTTTACTAGGTCCTTCGTGAATGGGTTTCCTTGCAATAGTTTTCAAACTCAATATTAACTAGAAAAGTTTAAGATAGTGCAAACACCTACGAGACAGAATTCGTAGAGTTGCCCCGATCAACACCAAAATTAGATCAGCTCTTTCTTGTGCTGCTGTCAACATTTTCTGCAATTTTCATCCAAATCCTTTGATAACTTTTAGATTTATTTTCCACAGAAACAAACATACAGACAAACTAAACGACAGACGGACAAACGCTAGTGAAAACATAACCTTCTTGTCAGAGCTTAATATCCCAAGGATAACCTGAGTACTGTAAGGCTATTGGGTGAACGTTTGTTACTGTGCTATTATTTCTATATTTATGCAATTCACACTTACAGGATGTCTTGGCTTTGATTTAAATATTATCCAAATACCTCGCCTCCGAAAATCGCTGTCATAGCTACCATCTTTAAATATGTGCTTTTTAAAAAGTTTTTATCCAGAAGTATTGACAAGTCCCGTTTATGATGAAAGCCCTCCCCTCACTTCATGAAACAACAATAACAACAATATCCTGTGAAACTCAACATGTTTTTGGAAAGCTTCTGATCAATTTTAATTTCTTTGTTGTATGAAGAAGCGGACTGCCGCAGGGTCATAAAAAGAAGAGATTAATGTGATTTCTCATTCTAAGAGCTTTCAATGGAGCGTTATTATCTGTAGCAGTCTTTTTTCTTCCATGTCTTAATACTCATCAACTTTTACTCTGAAGCAAAAGTATTTTGTCATGCTACACCATAATAATGGCGGATGATGATGATGTGGATCTATTTAACTAACGTTTCCTCATAAATTGCATTTCTTAACCTGACTCCTTGGCGGGAAGCTAGACGAGCTGGACCTGGCGCTAGCGTTACCCGTATACTGTCGAAGTTTCTGTAATAAAAAGCTGTTTGGCTGTTGTTACAAAAAGTACTTTAACTTAGTGAAAAGGAGGGGAATTCTACAGTAAACAATAAACGTATGTCGCTAAAACGAAGATGGTTTATGCATATTTAATTTCATCAAAAATGGTTTTCTTTTCTCTTTAATTGAGCTGCTGCGTACCAGTATCTCCGGTATCTTATTAGTCTGGGTGCAAGTCAGAAGATATGTATACTGTGTGCACTACCAGTTCCCATTGCACCCTTGTTCTTCTCTCTTATCACTCTGTGTTGAACGAAAAACGTTTTGGTTACTAATTACCCAATTTCTTTTGATAGCGTTCTACTCCAAACAATTTGGGGTTCAGTTGCCATTGCCGGACTCAAACGTCTCCATGTTACATGGCCAAAAGCGGGTTAAGACGATCTGCAGATTTTCTTTGCTGAGCGGTAGTTAATACTAAGGTACCTCGACCCAGATGATATTTTTAGATAAAAATTTTAATATTTTGAGAAAACTATTGCTATGTAAATAGAAGTTACCAGGTTTTTGGTCATATTGGGACTCAAAACAGACCAACTTGAGTGTGGTATAACAAACTTAGGCAGAGACAAACTCGACTGTTAACATTCGTGATTGTGAGATTTCTCTTTATAAAATGAAACAGTAAGACATTCAATGTGTGGGTAAAAGCTTTACAAAATGGGAATAAAAGGCTAATTATCTGATGGATATTACGAAATTCTTAAGTGTTCTATATGAATCATTTGTTCCTCCTTGTGAAATAACTGCAACTTCCATAAGATAACATCTTTAAACAAGTAGGTTTCGAAATGTTAAATGTTCATATTTTATACATATGAAACCTACCATATTGTTTCTATGCTAACTAATTCCGTAATTTAACAATAACGTATTTCCTGATTTCACAATGAATGCTTGCTTAAGAGTAAAAGGGAATGTTTAAGTTTGTGACAATACACTAAAAGCTTTCTTTACAATATACAAATAAAAAATAAGTTGTCAAGTGGATATTAAGCAATTCTTTTGTGGATCAGTTGCTTCTACTGCAATTGTTGCAGCTTAAATGAATCGCACTCCAGTAATATAGTATCCATAGCAAATACGAGTTAAGATATCATTTATAGATATGTAAGAAAAATAGAAGCTTTAAACTCCAATATCTCATTAAAAAACCGTCATACAGTGTTTTCCCACACAACTTATTTCATTAAAAAAATTATGGCAGATCAATAGCCATGGGATAAACAGTATTTTAAATCTATGGGGTAAAATAAATGTTGTGGCTATCAAGTAATGATTCAGTCAGTCTGACAACAGTTATCCTCCGGGCATGGATTATCTCAGCAGCTACAAGATGTTTTGACTGTGAGAAACAATGCTGGTCTTTGGTGTTAATCGCTAGAATATGCTTTAAAACAATGCCTCAACGCATAAAATTACTTGAAGGGGGCATCAACCAACGTATTTGTGTGTACGTAAAATGCGCGTATGGTCAATTGCTGGGGTGCAGGAGTAGTTGATACAAAGCCTGCATAGCTACATAGCACTTAATACTAATTTAAGTGTTTGCCAACGCCATTGGCAAGATATCATGATGTCATGTTTGACAGAAAAGTTTAACGTGTTGGTTCAACTTGTTTCAACGTCTGAAGCTTTCTTTACTCTAGTGAGAGGTGAAATAGCTTGATGGGTATTCTTATCTTTAGATGGTTTATGCACAACATATTTATAAATACTTAACCAAAGCTATATCCTGAAGCTCTTTAAATTCTCGTTGTTATGAAGGTATAACGAATCATGGAGAATACACTGACCTTGGTATTGAATAGACTATCTTTATGTTCGATAGCCAAAAATATGCTAACTATCTTTATTTAAACTAATTTCCCTTATCTAGACGGTTTAGTGGTCCAACGTTAGTATGTTTTAAATGAAATTTCTACGCCAGACTGTCACGGATTAGATTTAAGGAAAATACTTATACGATTACAATCCAGTAAACGATAGTCGAGTTCATCATTTTCTCTTACATGTTTGAAAGGTGAAAAACGGCTATTACAAAGGGCTATGCTAAGTTTCTGTGATAAAAAGGTTCATACTCATTTAAATTAATTATTTATTGCGATTCGGTTTTCACAGCATTCCTAAGTACTAGAGAGTATTTATCTAAGGTTTGATAATTTCAGACATAACAACTTAAAGCTTTTGGTCATCATGATTACCTGGTATGATGATCTACTTTCAGTTTCAAAAAGTCGAGATTGATTTCCCTTGGGTTCACCCAAAAGCTTTTGTGGTGTTACTCCACTTCATGGGGATAAAATAAATTGCTTGTCCGCTGAGTACCTACATATCTCATTACGCTTTTTAGAAGCTTAAAGCGTATTTGTCAAGAAAACTGAGAAAAAGAACACACTCAACAAAAATATTGATCAAAGCTTAGGGAACGAAGTAAATTGCAATTAATTAAATCTTTCCACCGCTGTAAATGGCCTTTGCGATCCAAAGGACTACTATATTATGATTCAAACCACTGGTTTAAATGTTCAAGGGGGTTAATTTTCTGGTGTCAGTTCAGAGGGTCGCGAGTTCAATTTTCATCGGCTCTTACTATTATGTGTTATCTAGTGTATTCGGGTTGTACTGTTTCGAAATTTCATTGTAACTACTAAACTGTAGATTTGTGTTATTCAAAGCAGACGGTATCATCTTTTCAGACGTCTCTTTGTAACACGTTACCCTTTATGTTCCTATAATTACTTAACTGAACATTGTTCTTTTGTGTAATTTATTACATATGGGATGTATGTAGCAAAAGTGTGCATTACTGACGAATATGAAAGTGTAACATTTAACAAGCTGAAGTCTTTTTTAAGAAGCCGTAAATTATTTTCGAAAAACTTCAAAGCAATAGGAGCAAAAAAATTTTTCTATAAATATTTATATATCTACATCTATATCTATTTCTCTATGAATGTATGTATGTATGTATGAATGTCTCTATGTATGTATGTATATATGTATGTATGAATTTGTGTATGCATGCATGTATGTATGTATGTATCTATTTATTTATCTATCTATCTATCTATCTATCTATCTATCTATCTATCTATCCAAACATGACCAAAGACATGTTTTGCAGTGTTACAGTTGCATCAATAAGAAGCCGGAAAACAAGGCGCCACACATCCCATTTGACATCTCTAGGCACATGATGGCACCTGTGATGGCATATATATATATATACACATTTCTAATCGTATGTACAATTAGAATAACAGTTAAAATATATCTGTGTTGTTCTAGTGCACAGTTGTCACAGTACTACGCTCTACCGAATGTGACGCAAAGTCAATGTATTAATGATAACATATCTTGAGCACAACATGTATAACCTTCGATACCATACATCTTGAGATACGTGGCACATCATGGCTCTCTAAAAAATGATAAAAATTGGATATACACACTTGTGGGAAAAATGCTCTAGAAAATTACAAGAGTTTTCAGAAGTAGAAAATTCATAATTCCACTAGACTTTTCAGTCCTAAGTACTTACACTACTTTCTGACCTGGATCCGTATATCCCCCACCAATACACAAGTCATTTCATGCGGATCAACCTTATCCAGTGTCCTTATGTTTTCACATACAGGTAGCACGTAGCCTTTGCCTTTCTATCACAGTATGACAAACCAAGCAACCAAATACTGATTTGTAGAGGGATTCATGTCATTAAGAGTGAATAGACAGCAACAGGGTTAATTAAAAATGCCTTCAAACATAGGGTAATAATACATAATACTTAAAGTTGGCAAGGCTGGGTTAGCACTAAGGTCTTGCTTTAATGCAAACAATCTCTAACCAAATAAGTATACAGATGCACAAATGCAAAATCAAAACTAAACAAACAAAGAATCAGTAAAATCTGCACAAAGAAATTGCCCAAAAAGCATGTTACCATTTGGTATCATATGATTTTATGTCACTAATTACCAAAATCTTACTACAGAAAACCATCAAAATTGCTTTAATTTAAGTATAAAATACGATGATAGACAAAGTACAATACCAAAAATGTTCACTAATTGCTTTATTTCGAGATACGTTTAAGAAGTGAGTGTTTCATACGAACAGATGGCCAAAGTACAATATCCTTTTCTGCGAGTCTCATCTTTGCTCACATCATCGTGCTCGTGTTAAAAGATACTAATCAGACCTTTTAAACAATATAGCTGTTTGTGTTTTCTTTTCCTTCAAATAAACGATAGTTGCTTACGCTCTCGAGGCCATTTGATTGTGTATTTTGACCCATTCACTGACGGCCATCTTCATTTTTTGGGTACAGTGTCAAAAGATGCATGTCACACGAAATCAATGCCTCCCCCACCACCTCCTTCACCAAATACCTGATTTACGAAGGCATCAAGGAAAGCCAGCCACCAAAGCTACTTTATTAGTTTTGCGTTTTAGTCTTGTAAGGTATAATGGGTGAGTGGAATGTAGTAAGGGGTCGGGTAGTTTCATATAGTGCTAAAACGTAATTTTGGGTTAAATCGCATCGCTTTTTGTGTCGACGATAACAGTTCTAGGTACGAAGAATGACTTAAAATAAAACAATGCTATATTTCATGACATATTATATTACTTTTTCTGTACTAACCCTTGATAACAAAATATCATCCACTGAAGAAAGAAAAACCACCATAGACGGCCTGAAAGAAAACCAAAAGGTAGCTCACTAGTAACAATGTTGAACTTATTTTCAACTTGGGGCTTATATCAATCTATACAAATAATATTCCTAACTATATACAAAATATACAAAATACTCAAACGAACAACAATAGCCTTTCCATAATCTTCTATGTTGGCAAAAAAAATCCAGTATACATTGAGCCCAGTATACTACTGCTCTTTCAAGTAGTTGGCGAATAATTATTACGATTTTTACAAATAAGCGACCAAATTTCACAGAATTGCTACATGTGCTTTATCAAGATCTAATCTCTCCTGAAGATTACACTCTTCCCACAAATCTTTTGGAGGGTAAACGGTTCATACACCGATTAGGACTGGCCAACAAAATTATTCCATAATGATCCCATCTGTTCTTTTGTAATTTTATTTACAATATGTTGCACGTGTTCCATATGAAGGTACATATGACCCAGTCATAGTTTTTGACATACAGAAGCCAATTTTAACACCATGATATGTTTCATTTCAAAGTGGCTGAAATACTAAAAATAATTATTATGATTAAGGTTGGCCAACGAGAAAGAATCTATTGATTAGTGTGACAGCAGTGAGCATTTACAAAAGAAGCAGCTCAAAATCATTATAACGTGGGATAAGCCTCTCATTTTGGCGAGTTAAGCCGGTATTAACACCCAGGACGTATAAGCCCTTACTTGCAGACAAAATGAAATGAACGCGTACAAAGTGTTATATAACCAATACGTGGCGGCCTCTCTTAGGTTCTCTTATTGTTCTTACCCCTAGCTAAATGCAGTTAAAGTACATATTGGTGCCTTAGTACCAGAGAATGGCAGCAAAAGCATTTTGCACCAAAGCTGCAAAGTAGTTATTCTTAACATCACATTTTATTTGTAGCTTTGTACTTTCCTTGAACAACTGCGCACACTAGCTAAAACTCATAATTTTAAATTCTGTACCTTGAAGTTGACGCGAGTCTTGTCACGGGACACAATGTTCTACTTCTTAATTATCTTTAATACATTAGGGTCTTTAACTTCTGGAGCAACTAAATAATTGGTTAGGGTCATCGTTGCCCTTTCTCATTAAATCTCAACATTTTAAGGACCTAAAACCATTCCATTGTAGAAAAAATACTCATTTTCAGTGGGGTTTTCCCTTTTTTTTCATGTAATAGATGCAGAGTTATTTGAACATGAAAAAACAATTTCAAGGTGAAATAAAAATTAAAACAGATACAGATACACAGACACCAACAGACAAACAGACAAACACACACACACACACACACTCTGTGTGTTCAAGCGGTCAAATATTTAACAGAGCATTTTTGCTGTATGTTACTGCAAACGATCCATGGTGATGAGCACTTCAAGACCAAATAAAGAGAACCTAAAATCATTTTTACTTCTGATAAAAGTTTCAAAATAACTTTTATTTGTACTGATATGTGTTATTAAGCCCCAGCTTCCATGAAATCGGAAGTTTATTTATTCAGACTAAAGTTAACTTACGTAAACAATTGGGTTGCCGATTTCCCTTCTGGTCTACTAGGCCGCTAGTTTACTGATATTTTCCCACGTAATTAAAGCTAATGGTTACTTCAAAAATGCTGTTCGTTGACTACTTCTCTTAAATTATCCTTTCAGCTTTTGTGTGGTAAAAATAATATTTCATTTTATTAAAACGATATTTTCCAACAAAACCATCAGTGTAATACAACGGATATATCTTGAAGCATTCATCACCTGCAGCTAACAACAACAAAGTGGTTGAAATTGGAAGGACAGGAGATAAAAAATTCTTATATAACGCCTGTTCAATGGACTAGAGAACTGGTAATGCTGCAATATTCCAAAGCAATACTTTAAAAAAAAATACCGGTTTTGTTAGTGACCCAACTGTTCTTAATCGAACGTGAAAGATAAAATATAATACAGCAATTAACACGGTTTTGTCGCAACATTGATAAAAACTGCACAAAATTGAGTTTTTTCTCTCTGTTCTATCTACCTCTTGCATCCCCATTTTAATGCTAATGCTAATTAAAAAAACGAAATTGTTACATACCAATGATAGTAAAGCTGGAAAAGTGTTATCCAAATGTCTATCAAAGAAGAGTATTTCCTGAACAATGAAACTGTATGTAAACTCCCAATTACAATCTCTCTTTTGATGTTACTTTGCCCAAGTGAATCCAACGCATAGGAAATTGCAGAATGATTAGGGTGACCAGACACTCCTCCAAGGTCGAAGGTTATAACCTAGATAATGACAGATGGGAAAAAATTTTACACACGTCACTGTAATAGTAAATAATAATAATAATAATACTAATAATAATAATAATAATAATAACAACAATAATGAAACAGGAAAAAAACGGTAAAAAAGGACAGGCGGAAAGTGTCCAGACCAGCAGGTCGCCTGGCAATTCCTCAGGGAGCAGCGCCCCTGCCCTAGACGAGCTGGGTGAATGAAAGTCGAAAGTGCATTGGTTCCAGGTGGCTGCACAAAATAATTCAGGCCCCTGATGTATATTGGAACAAACCCTTTAAAGGGTATATTGCAGAGTATGACGAGTGGTTAGCAAACGACGTACACCAGTATACCGAAGCAGGGAACATAAAGCCAGCACCGAGGAGCATTGTTGTTCAATGGATTTTACAAGCGTGGCAAATGATAAAGAATGATGTTATCATCAAGTCATTCGAAGGATGCGGAGTTAATTTGAAGACAGATATCAGTGAAGACGGCAAGATCCATTGTTTGAAGGAAAATCAACCGTGCTCTACTGGTGAAGCCCTTTTAAGAGATTATACTTCGTTGCTCCATGACAAGGAACTTGATGTCAAACCATTCGTTATGGAGCCGGCAGATTCGGATATTGAAAGTGCGAATCAGCCGTTCAATCTTCTCGACGAAGATGAAGACGAGGATGATTTTGTATCTGTTACTTAATTACAGTATTTGTGTTTAACTTTCTGGAAGAGATTCCTTAATTTTTGAAATAAGCGTTTCCCTCTTTTAAACGCCTCCCTCTAATAAACGCCCCCCCCTCAAAAGTCAAAAAATAAAATAAACGCCCTGGGCGTTCATTGGAGGATTTACGGTATGATTCAAATTCCGGAAAACAATTTCATAATCATACAGCACCTTTTTCAATCACACTTTGAATGAGGGGAAAAGATTGGAAAAATATATTGTTTGGGAAATAATTTCAAAACTTCAGAAATTTATTGCCGGAATGTGAACAGCAAATGATTTTTACCATTACTACTTTAACAAATGAACCTTCCGAATTACCTTCATTCAATCAATTAGAAAGTGTTTGAGACAAATGATTATTACTGAAAACAATCAAAATTCGCTATGCAATGTTCTTTTTAAATTGTCCATTACGATTTCTTTTTTTTAACGTAATTTTCCCCCAGCAATTGAGGCTCAGACGGTGCCCTTCATAGGGACTTGGATTTGGCAGTGAGGAATTTCTTGGCCGAATGCCCGTTCTGACGCCAACCAATGCTTTTTCTTTTGTGAATTTCCAAAACCGCTCGCTCGGGGAATGGAACCCGGAAATCTTGGTTACGGTGCAGTTGCACTAACCATTACGCCAGGGCTTATTTTTCCATTATATATATATATATATATATATATATATATATATATATATATATATATATATATATATATATATATATATATATATATATATATATATATATATATATATATATATATATATATATATATATATATGAGAGTTATGTCTCAGAAACTCTGTGCTGCACTGATGAACCCACAAAGGGCGAAACAGTACTGTATGTAGCTTGAGTATATATATATATATATATAAGGGGTGTCCAGCTTAGAGCGAGATGGATTGAGCTATGTACAGGTCCCTTAAGAATCGAAAACAATTCTGAAGGGGTCTGTACATAGATCAATCCACGGCTCTTCGCTTTACCCAGATTCACAGACAAGTCCTACAATGTCCTTCCACCTATTTCTGTCCTGAGCTAACATTTTCTGACATTCGAGGTCATATACACAGTTCAAGGTTTTAACATTCATAACCTCAGGATTCAATTCATTAGCAATTTTAATATCCTTCTCTATCACCACAGGGAGTGTACTTCTTGGCCTACCTCTAAACTTCTTTCTGTTGTCAAAAATAAAATTTCATACTTTGTTGAGCTGGTGTATTTTCACCCAACCGCAAAACATGTCCAAGTATTTTCCATCTGGCTTTTTCCATTGTTTCACCGAATTAAAGATAAATTTGTCTTGGAAATCAAGCCAATTTGATTGGCTAAAACTAGGCGGAAGAGATTCAATGCTTATTTCGTGACGTGGGATGACTCAAACAAAAGATTAATCCAATTCAAGGATTACGGCTTTGCATTTGATTTCAATCCAATCGGTGTCGATTGACCGGAGAAACGTTTTTGACATGGAAAACCCCATGTATAAATATCTGGTGTCGTAAAATGACAGGAAAGGTTCATGACCTCATTTCATTCGTTAGTCTCTGATAATAATTTGAAAAAAAAATTCAACCGAAATACCTTGCATACCCTGACGCTTAGCCACTGTCTTCCAGAACAAATCTCTCTCTCTCTCTCTCTCTCTCTCTCTCTCTCTCTCTCTCTCTCTCTCTCTCTCTCCTGTCTCTTATCCACCTCTAGATGTNTGTGTGTGTGTGTGTGTGTGTGTGTCTCTCTCTCTCTCTCTCTCTCTCTCTCTCTCTCTCTCTCTCTCTCTCTCTCTCTCACCCACACACACACACACACACACACACACATTCTGGTACGTGGGTGGATTCACGCCCAACCAAACAGACAAAATCTTCTCGATCTTAATCTACGCAAAGAACATAATATTTGGTGAAGTAATATAACAAATATCAAACTGCTACAAATCGAAACGGGATTTTTTAATGTTCCGTGTTATTAACTTCCAATAGGAAGTTTTCACTTTCAAGTTTCGGTTTTCACTTGACGTATGCTCATTGTTCTTACCTTCCAACAGGAAGTTTTTTTTCAAACAGTAGGTTTTCACTTTCAACTTTAAGTTTTACCCTGACCTATTTGCGTATAATCAAAGTCTAGTTATTAACCATAGATGTTACATTTAGTCACGCCCCACAGGTGGTAAATAAATGAATTCGTACGATATATAACTATCTGTGTCGTTGACGATCAACTTTACATTGTTCCCATACTTGACTACAGTTGTGCCTCTTGAAATTTTGTCTAACGCTTTAGCAGTAGTTACACTAAGTAAACAAAGTTAAAGGAAAATAAACAACAAGCTATCTAATTAGTCGTCTTTAACTTTTCGCCAGTTTCTTAATGCTTAAGGATTTGGAGTAAAGTCAAAGAATGCTAAAGAAATTCCCACTAAAATTCTACAACGAAAGGGTGCAGTTACATTGGCTTTAGGAATCTTATGAAAAGTTCCCAATTTTAATTTAACCGTGAACAGTTACTAAAAATTGGTGTATGGGAGCTTCTGTCCTTTACCACTGTTACCATTAGTACTTCAACCACCAGCACTGCTACTACTGCTACTGCTGGTACCAATGGTTCACCACTTTAACCAACATCACACTGTCATAATAATTGTACAGTATTTCTACCACAAGGACTACCACTAGGATCAAGTATACAGTAAAAAGAAGTAAATATACATGGCGTAAAAATAAAAAATTCAAGAAAATAAAAAATGTTTTAAGATATTAGTTAATAGAAGCTATTAATTGAAATCACAACTCGTATTTTTTGTGCTTCAACTTCTGTATAATGCTCCACTATACTTATTGATCCCTTTATGTAAAAATAAATAAATATAAATAAATACAATATATATATATTATAGCTAGGTAGTTCTAGCTGCAGGCATATTTCACTGTTTAATATCTCATCAGTGCAGCTTGGAACAACTAAATGGCTTCATTTTTGCATTCCATGCAAAGTCCCCATTAACTGTCATTACAACAATAGTGTGGGGAAGTGTTTGGATTCTCAATCCTGAAGTAACAGATTGGTCGGAGTGCTCGTCACTACAAAAGGAGTTAGCCCCATGCTCATATATGCTTTTATTTTCCCTAAAACTTAAAAAAGGATGGAAAAAAAACAAGAAATAATTTAACCCTGAAACATATCTACAAGAAGCATTACATGGTTGACTGGAGGAAAAGAATGCAAAGTGCTATCAATTAAACCCTGAGAAAACTACACAAATGATTTCAGTGGTACAACCAAAAGCTAGAATATTCCAACCCAAACATTACAACAGCTAACCTTGGTGTAAGAATGCCAAAATGTGGTATATCAAAGATATCAAATGCAGTGGCTTTTAAAGTTAAATTACAAAAAAAGTAACATTCACTTGCATCAATGGTGCTTGTGTTTTGTCTATTATTTCTCAAAGGCTACAAACAGATTACAAACTTCAATATACACTCATATTAGTGCTTCGAATTGGTCTTGGGTTATGCTAAAAAAAAATTATTCCAGTCCCCTTTAATAAGAAGTCAATTTTTCTCTTGTCATTTCATATTAATTAATTTGTAATGACACTTTTAATTGAAATGATTAGTATAAAAAACACCACTTTCAGCATAAGATGGTGTGACCGTAGGTTCTTTTTAATTCCCCGGACAAGGAATACGACAAGACGTCTGGCTATCAAAGGCTTGTAGACCTCGGAAGCTAAGTCCTTCGACTGACGAATACTAAGAAGCGATCGTATTTATAACCTGTGTTTCTAATCAGGGCGCGAGATGAACTCCTGATGGCCCGATATCCTGAGCCAATGAGAAAGCTACAGGCAGCATCTTACGGTCCCTAAATTGGCCTCATTGATACCTATTGTCACGCTAAAATTATTAGTGAAGAAACTGAGATACATCATGCGGCTCTAGATGTCTTAAAACAAACGTAGTCAGCTGTAATAGCACGTGTCTATGGTTATAATGGATTCTAGGAAAAAACACTCTCTGGTTGTACTAAGTGTATAGTACAAAAGTCACTTTAACAACAACAAAAACAGTGATCAGATGATACAAAATATGTAGGAAATGCATAAAGTTATAATTTTCATTTAGATATGTCTAAGAACATTCAGGACCCACTACTCCAACTATTTTCTCTCAAACTACTTCTCCAATTTCTTTTGATTCTGACTTTATATAACACAGCTCAGTAACTTGGTCTCCTCCCATATTCAAACTTTTGCATACTGGAGCTATTTTTTAGTTTCTCAAGCTGGGTTTTATTACTCATCACGACGTTTATTAACTATTGGAAGAATAAAAAACGAAAACCAAATAAACCAAACTGACTAAACTACATGTTGAACTTATGTACAGCTTCAGAAACACACTTCTTAGAATTGGACAAATACTGCTTCGGCTGCATAGTGCTAACTTACAGAAAATCTGGACAATTTCATGTGTCTTATCCATTTTATTTGTATTCTGTTCCTAATTGTAGGGTGGAATTTGAAATCAATTCTAATTTTTCTATTCTAAGTTAAATTTTTTATTGTGTATTACAGGTCATTGTTAAAATGAGTTGTTTGGGTCTGTACTTAACTGAAAATATTCACCAATTCATTATTTTGACCCATACTCTTGGTCATGTGATTGCTTTAATTACTGAAAAATACTTGATTGAGCATATTAATTGAACAAAGATACATTAAAAACAATGTCCTTGTTTCCAATGATAATCACCTTTATTTGTTTGTAATTGTTAATGAAATTTGATTGTTTCAGGTGTTTGATATCCAAGCACTTCAGTGTTCTGAATTAACACTTTCTTGAGCCTGGTAATGGGAGAAGTAGGTCTCAACATGTACCTCAGAAAAATCTTACAACTCATGACATGATAAATACCTTACATCACTGGGTTCCACTGAGAACATAAAATCAAGAATTTTCAAGCTTACCTCCAGCTATTCAAGCTCATCACAAAGTACACAAAAAGGTTTATTTCTATTAATTTCAGAAAAGAAATTGTACCTTGTCAATTTTCCCAATTTCTATGAAATCAGTTACATGTTTTTTAATCTGTTCAAGATCCCAAAATCCTCCATCTTCAAGAAGGCTAGAGTATAAATAAAAATAAAAAAAGAGGTAGTTAAAAAATAGCAATGATAAATTGCAAATGGCTCTTCCAATCAAAAGATAACATATTTTTAATTGATCTGGTGAAAAGAGTACAAAATGAGAGGATAATATTTTTAAAAGGTCATTGCATTTCAAAATTGACTGTTAATGTTAGTTTAATAATATTTGCAAGTGGCTGCAACAGGCTAATTTTGTCTCATCTTTAGCACAACCAGGTTCTTCAGGAATATTAAAAATCTGTTTCATTTGGTATTAAATGGTATCAAAACCACATAATATATCAATGCCTCTTGATATAAGAACTGACTGTTTTGACTCAAACGAAGTTCGAAAAGCAGTTAAGACATTAGATCACAATGTAACACTAACAGCAGAAACATTAAAACTGGGGGGTGAAGAAGTATTAATCAGCCTGAAACATATCTTCAATCTTGTATTAAATGGAGAACCTGTCCCTACACATTGGGAAAAAGCAATAATTATACCTATCCCTAAAAAATCATCCAAAGACATGAATAATTTCAGAGGAATCTCATTTATGTCAATAGCAGCCAAAGTATTTAATCGCGCTATCTTGAATCGCATTTATGATAAAGTAAATGAAAAACTACGGCCATTCTCGGTAAGTATGGCATTCCTATAACTATTGCTAATGCAATTAAAGCTTTATATGATAGAAGCTCTTCAATGGTAAGATTGAATGGAGAATTGAGTAAAGAATTTCATGTTACGACAGGCGTTCTACAAGGGGATACTCTTGCGTCATTTCTCTTTCTAATTGTATTGGACTATGTTCTAAGCAAGACGAAGCCAGATCAAGGCATTATTGCACATACTGAAGAGCCAATTGTTTTACCGGACATCGACTTTGCCGACGACATCGTCCTATTAGATGGAAGCGAAACTAATGCAGCAGAACATTTCACTCATATTACAAACATAGCCAAAAATGTAGGACTTATTGCTAATTACACAAAGACTAAAGTTATCCTGAAAAATATCACAATACCAGCTTCAGGGATAGTAACTCTAACAGATGGTGGCACATTAGACATAGTAGAAGATTTTAAGTATTTGGGGTCATATATTTGCGATTCGTACGTTGACTTCAAAAGACACAAAGGCTTAGCTTGGAGTAAATTCTGGCAGCTATCAAACACCTGGAAAGCTGCAGATATTCCACTATGGGTTTAAAACTGAAACTGCTTGACTCCTTGATTTTCTCCATCTTCTTTTATGCTGGAGAAACTTGGACTGTCTCAAAAAAGATGGAAAAGAAACTAAATGCCTTCCGAACCAGTTGCTACAAGGTAATGCTAAATATTAAACGAATAGACAGAGTACCTAACAAAGACGTTCTTCAAAGAGTTAAAAGAAAGGATCTATGTAATACACTCTATCAAAAGCAGCTACGAGCTCTTGGTCATTGGATGAGATTGGACAATGTTGTTAGAAGATTTGCTTTATACCAAAATCTTACTGGGCGCAACAGACGGGAAAGACCGAGACTCTCAAACAGAAAACAAATTGAACAACTAACAGGAATTACAAATGAAGAAGTTAAAGATCTTGCAATGGACAGAGATGGATGGAAGCTTGTGGTCGGAAGGTTCGACACACGACCGCCTGAGCAGTAATATTAATGCCAATATTGTTGGAATCAAAGAAATTAGGACTATATGTGGCATTCACAAACCTCAAAAAGGCATATGATCGAGTTCCAAGGTCAGAAGTTTGGCGATGCATGAAAACAAAATGAGTAAGTGAAAAGTATGTGAGTCTGGTTCAAGGTATGTACAATGGCGTTACTTCATGTGTTAACAGCTGTGTTGGTATATCAGATGAGTTTACAATCCAAGTCAAGCTGCATCAAGGCTCTGCTCTCACTCATTATCTCTTTGATCTCATAATGGATGTCATTAGTGAAGGTGTTCAGAGCAATGCCCTGTGGACCATGCTATTTGTCAATGATATCATATTAGTTTGTGAAACAAAACCGGAACTTCGAAGGCGATTATCAAGATGAAAGAGAGCTCTAGAAGAGAAAGGTTTTAAGATCAGTAGAACAAAAATCGAATACCTTTAGTTTAATGACTTCAAAGACCTTGATGACATGAGGATGGATGAGGAAATTATCAAGCAGATTCCAGCTTTCAAGTATCTGGGGATGCAGGTGAGTGAAGATGACCACTTCAATGTGGAGATAAACCATTGGATAAAATGCAGATGGAACTCTTGGAGAAAGCTTTCAGATGTGCTGTGGAACAAAACGATAAATGCCAAGCTGGAAGGAAAGGTGTACAAAATAGCTGTGTGCCAGCAATGCTATACAGCAGTGAAACCTGGCCACAGGAGAAGAAGATGAATGTTGCAGAGATGAGTATATTATGCTGACTGTTTGAAGTCATGATAAGAGACAAACTCAGAAATGAGATGATACAAAGAAAAGTGAAGGTAGCTGAAATAGGCTTGAAAATGCAAAAAAAGAAGACTTAATTGGTACGGTCATGTCATGAGAAGAGAGGAGGACTATCTTGGAAAAAGAGTGATGGTAATGGAAACTTCAGGTCAAAGAAAGAAGAAGGCGACCCAAATTTAGATGGAAAGACAAGTGGAAGATATGCAGGAAAAGAACATCTATGAACACCAAGTAGGAGATAGAAAAGAATGGAAGAGACTCTTGAGGAGCAGTAGTGACCCCATATAAAAATGGGAAAAGCTGCAGAAGAAGAAGAAGAAGAATATTGTGGGAATTCCATCATCTTTGTATGCTGACACTGATCAACAAGAACTGGCCCCACACTATGTCTAGCATGCTTTGTTCTCATTTGTAACTTATTCGCAGAGCAGCAGTACATGCACTAATTCTGTTTTCAATTTAGTGAAAGGTGATGATAGATAATGTGAAAAGTGATGCCAGCATATTTCTTGCTGTTAAGCAGCATTCTGGTTACAAATTAAATGGCAGTCCACCTGCTCTTTCTGGTTTTGGTTTAGCATTCATGCAATATTGTCCTACCTGTGTTATTGGCTTGTATTATTCAAACAAGTAAATATTAATCAAACTAGTATATATAGAGATGTGAGGCTTTTTTTACTCCATGAATTTATCATATTAATTTTCTCTTTCTGTTTGTAGTTGTTTGATACTCTCCCTGTGGCTTTTAAAACTTCATATATGACAGCTGATCATAAAGTTCCCAGATTTTTTCACACATTTCATACTTTTCATGTTTAAATCCTCAGTCAAAATGGTCTGAGCTGAACCAAATGGCATACCGGTCTCCAATGAAAACTATCTAATCATCAGCCTTTGGTCACTATTAATTTAAACATAAAAAACCCTGACCATTGACAAATGTTGTGATGCACTTAGTCAATCAGAATGTGGTGCACAGTTGACACTTGTGTGACCTTCTCTAAAGTGTTTAATCCCTTTGCAGGCTGTGTAATATGATGAAGTCATGTGCCTGTAAACTTTCTGCAACATTTTCAATTTCTGTTGATTTCTTGCTGATATTCTGAAGGAATCTGATCACACATTCCTCTTCAACAAAGTCACTTACTTCAGCAATTTGAAAAATTACCACTGGGGTTCAAGGTCACATTGGATACTTTTTAAAATTGCATAATAGGGTTTGTTACTATGCAATTTCAGTGTTCCATTCTTCTACAAAAAACCATAGCAAGCATGTTCTGACATGAATAACCTTTCCAACTTTGTGCCAGTATCTTTACAACTTGACAGGGTTTCACTTTCCTTAGTTTCTTAGCAGCACCATAATGCTAATTGGAAAGAATTCTTAGAACTGCTCAGAGATGGTACCCACATACACTAAATTGGTAATTGCTAGGCTGGTCAGAAAGATAATATGATGAAACTATAGGATAGTTAAACAACAGCATGTAGAATGTACAACAGCAGATACCTCAGTGCCCTACAGCCTGGGGTGTGGCATCAAATTGCCTGTCAGGCTTTCTTGCCTCTTAGTATATGACTTCTTGATTGTCCACAGCTTTTGTGGGACTGGGATTAGGTTTTTCATTGAGTGTTGCCAGTGGAATAATCGACAATTCCCTCACCTCATCAATAAGTGATATATTTGAAGACCTAGTCTAAAAACATGGTGTTTCACTTTCCATATGAATTCAGATCAGGTGGCCTGTGCCAATCACAGAAAAATTCCCATTCTCAGAGCAGAACTGAAAGGACTCTGTGTCAAAAGAAAACCCTGTGCTTTTTTCTAAATGAAGCCAAACAAACAAACTTCTGCTGTATAACATCAAATGACCTTTCAGAGCAATGGCTTTGTCTTGCATATAAAACATATTTCCAAGTTGATATATTAGTACATCTTGAAGATACTTGAATAACAGGAAACTTCAAACTGCGAAATATGTGGTTTAGTTTTGTTGTTAAACACATACAACTTTAACATAAGTGCTTTATTACGAGGTGTGCACTCCAATACAAAATTGGCATTACCAAATATTATAAATTATTTAATCTATAAAAATCAGTAATATAGGTGTCTTCGGGGTTATAGTGTATGCACCACAATGTGGCTTAAGTGAAGAAGTCAAGAATGAATTCTATGAGTCTCCTTGCAGTCACTGGTAAGCTGGCAGAGAAAGAAATTGTTGCTATTGCAGGTGATCTAAATGGCCATGTTGGAAGAACAGCATCTGGGTTTGAGGGAGTCCATGGAGGAAATGGATATGGTGACCGAAATAAGGAGGATGAAAGAATTCTAGAGTTTGGACTTGCCATGGACATGTTGGTGGCAAATACTATTTTTAAAAAAAGGAATAGCCATCTGGTAACCTATGAGTCTTGGACAGCTATGACTCAAGTGGACTACATTTTGGTAAAGACAAAAGACAGGAAGTATTTGCAAGATGTAAAAGTGATACCTGGTGAAGAATTTGTGACCCAGCATAAGCCAGTNGACACCAGGGTTAGCATGGTTAGTACTAGACAAACTTTCAGTGCATTCAACCTGAGAACTACAAGAATCCAGCTTCTTAGCAACAGATACGTGACGTCTGACAACCTTACCACTAGGACTTGAACAAAACATATCTGCACCCTTTTACTAACTCGGACACCAGGGTTAGCATGGTTAGTACTAGACAAACTTTCAGTGCATTCAACCTGAGAACTACAAGAATCCAGCTTCTTAGCAACAGATACGTGACGTCTGACAACCTTACCACTAGGACTTGAACAAAACATATCTGCACCCTTTTACTAACTCGGACACCAGGGTTAGCATGGTTAGTACTAGACAAACTTTCAGTGCATTCAACCTGAGAACTACAAGAATCCAGCTTCTTAGCAACAGATACGTGACGTCTGACAACCTTACCACTAGGACTTGAACAAAACATATCTGCACCCTTTTACTAACTCGGACACCAGGGTTAGCATGGTTAGTACTAGACAAACTTTCAGTGCATTCAACCTGAGAACTACAAGAATCCAGCTTCTTAGCAACAGATACGTGACGTCTGACAACCTTACCACTAGGACTTGAACAAAACATATCTGCACCCTTTTACTAACTCGGACACCAGGGTTAGCATGGTTAGTACTAGACAAACTTTCAGTGCATTCAACCTGAGAACTACAAGAATCCAGCTTCTTAGCAACAGATACGTGACGTCTGACAACCTTACCACTAGGACTTGAACAAAACATATCTGCACCCTTTTACTAACTCGGACACCAGGGTTAGCATGGTTAGTACTAGACAAACTTTCAGTGCATTCAACCTGAGAACTACAAGAATCCAGCTTCTTAGCAACAGATACGTGACGTCTGACAACCTTACCACTAGGACTTGAACAAAACATATCTGCACCCTTTTACTAACTCGGACACCAGGGTTAGCATGGTTAGTACTAGACAAACTTTCAGTGCATTCAACCTGAGAACTACAAGAATCCAGCTTCTTAGCAACAGATACGTGACGTCTGACAACCTTACCACTAGGACTTGAACAAAACATATCTGCACCCTTTTACTAACTCGGACACCAGGGTTAGCATGGTTAGTACTAGACAAACTTTCAGTGCATTCAACCTGAGAACTACAAGAATCCAGCTTCTTAGCAACAGATACGTGACGTCTGACAACCTTACCACTAGGACTTGAACAAAACATATCTGCACCCTTTTACTAACTCGGACACCAGGGTTAGCATGGTTAGTACTAGACAAACTTTCAGTGCATTCAACCTGAGAACTACAAGAATCCAGCTTCTTAGCAACAGATACGTGACGTCTGACAACCTTACCACTAGGACTTGAACAAAACATATCTGCACCCTTTTACTAACTCGGACACCAGGGTTAGCATGGTTAGTACTAGACAAACTTTCAGTGCATTCAACCTGAGAACTACAAGAATCCAGCTTCTTAGCAACAGATACGTGACGTCTGACAACCTTACCACTAGGACTTGAACAAAACATATCTGCACCCTTTTACTAACTCGGACACCAGGGTTAGCATGGTTAGTACTAGACAAACTTTCAGTGCATTCAACCTGAGAACTACAAGAATCCAGCTTCTTAGCAACAGATACGTGACGTCTGACAACCTTACCACTAGGACTTGAACAAAACATATCTGCACCCTTTTACTAACTCGGACACCAGGGTTAGCATGGTTAGTACTAGACAAACTTTCAGTGCATTCAACCTGAGAACTACAAGAATCCAGCTTCTTAGCAACAGATACGTGACGTCTGACAACCTTACCACTAGGACTTGAACAAAACATATCTGCACCCTTTTACTAACTCGGACACCAGGGTTAGCATGGTTAGTACTAGACAAACTTTCAGTGCATTCAACCTGAGAACTACAAGAATCCAGCTTCTTAGCAACAGATACGTGACGTCTGACAACCTTACCACTAGGACTTGAACAAAACATATCTGCACCCTTTTACTAACTCGGACACCAGGGTTAGCATGGTTAGTACTAGACAAACTTTCAGTGCATTCAACCTGAGAACTACAAGAATCCAGCTTCTTAGCAACAGATACGTGACGTCTGACAACCTTACCACTAGGACTTGAACAAAACATATCTGCACCCTTTTACTAACTCGGACACCAGGGTTAGCATGGTTAGTACTAGACAAACTTTCAGTGCATTCAACCTGAGAACTACAAGAATCCAGCTTCTTAGCAACAGATACGTGACGTCTGACAACCTTACCACTAGGACTTGAACAAAACATATCTGCACCCTTTTACTAACTCGGACACCAGGGTTAGCATGGTTAGTACTAGACAAACTTTCAGTGCATTCAACCTGAGAACTACAAGAATCCAGCTTCTTAGCAACAGATACGTGACGTCTGACAACCTTACCACTAGGACTTGAACAAAACATATCTGCACCCTTTTACTAACTCGGACACCAGGGTTAGCATGGTTAGTACTAGACAAACTTTCAGTGCATTCAACCTGAGAACTACAAGAATCCAGCTTCTTAGCAACAGATACGTGACGTCTGACAACCTTACCACTAGGACTTGAACAAAACATATCTGCACCCTTTTACTAACTCGGACACCAGGGTTAGCATGGTTAGTACTAGACAAACTTTCAGTGCATTCAACCTGAGAACTACAAGAATCCAGCTTCTTAGCAACAGATACGTGACGTCTGACAACCTTACCACTAGGACTTGAACAAAACATATCTGCACCCTTTTACTAACTCGGACACCAGGGTTAGCATGGTTAGTACTAGACAAACTTTCAGTGCATTCAACCTGAGAACTACAAGAATCCAGCTTCTTAGCAACAGATACGTGACGTCTGACAACCTTACCACTAGGACTTGAACAAAACATATCTGCACCCTTTTACTAACTCGGACACCAGGGTTAGCATGGTTAGTACTAGACAAACTTTCAGTGCATTCAACCTGAGAACTACAAGAATCCAGCTTCTTAGCAACAGATACGTGACGTCTGACAACCTTACCACTAGGACTTGAACAAAACATATCTGCACCCTTTTACTAACTCGGACACCAGGGTTAGCATGGTTAGTACTAGACAAACTTTCAGTGCATTCAACCTGAGAACTACAAGAATCCAGCTTCTTAGCAACAGATACGTGACGTCTGACAACCTTACCACTAGGACTTGAACAAAACATATCTGCACCCTTTTACTAACTCGGACACCAGGGTTAGCATGGTTAGTACTAGACAAACTTTCAGTGCATTCAACCTGAGAACTACAAGAATCCAGCTTCTTAGCAACAGATACGTGACGTCTGACAACCTTACCACTAGGACTTGAACAAAACATATCTGCACCCTTTTACTAACTCGGACACCAGGGTTAGCATGGTTAGTACTAGACAAACTTTCAGTGCATTCAACCTGAGAACTACAAGAATCCAGCTTCTTAGCAACAGATACGTGACGTCTGACAACCTTACCACTAGGACTTGAACAAAACATATCTGCACCCTTTTACTAACTCGGACACCAGGGTTAGCATGGTTAGTACTAGACAAACTTTCAGTGCATTCAACCTGAGAACTACAAGAATCCAGCTTCTTAGCAACAGATACATGACGCCTGACAACCTTACCACTAGGACTTGAACAAAACATATCTGCACCCTTTTACTAACTCGGACACCAGGGTTAGCATGGTTAGTACTAGGCAAACTTTCAGTGCATTCAACCTGAGAACTACAAGAATCCAGCTTCTTAGCAACAGATACGTGACGTCTGACAACCTTACCACTAGGACTTGAACAAACCATATCAGAACCTTGAACATCTATAACTCGAAACTCCTCTGGACTATAAGCAGTATCTAACTTACCCCTGGCTTCACGTTTCAAAACTACAGTGTCACCTGAACTAATATAATGATCTTTTGCCCTTTTATCAGCATACTTTTTCATCTTCTCTTTGTACTGACCATCAAACTCCAGAGCCTGGTCAGCAATATTACTTGCTTCATAAGACAACATGGGCAATTTTGTCTGCATTTCCCGTCCAAATATCAAAGCAAAAGGTGTCAAACCTGTAGCAGTGTGTGGTGTAGCTTTCTATGCCATAGAAAACTCTGTCAATGCCTTACCCAATTCTTTACCTTCAGATTTAGCAATTCTCAACACTTTTAATATGGTGTGATTCATCCTCTCAACTTCACCATTAGCTTGCGGCCAAAGTGGAGTAGTAGAAATCCACTTGATTCCACATTGACTCAAGTAGGACTGAAACTCACTAGCAATGAATTGTGGGCCATTGTCAGTCCTCAGCATCTCTGGATAACCATACCGTGCAAAGACATCCTCAATAAATGAAACAACCCTTTCAGCTTTAGTGTTTCTCAGAAAACATGCTTCAAACAACCTACTAAAGTAATCAACCAAAACTACTACAGAACGACCATCAGGAAGAAGACCAAGAAGATCTATGCCACAAAACTTCCATGGACCATCAGGCAACTTGGTAGGTGTGATAGGAACTGGCAGTTCCTTATTACTGACAAGTTGGCATGACAAGCACTGATGGCACAAAATCTCTGCATCACGGTCTATACCTGGCCACCAAACCTTGAGACACAATCTCCTCTTTGTCTTCACAATACCTTGATGACCTTCATGAGCTAAGCTCAACACTCTTTGCCTCATACTCTTAGGAACAAAGATGTGATTTCCTCTCAGAACAACACCATCACAATTACTCAGTTCATTCTGAACAGACCTTATAACAGCGGAACATTGACTCCAATTTCCTGAGCTAATAGCTTGAGTTATCATTTCACACTCCTTACAAGAATTCTATGCTTCCTGAAGTTCAGACCAAGTCATCGCATTTGAAATGGCCAATTCAGCAACTGAAAAGATAAATTAATCATCACACAATGGTATTACAACTTCACTCTTAGTTATACTCAAATGCGAAAGAGAATCAGCAATGTTATTACAACCAGGCCAGTATTCTAGAACAAAGTCAAATGCCTGAAGCCGTAAACTCCACCTCTCCAATCTAGGAGTTGGCTTACAACTGGGATTCCCAAAAATGCTTACCAACGGCTTGTGGTCTGTCACTAGCCGGAACCGAGTTCCCAGAAGATACATTTTAAAAAGTTCACATGCAAACATCAAACCCAAAGCTTCCTGCTCTATCTGAGAATAACAGGATTGAACATCAGACAAGCGTCTATGGCCATAAGCTACAATCCTGGACACACCGCCCTGGACCTGATACAAGACACAACCCAAACCAACAGGACCGGCATCTGCCACTATGGTTGTTGGGGCATTCTTGTCATAATAAGCAAGGGTCTGAGAAGCACTCATAAGTTGCTTGACTTTCTCAAAAGAGTCTTGGTGTAACTTTAACCACTTGAATGCAACAGATTTCTTAGTTAGCTCCGACAAAGGTGCTCCAGCTGTGGCTAGATCTCGAACGTATCTACCTACAAATTGAACTAATCCTAAAAAACCTTTTAACTCAGAAACATTGGCAGGCACCCTAGCAGAAACAATCAACTTTACTTTATCAGGGTCTGGAGAAATGCCTTCACTGGATATTATATGACCTAGAAATTTGATAGAAGATAACCCAAAACTACACTTAGAATCATTTAGTGTCAGTCCACATTCTGATAAGCGTGACATAACCTTTAACAAGCATTCTTTGTGCTCTTTGTGACTCTTTCTAAAAACAACTATATCATCTGCCATATTTAAAACACCATCAAGCCCATTCAAAATTTTCTGAATAGTGTACTGAAAAATCTCTGGAGCAGCTGACACTCCCATACCTAGTCTTTTCATTCGAAACAACCCAACATGGCTAACAAATGTAGTGATATTGCGTGAAGTTGGCTCTAGCTCACACTGAAAAAATCCCTGTTTCAAATCTAACTTGGAAAATACTTATGCACCATTTAACTCAACTAGCATTTCTTGAATTGTTGGCACAGGATAACGTTCCCTAACTATAGCAGTATTGGCTCTCCTCATATCAATACAAAGATGAACCTCATCCCCCTGCTTTGGAACAACAACTAGTGGACTAACCCAAGTAGATCCTACACCCTGAACTGGCTCTATAATATCCTCAGCTAACAATTTGTCTAATGCCTTCTCAACTTTGCTACAGTAGCTAAAAGGCAAACAGCGAACTGGCTGAGCAACAGGCTGGCAGTTCTTATCAATATGCAACTTTTGGGTTTTATAATTACTTTCATTGTGAACAGTAAACTTGTGACCAAAGTAATCTACAGCTGTAGAGGTAGAGGCAGATAGTACAGGTTCCTCCTCAACTGCATTTGTCGCAGTATTTGCAGCTGTAAATTTCTTTTTCTGATCTCTCTTTAAATTACAATATTTCGATCCTGCAAAATGTCCTTCCTTCTTGCATTGACGACAAGTCTTTCCTAGTGCTGGATATCGTTTGTCATTAGCTTTATGTCCAACCTTGCAACAACGAAAACAAATGACTCCACTTGAATTGTTTAACTGTTTCGTAGTAGAATGAGCTGACTTCCTCTTCGACTGCCCCACTCTAGCAACAAAACCCGTTGGTGGCCCATTAGATGTGGAACTAGTTGCTCCATCGAGTAATTGGAGGGTGCCAGCAATTTGCATAGCACCAGCCAAAGTCGTAACATTGTCACTCTCTACTAATTTCCTCATCAATGCCAGGTGATTAACACCTGATATAAATTGCTCCAATAAATTGTGCTCTAACCTGTCACTAAAATTACAATATCTTGCAGCTTTTCTAATACACACTTGAAAATCAGCAATTGGTTCGCCGTCATGTCTCTTTAAAGTGCGAAATTGTGTATGTTCTAATCTCTGGTTTCTAGCTTTGCCATAACAACGGACTAAACACTCTGTCAATACATCATATGCCACAGTTCGTGGTACTGCAGGCGATACAAGATCCTTAAGTGTTTGATACCGTGCTGAACTCAATCCCATTAACAAAATAGGCACTTTACTTTCCTCTGCAGTTGCGGCTACAGCAAAGTAACAATCGAGCCTCTTAAGGTATGATTCGACCTCTGCCCCCTTGTCAAAAGTAGGAATTGCCAGTCCAAAAGCCATAACTATTATCATAAACGTAGGTAATCTTCTCCTAATCGCCAGTTTAATGTATGTATGTTGTCACTGAAGCACGATAACAACAGATTACTGCAGATTCAAATTGAAAGAACTTCACAAAGAATTTCAACGTTTTCAATCTTTATTCAACAGCGTGGTCCTAAGCTCACACATGTGTAATAACATATATATCTTAAAACACTACATAAGCTGCAACAATATGTGTTTCTTTAGGCAACAATTGTCTGATCCAGTAGACAGTTGGCACATTTTTATGTCCATTTGACATTAAGATCCAGAAAGTACCGTAATTGTCAGCTAAGTGCGATAATCTAAAAATGTCACCCAACCCATACTTGGTTACTGTAGGAGAATGAACTCTTCAGCACCATTATGTACTTATTTTATATCTTTTGTCTTTATCGTTCAGATTTTAACATTGCAAGAATATTACCGAATAATAAAAGCAAATGGTTGAGACCTATATATGTTAGAATCTTGAAGAATAATATCACAACAAGATGCCTGCAGTTCAATGCCCAATCTATGGCTGCACTTACAGCACTCCAGACCTGGATCCTACAATCATTGCTGCTCTAATCACAGCACACACCACCACTCACACTGCTGCTTCCTCGCCTGCAGGAACACTGAAAGTGGAATGAGTCAAATGACCAACGATTACATCTGCTGGCACCACCTCTGATTGGCAATACTTCCAAACACGATGGGAAGAATATGTTGCAGTGACTAAGGTCAAAGGAAAGGACAAAGTACTCCAACTTCTTGAGTGTTGCGATGAGACACTCAGAAAAGACCTTTCCAGATCCAATGTGGGACTATCTAATAAGACTGAGCAAGAAGTCCTACTTGTAATTAAGGCTCTTGCAGTTAGAGACAAAAATGTTATGATTTCTAGAGTTGCACTCAATGACATGTGCCAAGATAGAGAAGAGACTGTATGTTCCTTTTGTGTTAGACTTTGTGGACAAGCCAGTGTGTGTCAGTACACCAAAAAATGCCCTAACTGCCAGTACGACGTGGACTATACAGAACAAATACTTTGAGATGCCCTTTGCAGGGGCATTGAGGACACAGAAATCCAGCTCAACTTGTTGGGACACACGAACCAAGACATGACACTCAATGAAGTCATCCATTTTGTCAAGGCCAAGGAAGCAGGCAAACGCTCCGCCAGCAAGCTTTTAGAAAATCAGGCTACTGGCAACTCAATCTGCAGCTCCTACTGCAAGGCCCAGTCCACTATTCCATCCAAGCAATCTGACCACAACCAGGGCCACCATCTATGTTCCTACTGTGGTAAGAAGGGCCATGGCAAGAAGCAATCAGCACATTGACGAAGAACTACCTCCCCAGCCTACAACCACCAATGCACTCAATGCAATCGACTCCACCACTTCGAGGATGTATGTAGGAGCAAAGACAAGCCCAAGCCCAAGAATGAGGATCAGAATGTGCCTAATCACCAGGGTGCCATCTACGACTTTCTCTGCTCTGCCACAGTGAACACTATCTCTGCAGAACATCATATTTACCAGAAGGAGACCAACCAGTGGAAATGACACACATCCAACCCACAGCCCTTCATAAAACTCTCAGTCAGAGTTGATGACCATGACTATAAACCTATTGTGAACAACCCTGAAAGCACCATCCTTGTCCCTGCCATGGCAGACAACGGCTGCCAAAGTTGCCTTGCTGGTTTCACAACTGTTCAATGACTCGGCTTGACGAAAAGTGATCTCATCCCAGTCAAGATTAAGATGCATGCTGCCAACAACAAACCCATCAGCATACTTGGAGCCATCATCCTCCGCATCTCTGGTGTCAATCAGAAACCAGACAGATGACCTACATCACAAAAGACTCCAACAACATCTTCCTCAGCAAAGCTGCCTGCATTGACCTTGGCATGATCCCCGAGAACTTCCCTACCGTGGGAGGAACATCATCATCATCCGTCAATCCCATCAGTGACAACGAACCATTGTGCAACTGCCCAAGATGAGAGCTCCCTCCACCTTTACCTACTGAGCTTCCCTTCCCAGCAACAACCAAGAATCATACCAAACTTCAAGAGTATCTCCTCAACTACTACAAGTCAAGCACCTTCATTACTTGTGAGCACCAACCTCTCATGAGTGGTCCACCACTGAAGCTCCGCATTGATCCAACCGCTGAACCTGTTGCCCATCACTCACCAATACCAGTACCAGTACACTGGTAGGAGAAGGTGAAAGCTGACCCTGACAGAGACGTTCACCTTGGAGTCATTGAACCTATCCCAGTAGGTGAGCCCATCACTTAGTGCCATTGTATGGTGGTTTGTTCGAAGAAAAATGGCCTAGGTGCACCGTAGACCTTCGTGCTACTCATGCTACTCGTGAAACCCATCACACACCATCTCCATTTCATCAGGTCTGCACTGTACCAGAGGGAGTCAAGAAGACGGTATCAGACGCATGGAACGAAACCATAGCATCCCCCTTCAGCCAGAAGACAGACACTTCACTACCTTGATTACACCTTAGGGGCATTATTGCTACTGCACAGCCCCACAAGGCTATGTTGCCTCTGGTGATGCCTACACAAGATGCTTTGACAAGGTTGCTGCTGAATTCCCAAATAAGATCAAGGTCATTGATGATGCCCTCCTCTGGGATGATTCCCTGGAGAAAAGCTTATTTCAAGCTGCCAGATAGCTTGAATTGTGTGGTAACAACGGTATCATTCAAAACCCAAACAAGTTTGTCCTTGGAGCTGACACAGTTGATTTCTCTGGCTTCAAGATTACCCCAACAGAAGTCCAACCCAGCGATGACATTCTACGTGCAATCAGGGACTTCCCCAAACCCAAGAACATTACAGACATCTGCTCCTGGTTCGGACTTATAAACCAGGTGGCTTACACATTCAGTATGGCATCACACATGCAACTGTTCCATGACACCCTACAACAATCGTTTGAAGAATCCAAAAAGAAGATCATCGAGGAAAGCAAAAACATTGTCCGTATCTTCGACAAGTCCAAACCTACCTGTCTTGCTACTGACTGGTCAAAATTGGGTGTCGGTGGTTGGTTATTCCAGAAACACTGTACATGTGATAGCATTAAACCCTTCTGCTGTCCAACTGGTTGAAAAGTTGTACTTGTTGGTAGTCGCTTCACCACACCACCTGAGTCAAACTACACACCCATCGAGGGGGAAGCCCTTCCTGTCACCCATGGTTTGGACAAGTTGAGACACTTTGTTCTTGGTTGTGACAACTTCACAATAGCTGTTGACCACAAACCCCTCCTTGGATTGTTCTCCAACAGATCTCTACATGACATTCCAAATGGTCATCTGCATAACTTGAAGGAAAAGACTCTGCTATCGCTTCAAGATGCATCACATTCCAGGAAGGAAACATCGTGCACCAGACTGCACATCACAACATCCCAGTGGGCCCAACAACCCAGATGCAATCTCAGCGTACTTGCAGCTGCAACCACTGGAACCTCTGATTGCAATCTCACCTTTTAAGAAGACATCAGATCGTCCCTCACAGCTGCCGCCTCAGTAGCAACTCTATCCATCACTTGGGATATGGTGAAGTTAGCATCTACAAGTGACGACGACATCAGACTACTGGTATCCTTAATCAAAGATGGATTCCCAGACAAAGTGACCAACATCCCACGAAGCCTCCAACACTATCATCAGTTGCACAATAACCTATGGACAATGGAGGGGGTACCAATCTACAATGAAAGAATTGTCATCCCATCTTCCCTGCGACCACAAATGCACGACAACCTTCATGCTGCCCATCAAGGAGTCACATCAATGATATCCCACACTGAAGCATCTGTGTTTTGGCCAGGTATAACCAATGACATCGAAGACAAGCATTGCCATGCCATCACTGCAACATCATGGCCCCATCCCAACCTCACCTACCACCAATGCCACCTTCTCTTCCTGAGTACCCATTCCAACTCATTTGCTCGGACTTCTTCCATCACAAGGGAAACATATACCTAATCTCTGTCGACCATTACTCCAACTGGCCAATCATCGAACGATCGAGTGAAGGTAGCAAAGGACTCATCAACAGCCTTTGCTGTACTTTTGTCACATATGGCATTCCTGATGAACTCTCATCAGATGGTGGCCCAGAATTCACTGCTGGGAACACCAAAGACTTTCTCAAATCCTGGGGTGTCCTACACCGCATATCATTGGTTGGCTTCCCACATAGCAACTGCCATGTCAAAGTAGGGGTCAAGACAGTGAAGAGGATGATAGTTGGCAACACTGGACCAAATGGTGAACTAGACACAGATGCTTTCCAACATGCAATGCTCACTTATCGCAACACACATGACCCTGAAACTGGCATCTCCCCTGCAATATGCATCTTCGGCCGACCAACAAGAAGCAGCATCCCAATTCTTCCAGGAAAGTATCTGCCCCACCCCACATGGCAGGACACCCTTTGGAAGAGAGAAGAAGCCCTGAGGACTTGCCACTTCAAGATTGTGGAGCGATTGTCACTGGGTACTCAACTTTCCCCTCCTCTTTGTGTTGGAGACCATGTTCGAATTCAAAACCAAGTTGTACCAAATCCGGGAAAGTGGGACAAGACTGGACAAGCATGATCAATATGTCATTAGAGTTGATGGATCTGGGAGAGTCACTCTGCACAACAGGAAGTTTCTACACCAATTCATTCCTGTCATTCCTACTACAACTCATGACCCTCTACTCGTTCACCCACAACCTCGACAAAACAAGGAAGCAAAACCGTCATACTCCAACCACAAGTTGATGTGCCAGCATCTCCTGCAGATGATCATGAGACAATTCAAGAAGATCAATCCCATCCACTGCCTCCTCTCATTGATGCACCATCTAAAGGGACCCGCAACACCAGCTCACCAGATGCACACACTGGACCATCTACTGACTCGAGCCATGCATCTATGATCCCTCCAAGCTCCCCCAGTCCCAACACCTTTGAAGATAACCCCTACTGTCCATAGGTCTACACGTCACCGCAAGCCACTGACGTACCTTGAGGATTATGAACACTGAACAAAACAAATCGTTAAACACTGGACATGACAATTAGATGAACAATGAGTGTCGCAATTGATTGAACAATGTCAGACACTCACGATGTCATTACTTTACTTCATGGACACTGAATGTTGCATTTCACATATGTTATATGTTACAATTTATTGTCACAACTCTCCTTGCGAGATCCTTATGACTGGGGGAAGATATAGGAGAATGAACTCTTCAGCACCATTATGTACTTATTTTATATCTTTTGCCTGTATCGTTTAGATTCTAACATTGCAAGAATATTACCAAATAATAAAAGCAAATGGTTGAGACCTATCTAGTTACCATAAATATTGGAGTTTTTCTCCTGAGTCTTCAGTGATGTTAAGAGTTGGGCATTGTAAGACGTTTGAGATATCTACCAAGGAAACAAGGCTTTGGCTGACAGAGGGAGAATGTGTTAGTTTGTTCCCGTTTTATTTTGGAGATAATTTGTTTCTAATAAAATTTGCATGAGAAATCCTTGGATCTCTGTTATTCCTGCATGGCCAGAATTTCGTCCTGTTACATATCTATTACCAATAATCAGCATTAGCAACAACAAGTAAATCAGTTTTTAGGCAGCATCAACAATTTCCCAAATATCAAAGGAAGTTTGCTAAGTGTGAAGTGAAGGTACCATGAGATGCTACTTGTGCTTGCATATCAAATTGAAGCAATTTTGGTAAAACAGAAACATATTTATTAGACTGAGTGGCTTGTTACCATGCACATTTCTTTCACATACATACTTTTCAAATTACCATTTTTCAAATAATCATATCCTTACCTCCTACATGTCATTCTTAACATGGAAAATCAATACAGAAAAATTGTGTGCCCTTTATTGGCAAAAAAACCCATGTTTTTTTCCACATGGGAGGACTCAAATTGACCCTATTTCATTTTGGACTAAGTTTAAAATATGAATATTATACTGGACAAATATTATACAATAAGATACCACTTATCCTTTGCTATGACTGGTGACCCCAATAAGCAATGATATGGTAGAAGGCATCTTTTTATATGTTGGATATACAAAAAGAATCATACAAAACTGATCAAGTTTGAAAATGCTGGATCCAATTTTAAGGGTAAGAGCAGCTTTCTTTTAAAATAATCAATGTGGTAAAGTTTTTGTTGCACCATATAAATGCTGGTAATTTTAACCCAGTAAAGATCTTTGCAAAAGAAGAGTGAGCATAGCATTTCTACAATGATAATTAAACCTAATATTGTTGAAATTTATGCTTGTATTAAATTGGGATGCATTTCAAATGCTGGTCTGAAAAAAATTGACACAACATAAGAGTACTTCTGCTAAACCTGGAACAATATGCCATAGACAGTAGCACATGGAAAAATCCTGTGAAAAAGGAATCTCCAAAGACCTCCAGGTTATGCAATGGAGACAATTCAATTCATGGGCAAAGCCTTTGTTGTGCTCTAATTCTATTATATTTTCTGTTCATAACTAAATGTTTCAGTGGTGATTTCTTAGGAGGTTAGAAGGTGGAACTGTTTTTGTTGCCATTTGATATTATCTAGGAGGGTCAGATAACCCTATTTCAGGCACTTATTTTTCACCAAGAAGTTTTTATTACTTACTTTTATAATTTTAACAAATACTAGACTAAAAAATTGGGGAGTCTTCCAAAAACATGGTATGCATTTAGGAACAATAGGCTATGAAATTTGGTGTTTGTCATATGGTCTTCATGAAAGGAAATGTTTATTGATAGGCTAAAATATATATTATAATGAAATAATGGATGATCCAGATGGAACTGTTTTAGTGGTGTAATTAGTGCAGAAACAACAAACTATTGTACAGTGAAATGTACCATATAAGGGCATTAGGTGATTAATTTTTTAAAAAATAACTTCTTTTAAGGGAGATCAGGGAGTTAAGATTAAGGATGAATTGTGGTTGAAATCAAATTTAGTTCACTGCTGAGGTAGGTAACATTCATCAAATTAGACATTGCTATTGAGGTACAATAACCAAGCAGTTTAACATGAAGGTAGTATTGCACATCACATCTTAAGTGTAAAATGAAGCATGAATATAACTTTATTCACAAACATACCAATCATTTAAGACATGTACATTTTGTGGCAGCAAGCCCAATAATCTGCAGCTCATTGCAAGCTCCTTTTCTCTCTTACACCCTTGACCATAAGCATTTCCTGTCAAAGGATACAAATGAAAAAGATATTTTTAACTGCCAAATGTTTGCTTCCCATGCATGATTCCCACTTGCAATAATATCTATAAACTATATTTACAATGCTTCTTTGTCTGAATGTAGT
Organism: Morbakka virulenta; assembly: GCA_003991215.1. Classification (NCBI taxonomy): domain Eukaryota; kingdom Metazoa; phylum Cnidaria; class Cubozoa; order Carybdeida; family Carukiidae; genus Morbakka; species Morbakka virulenta. Next base: position 142,906 of record RDPX01000041.1, read on the forward strand.
ACTTTTGCATTTAAGAACTAATGCCAAAAACTGTTATTGAAGTGTGGCTTATTACCTAAAACATTGGGAAGGGTAATGTGACCAAGGAAATTCTTAGTAGGTATCATTTCTATGACAAAGAACATAAAGAAATCACTCGGTCATGTATGGGGTTCATTTGTTGAACACTTTGTGATCTTTGAAGAGCACATTTTAATACTACCTCAATCTGCTTGGTGACATTGAGAAGTACATGCCGTATGCAGTGTACCAAGACCTTGGTGGTATGCCACCTTACAAACAGTATCTTACTGTTAAGAAGTTGCCTTTTTGTGTATATTTTACAGAGACTGTTTAAAAATACTCTCAACTAGATATGAATGTAGCCTTTTAAGTTGCTAGGGAAATTTTACACACTAGGCCTACTCTAATCCTCTGTATGTTTTTAGGGGAGCAATTCTAAAATCCTTCAAGAATATGTTACTAAATTTCTGGGCTTCCTTTCAAAACTGCTTAACTACTAAATCTCTTTTACTTCTAGTCTACAACTTAAACTGCTTCATAATTGAATATTGTAAGGTTTATTTAACATTCAGTTTTAATTTCTCTTTCATTTCCACCTATTTTGCCTTTTATACAAGTCTTTTAGCATTTTATTTATTGTATCAGTAATAGGATCTCTTTGTTCCTTTACTTACTCTCCCCTACTTCATTGCTGGGGTGTGTTGAATACTGGGAGAGGGGGCCAGTACAAAAAAAAACAATTTTGAGTGCTAAAAGGGTTAGGAATATGCTGGTGAAAAAGAGACCAAACAATGAGCCACCTCTTAATGAAAGCATGGAGCTATTCCATGGTGATGATTTGACAATGACCAAGATATGATATTGATGGATAAATCAGCTGAATAGAGTGGTGAAGGGGTCCATGATAACTGAGGTAGTATCAACTGAGGCAGAAATACAAATGGCTTGAGAGCCCCTTTTTGAGAATGTGGATCTCAGTTATGTCCTATTGTCTAGTTCTGTGGAAATGGGGATGGGTAATTGAAAACAGCAGTTAGATGTTTGAGGAGAGAAATCAGATCGATTTTATAAGATGCCTTAATCAGGGCGTCGGTCCTTTCGAGATAAATCCAGATATTACGGCGGGTAGTAGGAGATTATATTGGTGGAAATTCTATTTCAAAAACCAAAGATTAACCGGGCTCTCCAACACACACAGCCACACAATACTCAATTAGGCAGCACTAGCAGTTGGCATAAAATTTTATTATTCATGTTTAAAGCGCCATATGCTCCAGTACGTTAAACAATCCTAGTGACTGCAGAATATGGTACCGCCATGATAAATCAATCAACATTGCAACGTTAATAAACACGTTGGAAGTCAGTTTTCTTCACCAATTTCTCCCTCCCCGCTCCAGTTACCAAAGTATTATTAACTGTCATAATAACAACAGCGGCAATATCAGTTTGGGCTGTTTCATTGCCTTACCATTTGACAAACATAACAGTGAAATACAATCTTTTTTTGTCAGCCGTTGAAGACCAAGCAAAGTAGGGGCAAAAAACATAGCTTCATCGTCCGGATGAGCAATCACTAGCAAAAAGTTTTGCCCAGCGTGATTCTGTTGAAAAAGTAACGATTTCGTTCTTTCAAGCAAACGGTGGATTATTGAGAAGTAAAGGAAAACTGTAGTACAAAGAAACAAGGCAACTAACAACGTTAATACCAACATATTAAATCGCTCCAATATCAGTCCAAGGTGAAATGTTGTTGTGAAACAAATCATCAACATCCTCGTTTTCACGATCCCCATTTGACTCCAGACTCGTTCATGCTTCGTTGAAAAGCCCGGGGCAATGTAACAAGGCCCAGCTGGAGACATCAGAGGGTTTCCTGTCAGGTCGATAAAATTAGGTTAAAGGTTAAAACTACCAACGATATTTAGAAGGATTCTTCTTCTATGGTGCCAGCTTGAAACAAGCGTATGCCAACCAATATTGCATTGAAATACCCCACCATTGTTCACGGTCTCGGGCATCTCATAGCTCTCTACTGGTTTTTAATATTTTTTTGGTTGGTTTTAACGTCATTTCCCCCCAGTAATTGGGACTCAGACGGTACCCTTCATAGGGAATTTCTTGGCCGGATGCCCTTCCTGACGCCAAGCAATGGATTTTTCTTTTATTAAGTTCCAAAGTCGCCCGCTCGGGGAATCGAACCTGAAATTCTTGGTTACGATGCAGGTACACTAACCATTAAGCCATGGCTCCCCTCTCTACTGGTCTTTAATTGGTGTTAAAAATTCTGGAGATACGTTTTCCTCTGTCTGCTACAAACTCATTTTCCTTTAATTTGGCCACTGAGGCNTGCATACCGCTCTTTCATCTCTTCGCTTTCTCTAAGCAGGTTCCATTGGAGTTTGGCATGCGGAGTGGCACGCTTTAGCCTACGAAGTTTGACTTTGATAGTGCAGACAACAGGGTTGTGGTCGCTGTCGCCGTCAGCTCCAGGATAGCTCTTTGAATTTGTTACTGCATTCCGGAATCGATGGTTTATCGTGATGTAGTCAATTTGGTTTCGTGTTCTGTCTCCTGGATCTTTCCACGTCCATCTGCGTCGTGCAGGATTCATGAAGAGTGTGTTGGTGATGCTCTGATTGTTGGCTTTACACCAGCTGATCCATCGCTCTCCTCTTTCATTTCTTTCTCCGAGTCCAAACTTCCCTGTCACCTGGGGAGTTTCTTCGTTGCCAACTTTTGCATTGAGATCACCCATCACTACAACAATGTCTTGTGATTTACATTGTCTCATGGCTTCGTCCAGTTGCTCATAAAATAGATCAATGTCTTCATCTTCGCTTTCTGCTGTTGGTGCATATAGCTGTATGATGCTCATGTCGAACGGCTTACCTTTGATTCTCACCAGCATGACTCTCTCTGATAACGTCCAATATCCTATGAGACACTTGCTGAGTTCTGAGTCCAATATAATTCCTACTCCCTTCTCATGCCTGCTTCCGCCTGAGTATATGACCTTGTAGCCATCTATCGTGAAACTACCAGAGCCTGACCACCTCGTTTCACATAACCCCAACATGTTGACATTTAGCCTATGCATTTCTTGTTTGATGTTGTGTAGTTTCCCGGGTTGGTACAAAGTCCTCACATTCCACGTACCGATCCTTCGCGTGTGTTTGTTTCTGACAGTATCTGGATGACGGTCGGAGTCCACCTGTCGAACATGGATAGTCCTACCGAGCGAGGTGCTAGTCTTGCTAGTCCCCTTCACGCTGTTAGTGTTGGACTTTTTTCTGTGCATTAACATGACTTTCTTGGCATTTTACGGTGGTGGTTTGCCATTGCCTTCCACCGGTGGCTGGCCACTGATAATTAAAACGCCTCTTTGTGCCCTCAGCATACCACGATGCGTTTGCAGGTTGCGCCTTCTTGCCGTTGATCTGTAAAAGATTCCTCCGCCAATCTGCCGCTTCCTGACTTTATGCGCTTAGTGCGAGACGTGCACTATCACCAACAACAAGTTGTTGGCTACCCTCATGTCGTTTAGCCCGCCAGCTGAAGCGGTTTACCAGGGTGTGGCCGCTGCCGCGCACATGCAGCTACTTGGAGCCAGACATGAGAGTTGAGTGACTTCGGGAGCCCAGTGGGTCCATCCACCCGTAGGTCAGCTGAGGGTTGCCACTGGATGGTAACTCCCTCGGTACACCCCATACACCCCGGTTTCCTGTCAGGTCCCTAAAATTAGGTTAAAAGTTAAAACTACCAACGATATTTAGAAGGATTCTTCTTCTATGGTGCCAGCTTGAAACAAGCTTATGCTAACCAATATTGCATTGAAATACCCCACCATTGTTCACGGTCTCGGGCATCTCATAGCTCTCTACTGGTTTTTAATATTTTTTTGGTTGGTTTTAACGTCATTTCCCCCCAGTAATTGGGACTCAGACGGTACCCTTCATAGGGAATTTCTTGGCCGGATGCCCTTCCTGACGCCAAGCAATGGATTTTTCTTTTATTAAGTTCCAAAGTCGCCCGCTCGGGGAATCGAACCTGAAATTCTTGGTTACGATGCAGGTACACTAACCATTAAGCCATGGCTCCCCTCTCTACTGGTCTTTAATTGGTGTTAAAAATTCTGGAGATACGTTTTCCTCTGTCTGCTACAAACTCATTTTCCTTTAATTTGGCCACTGAGGCTAAGATCCTCTAGCTTCTGTTTTCTGATGTAATTGCCAAGGAATTTCACTTGACGCTGCTCGATCACTTTAAGTAATTTATAGAAGGAATAGAGGGGATTTGATATCAGTATATGAGCACATGCATAATAAATATAATGCAAATTTAGTGTTGGTTAGAGATGAAAATAGTACAACAAGGGACGGATTTGAATTACAACTTAACACAGAGCAAGAATTGAGAGGCAAAAAATATATCCTGCAGCAAGATGATAGAATGAGGGAACTCTTTGTCGGACAGAACTTCTGATAATGAGAAACCTTTGAAAAATGAAATTGATAATTGTCAATTATAATTGTTTTAGAGATCATCATGTCAGGTATAACTACAAAGCAATAGACACTCCGGGATAGAACAAAATGGTTGTCCAATAATAACTTATAGCTTATGAGAAGGAGTAGCAACTCAAAGGAAAATGTAACTGTTAAACTGAATAAATGGTATTTGTATTTTTCAACACTGCTCTGAACAGGGAATTTATAGGTCTTCCCTTATCTCGTCTGACCAGCGGGGTTTTTTGTCATTGTATGCGAAGGACCTGTTAAACACTCAATGAAACAAGGATTTATAAAATCTTAAAATATGTTGACTCTTGATTGATTGACTTCAGTCCAGAAACAAAATCCAAATATTAGATTAACTCGTTTTTGAAAGCCACAAAGCATTCACAATAATCTTCCCAATATAATGCTACGCTAAGGGTGTGCTAAGGTGGAGAGCTCTTGTAGACCACATATCTGGAGCGTTTCCTGATATTTCTGTCCTGCTTTTTTCTGCTGAATAAAAGAAATCTACAGTTTTAGCGCCATCCTATCTCATCTCAAAAAGTTATAAATGACATAATGCTATCTACTTTTATCGTAAACGCTACGTTATTATTATTTTCTAGACTTCTATCAAAATGAGGGTTTTTTCAAGTGATACAATGACCTTTTAGTAGCGAAATCGAGGCCCAACTCTAGTGAAATAGCCTAGGAAACCTTGATTTTGTTCAGACTTACTGCCTAAAACCCTGCAAGTTAACATTCTCTTTCAACAACATACTTCTGCTCCCACCATGAAGGTTAGGCCTCGCAGCAATTGAATTGCAACATCTTGTTCCGGAAGGTGACAGTGGTGATTGTCAGGTCTCAATCACGTTCTGAGTAAAACTGAAAGGTGTTTAAAACAATTTCGTATGAACATGTGTGATAGTCTACCAGTAGATTTTCCTAAAGTGTAATGTATAATGACAACCTAAAATCTATTTGATACTTAACTGGCTTTGTGGGATTCCTTATAGAGCTAAAAAAATTCAATCTCCGTCACCACTTTTATATATAAATATATATATATATATATATATGTGTGTGTGTGTGTGTATGTGTGTGTGTAATTTTGTGTATTCGTATCAAAAAGTGCTCAATGCATATAGCAGAGCAATATACATAAGATAAAAGACGAAAAATAAGAACTATGATTGCAATTAATAGTTTCAGGATATTTCGACCATCAATTATATATATATATATATATATATAATTTTACATACAAGCTGTACATGTGCGGAGAAAAAGGAGAAACCGTTGGCCACATAGTTATTGAATGTGAAAAACCTGCTCAAAGACAAAATAAAAAGGGCACAATAAAGTTCCAGGAATTGTTCATTGGTCATCGTGTGAGGGAATATTGTCTTGTAGCGTGGAGCTGACCGATATGAGCACTCACTTTAAGGTGTTATTAAGTCTGATTATGTAAAACTACTTTTAGGCTTTCTGATCCAGTGTGATCATTACATAGAGTGCCGAAAGCCAGACATTGTTGTTTTAAATAAGGAAGAAAAGAAATGCACAGTTTTGACATTGCCATCCCAGGAGATAACAGAGTTGGAATAAAAAAAAATGAAAAGACAGAGGAATATGAAAGTGGGAGGTCCAGAAAATATGATCAATGAAACATGCAGAAGTAGTATCAGTGGTTCTGGAGCATTTGGAGCTGTTATTAAGGAAGTAGAAGATAAAAGAATGTCACCTTAGTTTACTGACTGTAGACGGCTGGCATTGAAAATTACTAGGTATTAATATCAGGACTTGATTTTTAAAAAGGCTGCACTGTTAGGATTCAGCGCTGTTAGGAACAGAAATTTTATTTACTACTTATGTGTAAATATCATTTTTTGAAAGACTATCCTGTATGAATTTTCACTGTGATAATAATAAAAATAATAATAGTAATAAAAACAATAAAAAATAAAAATAAATAACGATTCTAAGAAAGTTCTTAGTTAAAGAGGAAGAATGACCAAAAAGCTAGGTGGCTATTGTATATAGCTTGTTACCTTGAAGTAATTCCGGAATTTGATCTGCCTGAGCTCTCAGGTTTTCATAACTTAATAATAATGATAATAACAGTAATAATAGTGAAAATAATATTTTGTTTTTCAAACATCAAATGATTTATTTTTCATGTTACTTCAACAAATTACAGTTGGATATTGACCAATAAAAACATACACAAACGGATAACCACAGAATGAAGAGTTTTGATTAAGTCATGTATGTTTAAAACCAAAATAAACGAAAAATCATAAACAACGAAGGTATCATACAATCCTGGATTAGCCAGTTTTGTAACATCTAGAGAAAATGAAATAGCTTTCTCAAATTGTACAACTAATAATTTTTGGAATGATATAACCTTTTATGTCAGTATGTTAATTATTAATAAAAAGAAAAGAGGATTTACGAGTAGTCATTTCCTCAATTGTACTCAATGACATTAACAAAGTCTATGGAGTAACTTTTAATTAAAGGTTTGTTAAGTCTTTGTATTTTGTATTTTTCCCTACGAAAATTAAAGTTTTACTTTGATCTATAAGATAAAGAGAGTTCTTATCTCATATCTTAACATCAGGACTAAAATATCAGTTATAACAGAAGTATTTAAATGGTCTGACACCTTAGAGTACTTGGTAAGACCTGAATTTACAAGTGACAAGAAATTAGCAATAACTTTAACAATTAAATCGTGGTGCCAGCTTTTTATGCCTTGTCTTACATATGTGGGACAGCTTGAAATGACATACTGCAAGGATTGTAAGAAACAGGTATAGGTATGGTAAAGAAGTCCATTAAGAGCTTTGTGGTCTTTAAATAAATTTTGAACTAATGCCGATACACTGAAGCTTTGTGATGTCAGTGTAACCTTATTCCATTTGATCCCGAATTTTGTTGTGACTGCTGGAAACCATCTGGAACCTATGGGGTCCAGGACGAATGGATAAAAAGAATTTGGTCAAGTGGACCACTTCTTAGTTCATTAGCAAAGGAAGCAATTGATAGTCCCAGTATGCTACAATGGTTGACAACTGATCGGACGAAACTAATGTTAAAGACTAGGCAAAGGGAAACGAGACATCGAATTTTAGACCCATTTCATGGTTTCCACCAATGTGAAAGCTGCTGAAAGTAATGTTGGTCGAGTTGAACAGACTTCAAGAGCGAATTGATATACTGCAAGACATGCAATAGGTATGCTCGAGCAAGGGTAGAGGCTCCAAGGGCCAGTGGATGATTGATAAAGTTTTTTAGTAATTGTAGGAGAAGACTGCAAAATTTACAATCGGATAGACCTATATAGAAAGCGCTTCAGACGGTGCCTCACTGTTGGATGCAAAAGTGTTTGGAAATGTTTTAAGCTAAATGCATGAGAGCTTTTATCAACAATTTGATTTAGTATTTGGTTTAAGAAGTTGGCTGCAGGAGAGGATCCTTTGCATAATGTCAATAAAGGAAAATTCTTTGAAAGAAAATTGTATCTATTTCACTGGGGAACAATTTTCAATTTTTTTCAAAAGTAATGAAGTTTCTTGATTGATTCCTACTAAATCTGGTGTGCTGAGTTCGAAAATGACCATTATTTTCTTCCTATACGTCCAGATCTTTTTCTATGAATATTGGCCAAAATACCAGATTTTCATGTTTTTCACATTTACTCATCAGTGTTTGCATTCATGAATTATCGGCTTTGATTGGCAAATTTTGTGACTGAATTCAAATAAAATAAAAACACAACATTCAAAGTATAGCAGGGACCCAGCGTTCTTGAACAAACAAAGTGATGTATTGTGTGTCTAAACCAGCTGAAAGTGATATCAGAAGCCAAGCACCTGTGTAAGCAATATGCAAAAATTGTAACAATAAGATAAGGAAACAAAGGCCATTTCTTGAATAGCTCACTAATATTATGATGTTATAGAAACCATTTAATGACAATAATCTTTATGGTCTGAATCAGTTTGTTATCCATAAGAGCACCACACACAACCCAAACCTTGGATATTCAGCTACCAGTTTCTCAAGGTAAGAATACGCTTAGCTTAACTTTTTATGATTCCTTGTATAATGGTAGCGAATTCTATTACTAATCATCTACTAAGCTATACAATACTGAACAATAAAACTGGTGACGTGTATGATTATTCCGTACAAAATTTTATGAACAGCAAAACATACTTATAAAGAAATTTAAAAGTATACAAGAGCAGGCCTATGAGTAGTAACCTGACTTAGGAAGTTTTTCTTTTTCAGTCTACACATGGCTGCTGCTCACAGACGCAAGTGCCTAAACGATCCAGACTCGTTCTGTTA
>RDPX01000041.1:162066-189787 GCA_003991215.1 Morbakka virulenta
TGTAGTAGGTGCGTAAACTTGTATTATTGAGAACGTGAAAGGGTTTCCATCCATCTTCATAAGCAGGACTCGACTAGAAATTGGGTACCAACCACTAATGCTAGATGCTACATTTGAATCGAGAATGAAGGCTACTCTTTGCTCGTGCTTCTCTCCTCCTGAGTATACGACTCTGTATCCATCTGAAAGAATCTCATTGCTGCCTGTCCATCTTATTTCGCACCCTCCCATAACGTTTACCTTTAAAAGTTTCATCTCTTGCTTCAACTTATCTAGTTGGCCACATTGCAGTAACGTTCTTACATTCCATGTGCCAAAGACTATTCCTCGTTTGTTGCTGACAGACTCTGATGATGACCCGAGCTCACCTGTCGCACATGAGCATTCGTGCCGGGCGAAGGATTGCTATGAACTGCAATCCTATTAACGCCGTTTGTTGAATTCCGTTGAGATTGGAGAACCATGATTGTGCTGGGCAAAATTAAGACAGTGGTTTGCCGTTGCCTTCTGTCTTCGCAGTTTCATGTTCATAATGGTAGTTGCGCCTAGCCGTTGTCTGAATGTTCAGATCTTCCGCCTAGCCGGTTGTGTTCCCGAGCCGTTGATCATATGTATGATTTGTCCGCCTTGAGTACACATCCGTCACCCTGCTGCCGATGACTTCACCGTAACCCTGGCCCGGGAGGCATAACAGGTGCTACACCTTGCCCAAGGGTGACCTGAAGCTATGCATTGTCGGGTAGGATCGTTTATTTCCTAAGACCTCCTCGTCCACATACCCGTAAGATAATAACATGATTGAAAAAAAAACACTTTCAAAAGAGTACTGGCTAAATACGACGTTATAGGAAAAATGAGAGTCATAGCCTAAGTAACAAAAAAGAGAAGATAAAAGAACGGAATTGAACGTTGCAGGAAAAGTAAACATTGACAATAGACTGGAAAGGTTATGGATCGGGTAGAAAAGGTTATCTTGTGAGCAACACTTTCTATCTAAGGGTACCATAATATTTTTGAGGTACTATCGTAGGCTTACTGCATACTATGAATACAACAATAGTAAAATAAGGAGCCATCTCTTTTTGACGACCGGTCTGAAGCTCTTTTTTAGAAAAAAAAGGCAATGGTCAGGTTTCTTTGTGCAAACTGTCAGGGCTGCAAATGAAGAAATAGAAATGCAACTTGAAATTTGTAAGTGTGACCCCTTTGCGGTGGAAAGAAACAAAATGTAACAGATGACATAAGACCATGTGAAGGGATATCCATCAAACCAATAAATAAAGCAGATAATTTCATGTACTAGAAGGTTTACAAGTGTACTAGGAGCAGACAAACTACTATGTGAAGATATGAAAGGTAATGTTAGAAAAAATTATTTATGGACGGTACAATAGGTGGTAAAGTCAAAATAAATAGGATGAAATAATATCTCTCTTTGATACAGCTAGACAATATTGTTATCACTGTGCCCTGCTGGATTTCATCACTGCATAGATGTTATCTAAGACAAATGAAAGAGGGAGTAGCAATTGTCTGTGGCTACGAAAAAAAGGAGCTAAGAATGTTACTGAAAGATTTATTGTTGCTTCTAAATCAGAAGCCGTAAGAAGGAAGCTGATAAAATCAAACATGATCTTAAATATTGTCTTTGTAATGAGAAAGATGAATTAAAATTTCATACTGTGAATGGTCTTTGTAATTTGAGACAGAAAAAAATACAAAAGAAGGTGTGATTTTAAAGCCAAAATATTTAGTTAGGATATATTTGGCAATTATAATTGAGGGAAATAACATATTGTATCAATATCAACAGAAAAACATTGTGGAATCTGATCACGTCAACTCTCTATAGGAATTCAAATTCGAACTGATCATCAGATTAGGAAAAAGTTCTTTTAGAAATTGTCAACATGATGTTAGACAAGAACTATAAAATATATTTGTTATCTATGGAAACTACAACATGTAACTTGATACTAAAAGCATAACATCTCTATGAATTTTCAGAAACATTTATAAAAATAATACATGCAGCAGAATAACACAATTTCAGCGTCGCATAGTTAATTGAATAGAACTTTCACCACAAGCTCATTTTTGCTTCACAATTTTGACCTGTAACAAAATAACCATCTAAAGCTTCAGGTTTCCTAGGGTTTTGTGGGTTATTTGCTATTAATAATAACTTAAAATTGACCATTGCTTAACAACATTTTGAGCTTATTATTTATATGGTTTTAATATTTTTAAATTCGGTTATAAGAAATTGGATGGTTTTCTTGTCAGAACAGTTTGTGTTTTATTTTTAATACTAATAAATTTTTAAATATTTGGTTTCTGGTAAAAAAATTAACAATGTCTTTTAACAAAGCAGAAAAAATAATTTCCATCTGAGCATTGGGTAAGATACTACTCAGAGTTGTACAGTTATTTAATTACTTAATTAGCAAATAATATTTCTATACGTTTACAGAATCGACGTTTTGTTGCGGCAATATGTTTACAGAAAAAAAGAGAAAAATTTTTCTCATTAAAAAAAGTTTGGTACGTTTTATTGACCACTGGTTGATATGTTATGTACAGGATGTACAGGAGATACAGGAAGCTAGAAGATGACTTACACCAGTAGAGAGTTTCTAAAAGACAAAAGCAGCGCTGTACTGTAAATAATATGAAACTCCTGCCGGTGTGTAAAGGATTCTGTTTTGCTTGCTTTTGCAAGTTTATATTGGGTGAATTTCCTTTGTTCTTTGCAAAGTTGCAAATACGGTGCTATTGCGTCCTTCAAAACATAGGGAAGTTTTGTCACGATAAGGTGCTTGGTATTCTCAATGAAATCAGAAAACAGCATGCTGCAAAAATAGGATGGCCGAACAACATTTCCGGGTTCTTAAAGTATTTTCATTTTGGTATGCCTTTTAACAGCTACACATTGTACTTTTTCATCAATATATATATATATATATATATATATATATATATGTGTGTGTGTGTGTGTGTGTGTGTGAATACTTTTTAAAATTTGACATTTTAAAAATTATTTATATATTATATATATTTAATGCATATATTACATATACTATACATAATATATGCAATGTCCTACATTATTGTCTTGATGGCAATTGATGAGGATCTTTGTTCCAGAAGTTCCAATCTGCACTGATCAGCTGTGGGGCAGGAAAATGTGTGTACGTAGATTGAATTATGTATATAGATATTCTTTAAAATTTATGATATTTAGTAACTTAGTAATGTCATGGTAAAAAGTTTTTCTAGGATGAAATTGATTGGTCTAACAATGTGATATGGACAGTATTCTCAAGGAACAATTAATCCCTTTTCCTGAGAATGTTGTAACCACCTACTTGTCAATGCGTAACCTCTCTCCCAGTTGCCTCTCTCAATGCCCAGTTGTACAACTTCAAAAACCTTGATCATTTTAGACTAAACAATTAGAAAACAAATTAGCACATCTCGCGGATTACAGTATTGCCCTTATTTGTCAGGATATTCTAAACATGTTTTTTTTTCATCGCATTCCTACAACAAGATTTCTCATTTTAAGCTGTTGCTCAGAACTCTTTTTGAGATGATTATTTACTTTCTTCAACTTCAAAAAGTCAAAAAACAATAGCGAGGCTCTGCCGCTTTCCTTCGCTTGACTTCATCGAAATTCTAAACTTGTTGAAAAAATGTAATTCCGCAAATTACTGACAAGGACTACTACAGCCCAAGACATTTATTAGCTATTTTAGGCTGAAAATTATTATCAGACTGAAAATTAAAACCCTATTTCTAAAAATCATTTCTGAGACAGCGGATGGAGTACCAAATATAATGTGGCGCCAAAAGCTGTGTTTTGAAATTTTTGAAGGACGACAACGCCGACATGTTGATCATTCATTGCGACATACATCCCGAAAATCTGGCTGCTAATGAACTAAGATCTGAGCTTCCTTTTTTAAATATTGAATGCCTTGAATTGATACTTACAAGGAAAGTTAAGATATCTCCTGTGCTGTAAGATGAAAATATTTGCCTTCATTTCAAAATATCTCTGTGGAATGCACAAATATCCACAAAAGATATTTCTCAGTTCACAACAAAATTCAACCAGCGTAAACTTTGTGAAAAAGCATTGCAGATAATTTGTAATCAACTCGAAAATTCCCAGATGATTGAAAAATCCGTTTCTCTAATCCAATGTCAATTACCTTCCCTGCTTGGATAATGCAGTTATTCCTTTTTGAGTGTGCAGAAGATACTGGACTGGGCTTGGGATGCGGACATTATGGATCAACTCATCGAGACCAAAATAACTAAATTGTAAAACCAATAAATTAAATGAAGGTAAGATTAACGTGGATGGATAGACGAATTATATCGAAGTACAAGAAACTGGCTGTCACCTAACAGAAACAGCTCCTGCTGTTGCTTATAACGTACTTGATATAATGCGTCTTCAGTGCAGTCACGGACATGATTAGTAACAAACATGGTTCATTGACTATTACTAACCAGGACCTTAGGCTTAAATTAGCAAATCATATTTGATAAGGACTGCCAGTTACCAGGCTAATTCCATAACCTTTATTTCATTTTAGTCAATAAAAATATTATAATTTCAGTAAAAATGACATTATCGCATTTTTGGTCTATACATCCTTCATTTGCCGATGTCATTTAATATCATGATACAAGTAGAGTATTCCTCGTTTATCTATTATTTTTAACGACTTTTAAAGTGGGGAAGAATGGTAGCATCCAATAGTTGCTGAGGGAGGAATTGTGAGCAAAAAGTTAAGAACCACTGATAGAGTCTAACAGTTGTCATGTTAGTACTCTTTTGGTCAAAATTTTGACATTTTGAATGACATATATGAATTTTTACAATCATCCAACTCAAATTAAAAATCATGCTAACTTTTCTGTGCGCAGCAGTTTTCTCAGTGTTCCGGGAACCACTTCCTTTTGCATGGGTGGTCTCATTTGTAACCTGAAGTATTTCTTAATATAGGGATTAAAAATTGCTATAGCTTCAGTTTTTTGTAGTATAGTCTAAAATATTCCTGTCAGTCATAAGCACCCTTGGTATCATGTGATGCTGTCTCCAGTTAAACGAGATTGCGCACTAACATGTGAATGTATTTCCCTTCGATTCCGGTCTTTCGTTACAATATTAAGTGGGTCTAAATCTAACTGTGACCAAACGTAAACGTTGCCCGGCCATCCTCGTTTTCTCTTTCCTTCTACCATACCTTCTAGACATATTTTGGATAATCCTGTTTCAGACCTTTTGATGTGCCCCAAGAGTTTTAGTACCTTGCCATTGATTACTGGAGTGATCGGAATCAGTACTGTGATCTTGACGAGTTTCTTAATTGGGGTGTGATCTGTTAGTCCGCTGCCAGTCATGAATCTCATTATGTGATTTTGAAATGTTTCTATTTTCAGCAATAAGGAAGTTGTCCAATTAATGACCTCCATACCATAAAGTACAACTGCAAGTATGTAGATTTTATAAATGAGCGCTTTGACGCAATATGGATATGTGATTTGTCCTGGCCATTGACATTAAACTGCACCCTTCGCCACAACTACCCCCAGGTCACCCTTGGGCAAGGTGTAGTACCTGTCAGCCTACCCTGAGACTTTGAAGTATCGGGTTGGCATCCGGCGGGGTCTAGTCTGCCTAATGGGTAGAGGGGACTTTTTAGCCCTGGCCGGAAACCCCCCTAGTGATGGTAATCCATCTAAGAGAAGGAAACTGACATAAAACCAAACTGGATAGGAGAATTCATTAGCCCTACAAGGCAATATTCTAGTGATTGTGTCACAAACAAAACACCTGCTTTCAACTTGTCATAAGCCAGCACGGAAGTAGTAAGACTGTGAAAACTATCATGGAAATGTACAACGAAAGATTACGAGTACAGAGGGGGCGACCTCCGGACCCTCGCCATGCCACCAGGAGGGTGCATCAGCAGCCCCAGGCTGATGTGACAGACCCGACCACGGGCCATACCGGAAAATGACACCCTGGGTAACAAAAAATTAATTAAAGTCAACATTTTAGATTGGGCGCTTATTCGGTATCTAGGCGATTATTCCAGCCCTTAGAGGTAAAACGAAATAGTTTTTGATTTTGCTTATGATTGAAAAACAAAGTAAAACATGATTTTTTTCATGAGAATATTATTTGTCACTTATTTCAAAAAGAATCAATTTTGCGAAATACTTCTCCGTCCATAAAATCCCACTAAAAACACTATCATCACAAATGTAGTTAGTCACCACCAGGTTATCATACACCAGATTTCTCAATTATTGTGTTAAATTTTCGCTCCAGTGTTTACTTCTCGGTAGATCTTACTCACAAGGCAAGTAAAACACAGACGTTCTTTTTGCTTCACCTGGCTTTAACAAAATATGACCTAGAACGTTGACCAGTATCTGGAAATTGTACCTCATCAAGGTCGATTGTAACAGCTAAAGTCAACCCTACGATGCTCTACCCACCATTCACAAAAAATCCCCCCAAAAACAATTAGACGGACAGGATTAATATTAACCCTACATTCATTTCGGTGTAAGTACTGTCACCGAAAATCCTCCAAATTAACCGCCAAGTTGCCGAAATAAAAAATTAACTCAGGTCTTTAAAACGTTCTTTCCGAAAGATCTTAGGTTACGTTTAGTTAAATTTAAGTTTAACACCAGTTTCTTTGTTTTTAATAAAGAGTAAGCAGCCTTTATTTTCACAGCATGTGCAACAGTAGTCTGTGAAGTTATAAACGACTGTTACGCCTTCCTCATCAAGGGGGCTAGAAAATATCAATGTCAGTCTTAAAAATTCTGAACTTTATGGAGTCAGAGGAAGCCATAGAGGTAAGAGTTTTATCAAGTCATGAGTCGTAAGCTTGTTCTAAGCAACGTTTCGTGAGATACTTCTCCCATCGTCAGGCTTACAGTCTGAAAACGGGAGAAGTATCTCTCGAAACGTTGCTCAGAACAAGCTTACGACTCATGACTTGATAAAACTCTTACATCAATCAATATCAGTATGGGTATTCTGCAAATCCACTGGCTGGCCAAGATAGTAAAGTGAATCTGCAAGACGAGTCTGCCTTCTTCATGAAGAAGTCAATTTATGCAGGCGGGATCCGCTTATGTTACACCCACCATTGTAATGTATAAAATGTTATCATTCCTCTTTTTCAACTCTACTCAAAAGGGTCCTATGGAGATACTATCTTGTAATGGTCTTCTAACCCGAATCGACATCAAAGGCGACCCCTTTTATCATCAATACAATAACTAAACTCGATTCTTCATTTCTCTTTGTAAAACAGCGGTATCGCACAAGTATAAATTCGCAATGAACAACAATGTAAAAATAATATCAAGAATTATGTACTTTTTTTCCAAAATAGTTGCATTAAAGTAATTTATTTACAACGTCGAAACAAAAAATCTACAAGAGTATGAGTTATTCAATAGACACAAAAGATTCAAACTGAACAAGTTATTCCGTGAGAAACGTACAGAGTCACTTATTTGTTACATCTTTCCCCGAGCTTAAAAAGACACGGGTCCATTTAAACTCAAAATATGGCTTGTTACAAAAGTTGAGAAGAATAACAGAGTGTTCACACTTCGAATAATTTGCACTTTACAGTCTGCAACTTTGTAAATTAAAGTACTCTTTTATCATTAACTTTAAAATTCAAATAAAAGTATTACTCCGTTTCCCCTTGAAACCCAAGCAGCTTTGACGCAAACAAATCGGCCGAAGTTTCTTTGGGAAGATGTTGTGAAAGCAGTTCCTTGCATTCTGATAAGGTTTGTTCGTTGCTTTTTGTTAAATATTCAGCTTCATCAGAACCCAGTAAAATATTAATGTATTCTGCTAACTCCGTTTCTGTTAAATGCTCTCCTAAACAACAAAAAACCGAGATAGCATAAGTCAAATGCAATGTTACATAGAGATGTTGAAGTTTTCAGACCACATCGAAGGTTCTGTTTCAAATCTCTCTTAATATTGATACTGATTTTAGTTTTGGTATGATGCCAAGAACCACATTGTTACGTGTAATAAATTTCCGTATTACTCCGTATCAAGGTACAAAATAGATAAAGGTACATGAGCCTTTATTACTGAAAAATATTTGTTGGATTCTGGTTATTCAAAATATGACAAGAAGCATATAGTCCATTTAAATAATCCTATTCATTTGTACGAGTAGGGCAGCTGAAGGAAAGCTGTTTTTCAGCAAGACAGCCGGGCAGTTACCAGACAATAAGCTGTATGGCAGAAACCGGTCTACGTGTCTTTGGATATCATTTCTTTGGTCCGAAAAATAATGGTAACAGCGGCTGACAATTTATTTGAAGAAATAAATAAATGACTTTCCTGTTCAAGCCACATACTATTAATTTTTCCAAATCTTAGGTGAATCGAAAAAATATGTTTCTGTGTTGGAGTCTTGGCGAATAAAATTTTACGGTATGAAAGAGGGCCGTACAGGATAAGTCACTCAATACTAGCTAGTAATACCAAAACAATGTTTAAATTTATCCATTAAGATTAATTGACAAAATAACAAACCTTTACTCTGGAGTAATTCAAGGAGGGCATCTCGTTCTACCACATGATTTCCACTTTCGTTTTTTGATCCTAGCGTTTCAAATGCAGCACGTAAGGAGTCCGCTGACAGTCCAAACGCTGGTCTGTGGTTAACGTATACTGAATGAGAAATAACGAGTGATCGTTTACAAAAACCCTTACTGTTACGCCTTTTTTGATATGGGAACTTGCATCAGCATATGCATCTCAACAAGCTGTGCAACATGATAAATTAGCATATCATACTTAGTACAATTTACAGGTAACATGAATAAATGTGCAAAAATGCATTGGTCATAGGTTGTTGAAAGTTCGTTACCATATATATATATATATATAGGAACATAAAAAATAACTCCTGTTTTGTGCTACTACAAGTTTTACCATTCTCTGCGATCTTCAGCCATATATACACGAAATATTCGCTTTGTATAAAACAACAGCTGCAGAGTATGAAAAACTGCATTAAAGAGTTTATTGCGATGTTACTTAAAAGACGACATCTACACCAGCGAGAACAGCTTTCCAGAAAAGGTAACTGGGGAAAAACGGGAGCTTTTTCAAGGGCATAGAAAAAATTACTACATTTAATATAACCAATATTTTGGTTTGCAAAACTATTTGAGCTTAGAATCTCCTTACTGTTTGTCTTTCTATAATTAGGCACTTTCTCAAAAAGTAGAAATGAAATATTTAGAAGTATTTGTTGCCCCTGCTACCCTACTTCTGTAGCAAGAAAGTAGATACCCACATGCTTTCGCCACCTCAATACAGGATGTAGAATTAATGTAGATGTTGAAGGTTGAGGTAAAATTCAAAAACTATATAAGCAGACCTTCGTTGAACGATTAAGGTCATAGTGCCGAACAAATACAATTTTGTTCCCATTAAAAACAACAAAAAGATATAAGGAATATATGTAAATAAAATCAGTCATTTCCCTTCAACTATCCTCTCTTAAACTCACATAACGTACAGTCGACACCTGTGGTCTTAGGTATTTTGGCCTACACATGCCGCTTCCTTAATAAAACGTTTTTCCAAACTCGGGAAAGAAACCAAATACATTTTTGGTTTTATTAAGTGGCAAACCCACAGTGATTAACGCTGGTGATTATCATTTTCCAGTTATTCTTTTCAAATGCACTTTATAGCATAAACTGCTACTGAGGTTTCTTAAACAGGTAGGCATTTTTTGCTACCTTATTCAACACACTTTTCATGAAGTTCATCTATTTTTTTCTTTTACTCTTTACGTGTGTTGGGTGTTTTCCTCTTTAGGTGTTTTAGCGCCACAGTCTTTTCCTTTTTTTATGCATGGTACCTTCTACAGGTTGAGCAAGCATAAAAAATAAAAAGTGACGTTAATTACATCGCTTAGGTTGTACCTACATTTTACTTTAGTTTTCACTCTTTTGATACTTACTGTTAATTAGATAATTGGTCATGGATTGTAGATTTTACCATCGATCAGCCTCATGTTGTGTTAATTACATCTCCTGTTGTTCTGAAACCCTATTGTTTACGTTGTAAACGAGAATGCGCTGGCCGTGCAGAAGCAAAAAGATCAAGGGGAGGACAAAGAACTACGTACTGGGCATGGTTAGAAAGTGCAACTGGTTGGAGACCCACTGTGCTCGCTCAGGGTCTGAAGAACCGCCAAGAGAAGGCAGTTATNTCTTCAGAAACTCCCGTAGTTTCAATGTCTATCATCTTCACATTTTTCATTACACTCAGCTAGTTCCCATGTCTCAGTACCCATGTGTTCGTCATGACAGCTCCGTTTTTACCCTCAGGTATCGTCATCATGTATTTGACTTTTTTGCAACCCACTCTTGGCAACTCGGTTCAAAAAGTGACGTTAATTACATCGCTTAGGTTGTACCTACATTTTACTTTAGTTTTCACTCTTTTGATACTTACTGTTAATTAGATAATTGGTCATGAATTGTAGATTTTACCATCGATCAGCCTCATGTTGTGTTAATTACATCTCCTGTTGTTCTGAAACCCTATTGTTTACGTTGTAAACGAGAATGCGCTGGCCGTGCAGAAGCAAAAAGATCAAGGGGAGGACAAAGAACTACGTACTGGGCATGGTTAGAAAGTGCAACTGGTTGGAGACCCACTGTGCTCGCTCAGGGTCTGAAGAACCGCCAAGAGAAGGCTATTATGACTGCCGCCTACGCCAGAATTCTGGCATGGCACCCAGATTGATTGATTGATTGACTAGAATGCGGTTAACCTTCTTTGAAATGGTAGAATTGTACTGTAACACCAGGTTTTTCTTTATGATCAGTTGGGATGGATTCTGTTTACTATTTCCGTAGTTCATGTCAATTAAATATTTTAATGAAAAGTATTGAAAAACTTATTCCTGTCATTTTCGTAGCCCTCGAAGCTTTCCGCTACTACAATTTTGTTTTACTAGTTTTAGTTTTCATTTCTGTCAGGAATCTTGATTGCCGTGTTGTCATTAATTCTGTACATCTCCCCTCTTCCTCCCTCCCTTCTTTTAGTACCTTATCATGCTGAAATTCTTTTAAACCCCTCAAATGCCTCACAATTTCCTTGCAATTTTTTTTCTTCTCAGTATTGCTACAAAGAAATGAAAATTCTAGAATTGTCATTCTCATTACTTCATACTTAACAAATGCAGCTCACTCAATTATTACTGATAAATAAAGAACTCAGCACTTATTTCATTTTGGTGTCTCCTAAACTGTATATTGGTTGGGGGGGGAAGTTTCGATGCTGTACTACCTTCTGGTATCCATCTTGACATAGCTAAAATGTATAGAAGTATTAACACTATTGAAATCAGCTTTACTTGAAGTAAACCATTATTCTTGGTTGTAATGACAAACACGAAAAAATTTACACCAAAAAGGTAAAACGGACCTTTTGGCCAAATAAAAAATTAAATATAACTAAAAATAATAAAAATAAATCTGGGTCATTATAAACATGAAAAACTGAACGTAACATCAAAATAGTAAGATATCTTACACTTAATAAAATCTCCCAGGTCAATCTCAGTAACGTACTGGCCAGTTTCCACGTAATTGCTAAATTTGATTTCGTTTAACATGTCATCGATCTAAAGTCGGTAAAAAATTATTCTAAATTATTAGATGAATTTGGTAAATATGGCACTCTTTAAGTAGAAATCAGACCAGGTAAACTTAAAAAGAGAAAGCATTGTTCAAATGTATAAATATCATGAGGTGTTTTTGCAACCATTCAATATTTGAAAACCCAGTATTGGTACGGGAGATTTGGTTAGCAATGGGAACTTAATTTCAAATGACATATTTGGAAATAAGGGTATTTATTTTAGTTTCAAATGATCTGACAAGATGATTACTGTAGTAGCCAAAATATAGTGGTACACTTTTAACCAGCCTTAAAGCACTAACTAAACTAACAAGTTAACATGAAAATATAGAGCATCACAATTGTCGCAAAGTCTAATAACTAGTCAGAAAACATGCAATTCTTGGTTGTGTCTAACTTTCTAACTTACTAATACTGATATGCCATAATGATCAAATAAATTTCTACTGGCAAACTACTCGTCATTTACAGTTTTGAAGTACGCAGATTTTCACAGACAATGGTTGGGAAAACTGTTAGTGAAAAGTCATTGTATATAATGTAGAGGTTGAAAAACGTACTTTAAGTAATTACTAACCAATGTGTAGAAAATACTAACTTTAACTCAGAGCACTTTCATTCTGCATACAAGATGAATAATTGACTATAAAAAATGGCCTTCAAAAGCTCAAATTAGTTATAGCTGTAAAATGCCATTAGAAAATTTCGAAAATGTCCAGAGGAGTTTTCTTAGTAGGTTTTGTAAAATGGTGGCAGAGATAGGGTAGAAAGTAAATTATGTTGACTCCAGAAGTCGTCTTTGCTCAATCTCCAACTCTTAAGAAGCTGTTGCTTTACAACAGAACGGCCTTTTTGGTGGATTTCCGCGCAAACGGACATAAACAATAAGTTAAAGTTATTGACTTCTGATCGCCAAAATTCTCAATTCTCAATTAAGATCTGCTTAGGCTACTTATAACAACTCTGTCACCCAAGGCAGTAGCTTCCGACACAACTACACCCAAAGGAATACCTGGGCATCGCCTGACCATACCACGGGAAACAAGATGGGTCACTTCTGAATGGCCAGGAAGTTTAGAACAACTCTTCAAGGCGTGAGAGTGAGGAACGGAGCAGATGTTACATCTAATCACCGTGATTTCGTTGCCACACTGAAACTGAAGCTGAAGAAGAGGTGGATGGAAACGACAGCAAAGAGACAGAGCTACAAAGTTGGGCTCCGTAAAGATAGCAAAACTACCAAGAAATACAGACTGCCCCTTAGCAAAAAATTTAAAGTGCTAAGGAAACTGCAGGAAAAGGAGGACACAGTCTTACGTAGTGAATGGTAGACAGTAAGAAACTAGCTGCTTTCTCGAAGAACCAGCAGAAGGAATGGGTTTCAACAGAAACCCTCTGAAGACTGTCCAGAAAAAGGCAACAGTGCAAAAAAAACCACGCAGAAGCCGATGGAAAGGGAGAAAAAAAATTGTCAAGACAGCAAATGACAACATAAAGCAGCTCTATCGCATCACTCAAAGTCAGAGCAATCTCTGAAAGATAAAGACGCCAAGGAGAACAGATGTTACAGGGGTAGTTAGAACAATTTGGTATGCTGGTAAATTAGCCAGCACCCCTTTCCCCAGGTTTCACCCCAGTCAGCACGGACCTTCCAATCAACTAATAGAGCCTACATGATAGGAACTGAAAAAGGAGCTGTCTTCTCAAAATCCCTAGGAAAGGCGACCGTAGCAGCTTCTACAACGACAGAGGCATCACCCTACTATTCATACCAGGAAATGTGTTAAACAGAATCATCCTGGACAGAATGAAAGTGACGTAGACCCACCAGGTCATGTGCAGATCAAATAGCCACTCTCCGCATCGCACTCAAATAATTATTGGGATGTACGTCTCCATTCTGTCAACTTTGTTGATCACTAAAAAGCGTTTAACAGTGAGAACTGCGATACTCTGTGGAAGCTTCGCAGGCAATATGACAAACCAATCAACCTGGTCAGCTTTATCATAAAATCCAAGTTAGAATTGGCCTGCAGGGTCATTCATGGCAGTCAGCTGACTGTCCTGAGCCAGACAGGAGTGCATAATCTCACCTTTTCTCTTAGAGACGAAATGACAACCCCTTTTCCAAAAAACACCAACAGATACAAGAAAAAACCACGGCTTTACCAACTTCGTCATCACAGGTTGGACTGATCGTCCTAAGAGCCAAACCAAAATCCTCACGATGAACTCAAAGTGCATGGACCTTGTCACATTGGATGTACGGCTGAAAAGGGTGGCTGGCACCTTTATATACCAGCACCATTGACGGACAATGCAACATTGACATAGATGTCACTGCAAGGCTCCGCATGAAAGAACTACATTTTCGCAGCCCAAGAAGATACAGAACATAAAGAAGGTGTCAGTTCATACAAAGATCAGACTTCTCAATTCAAAAGTAAAGTCAATCTTACTGTACGGAGTTCAGGCATTGAGAACAACAAAGAAAAGCAGAATCTATGTACAGACCTTCATCAACTGTTTTCTCCAGCTCCACATGCCTGACACAATCAGTAGCTGCGATCTGAGCCAGAGAACCTACCAACTGACCATTTAAAATAAACTGAGGAGAAGACGTTGAAGATAGATCGGACATCAGACCGGCTCTAAAGTGGGCTTCCAGGATAAGCACAAGGAAGCCGGCCAAAAATACCTTGATGACGGAACCTCAAGGCAGACAAAAACATGATGAGCTACACCTGGAAACAGCTTGAGAAAATAGTCCGGGGACTGAGAATTCTGGAGGGCCACTGTCGGCCGCCTATGACCCAGGAGAGGTGAATGGCATATGTAACTCTTGTTACTTGCAGCTTAAGCTAATCAAATCAGGGTAATTAGGAATACCTTTTTTCAGACACTACAGGGACATGGTGTAAATGATCTGTTTAGAATAAAGGTACTAAATGAAATATAAAAAAGGAAAATATAATTTTGTGAACGGGTTGAAAATAAATGACTTCCTATAAATATATTCATAACCTGTTGGGCCAGTGCAATGTAAAGTAATACCGTCTTGTTTATAAAATTATGTACCTAATGCCTTATGAAGAAAAAATGTTTCATCAAGTGGCAAATACCGAAATGTCCCAATTTTTGAGACGCAAACTCCTTCATTGTCAAGTGATTACAAATGTTTACCTCATTGAAATTTTAAAAATCGGTTTATCTTTTGTGGTATAGAAAGAGCACACTTATATTACTCTAAAATAACCAAAACAAAAAATTTAAGCTACTATAAGATCAACAAATGACGAGATGAGATTAGTGTAAAATATATTAGTAGTATGAAATATACTTCTTGCTCTGTAGGGTAATGTCCAAGGGCTCGCATCAGAAAAGGCACTTCTGTCAAAGGTACTTTTGTTGAAATTTCCCGAGCAACAGTGGAATCAACACCTTGACTGAAAATGAAAAAATTGAATTTACTTTTTAACAAATAAATTAAGAATTTATGAAGAGTACTTGGAATCAAAACACAAGAAAAAATTTAATGACAGTTACTAATAGGTCAAAAGGAAAACCTAATCTCAAGTATGTTACTTAAAGTCTTTAATACTACAAATGGCTAGGTTCTTGCCACCACAAGAAAAAATATATTGCCTATTTTAACATGCCTTGATTGGGCTCATGCAAAAATATTAGGAATACCACTAATAGTCTTGCAAGAAACAGAGTCATCACGTTGGACATAGAAACTACAAATGAATGTCCATTTTCTTAGTTTGTAAGCTCGTATTCCTTCTCAGGCCTTTTTCAGAGTACAATGTACGACATTGCAATTACATAGGAGGACAATATTATAGCAATAACAACAGGAAAAAACCGAGATATAACTAATTACCTTCTCATCTGTGCATAATAAAAATAATCTTCCAATTCCGCAAATAATTCACCTTCTCTTCCTCCTTCTAATAACCCATAAAATGGTATAAGATCTTCACCACCCAACCTTGCCGTCGCTTCTAGCGCACTAAAATCCAACAACAAAATCTTAGTAATTATTTTCCTACATAAACCTAAAGATCAAAAACATTAAAAATATATTTAACATAGAACATTAAAAAACGACATGAAGGTTCAGGTGGAGTAGAAGTGGTATAAAAAAGCTGTGGAAACCACTAACATCAACACGTGTAAACAAAACAAAACAAAAACACGCAAAGGCTAAGGTATTTATTGCACACAGTTGTTTAACATCTGAATAACATTACGAAGTAACATTGACAGTGTCTTTGTTCTTCCCCAGTCTTAGTTCTGTTTTACAGTAGCTTAACATTAACAGTTCAATGCACATGGAAAGTGGTTCAAGTCTTTGGTAGTTCCCAAGAAAATGATTGATAACATATGTATATGGCAGGATCATTTGAAGACAAACTTAGCAAAGACCGATGTTTATCAGTATTAAATAGGTATTCTCAATAATCCTAGTCTACTGTGGTGTCATTATTTGCTCTCGTGGGAAATGGTAATGAGAAATAACGAAACTTAAGCAAATGTTGTTGAGTAATGGTAACCCTGAAGATGTTTTAGGGAAAGTAATTCGGTACAAATTATCAAGTTTCGAAATCCCTACTAAACAGGGACCCAATAAGTGCCCAATATACCTCAAACTACCCTGGATAGGACTGGCTTCTACTAAATTTGAAAATTAAATTACCAGAGCTCTTTCATAATGTCTTCATGCTACTGTACCTAAAGTTATTTTTACCTCGCGAAAGATTCTTCCTTCGTCTACAAAAGATGTCTTGCCTGGCAAAAATTCAAGTATGGTTGTGTATGAGTTAAGTGCAGGTGTGATGCACGGTATGTAGACCGTACAACTGTAAAGTTGATAGATGGAATAAAACAACACGTGACATGTGTTTTGAGAGAAAAATCCCGTGTTTATCGAGCTCAATCCAAGACAATGCAAAGGTACAAGTAATATTGTGAATTCTGATTCTGCTCTGGGACATCATTTTCTGCTAAACCACAAATGCAGTGAAAACTTTGAGATAAATCAGTTCAATATAATTGGCCGGACTAGGTCTACCTTTCATTTGGGAGCATTAGAGGCAATTCATATTCAATTTTCATCACATCCTCTCTGCAAAAAGAACTTGTTTATAGTTTTCAATTGTTTTAGACAGCCAGTCACCATAAGTGACGGGCTTTCCTAAGCTTATTACAACAAAATAGGCGACCTTTTGCGATCATGTGGTTGTTTTTAGTATTGGATAAAAACACTCTTGCTTTCAGCTTTCTTTTTCTGGCGCTTTTGCTCCAGTTGAGTGCCAGCGAAATAGGTATCGACCAAATAAACGTTATTTTAAGAGGGTTTTCAAACGTTTTGTACCACTAATCGTTTATTTAAACTTCACAATTCTGAAACAAGCTGTCGAACTTAATCAAGTATTAGTTGATAGAAAATCAGGTACTTACTCGAGGTCAACTTTCCACATTAGAACACTGTAGTCTGCTCCTCCTGCTGTGAATATGTATTTGCCATCGTAAGAAGGCGTCAAATTGTATACCTGAGAAAAAGGGACATAGTTAAAACTGTGTGGAATTACTGCATCTAAGTGCAAATAAATGGCAAGAATCCTCATATAAAACTGTTTGATGACATGATAAGAGAAAAGATGTATTAAAAAATCCAAATAAATTCTGAAGAGCACCAATTTCTGGGTACTGGAGGGGTAACACAAACAATCCCACGAAACACGGCCGTAACTGAACCAACAAATAAAGAAATATCTGTTAGTTAGTCATTATTTCCTCCTTCTTAAAGCGTGGCAGTATTACTTTGCTCTATCTAAAAACAATTGCACACACCGGTGGGTACACTGCACATGACTGTCTTGGAACAATAAGTTAATATATGTCAAGCACTACTCACTTCTTACTAAAAATCATTAACTTAGGATACCATAAAACAACAAATTGTCATGTAATATGTTATGNGTATTAAAAAATCCAAATAAATTCTGAAGAGCACCAATTTCTGGGTACTGGAGGGGTAACACAAACAATCCCACGAAACACGGCCGTAACTGAACCAACAAATAAAGAAATATCTGTTAGTTAGTCATTATTTCCTCCTTCTTAAAGCGTGGCAGTATTACTTTGCTCTATCTAAAAACAATTGCACACACCGGTGGGTACACTGCACATGACTGTCTTGGAACAATAAGTTAATATATGTCAAGCACTACTCACTTCTTACTAAAAATCATTAACTTAGGATACCATAAAACAACAAATTGTCATGTAATATGTTATGCCAACATATAACCTTTTCCCGAAGCATATCGATGGATAGAATGGTCTCGGCAACATTGATTTTTTATCAGTGTGGTATGATGTTGTTTTTCGATACCCACAGATACTCAGTAGTGTCATTTATCAAGCATGCTTAAGACGCAAATAAATGTGCTTCTATCGATGTTGTTAAAACCTCCAGCCATGAGCTATTACAGCAACTTTCTACAAGCTTGATTCACATTGCCACATGGAATGATTGGGTTGTTTTATTGTTCTTAAGTTACACTTATTAAAAGTGATGAAAACAGTGGCTCTCTTTCTGGTGGTTTGACTTGACCATTTTCGGCACATGACACTTTCACCACTGCATAAAGGGATTACTTAATATTCAGCTATAGAAGTAAAGTACCAAATGACTATAAATCTTCCAACTAAAAACTTCAAAGTTTTATGTTATTTCACACTGGAAATAAAAGCACATCAATGGTTTGTAATTACACAAAAAAATAAACTTTTTATTGCATTTCATAGGATGTACGTTTCCATACAAACAGTTCACAAAATGTTTACCTTTCCGGGATGCGCAATCATGGCAATTGATTTATGTGGGTTTCCGTCCAACGGTAAAATTATAAGGCCAACCTTTAGAAGAAATAAAAAAATACCAGTATGCTGCACTTACATTATCAATCGACTCTAACGTCTTTATTCACAAACAGAATCAGCGCCCTCGTTCACCTTTATAGTTGAAAATAACTGACATAAACGATCATCAGCTTTTAATGTGGAAGGATTATGCACAACGCTTTGGTAAATTCAAACTCTATAACGTATCGTCATGTTTAAATGCAAAAAAATTCTGTTTTTAATTATCAACTGTAGTGTAGGAACGGTTGAAATTATGCAATGCAACTATTTGTGACAAGAAACATAATTATCCGAATCGATATATTTTGACATAAGGTCGATGCAATATCTCAATATATGCGAAAATATGGAAATTTTTCACACGATTGAAAACGAAATCGAGGATCGGACTGAGGGAAGCCAATCGGTAACAGAAGAACAAAATGAGATGAGTAATAAGAAATGCATAAGGTGGCTGAGCTCTATATTGAGGTGAATAAATCTATGTATTTTGTAACCCATCGAACAACAAAATCCACTATTAATCAATATGTTTATCTACATTCATGGATTCTCCAATACAGTATTAAAGAGCCTTTCCTTGGGTATTCACGAAAATTTGCCATACCAATGGTTTCAATGGTCTTGTTCGGCGGGATTTTCTATTGACAGTTGATAGCAGGTCTTTAAAAAATACATCAGTTTCTCAAGAGAGTGACTTGCTTAGTTGCAATGTTATTGGTGTGGAGGCAAATTTCATAATGTTTAAAAATCTAAAAATGCTCTCACTGGTATAACGCGCCTACTGTATTGATTATTTTGCGCAAAAATCTGTCTGTAGTGGTATGATGGTGCTGTTCTGAGTAGAAAAGCAATCTTTGACATCAGAAAAATAATGTTATTTTGTTAATGTTAGNTAAAAAAATACCAGTATGCTGCACTTACATTATCAATCGACTCTAACGTCTTTATTCACAAACAGAATCAGCGCCCTCATTCACCTTTATAGTTGAAAATAACTGACATAAACGATCATCTTTGGTAAATTCAAACTCTATAACGTATCGTCATGTTTAAATGCAAAAAAATTCTGTTTTTAATTATCAACTGTTTTGTAGGAACGGTTGAAATTATGCAATGCAATCACTTGCGACAAGAAACATAATTATCCGAATCGATATATTTTGACATAAGGTCGATGCAATATCTCAATATATACGAAAATATGGAAATTTTTCACACGATTGAAAACGAAATCGAGGATCGGACTGAGGGAAGCCAATCGGTAACAGAAGAACAAAATGAGATGAGTAATAAGAAATGCATAAGGTGGCTGAGCTCTATATTGAGGTGAATAAATCTATGTATTTTGTAACCCATCGAACAACAAAATCCACTATTAATCAATATGTTTATCTACATTCATGGATTCTCCAATACAGTATTAAAGAGCCTTTCCTTGGGTATTCACGAAAATTTGCCATACCAATGGTTTCAATGGTCTTGTTCGGCGGGATTTTCTATTGACAGTTGATAGCAGGTCTTTAAAAAATACATCAGTTTCTCAAGAGAGTGACTTGCTTAGTTGCAATGTTATTGGTGTGGAGGCAAATTTCATAATGTTTAAAAATCTAAAAATGCTCTCACTGGTATAACGCGCCTACTGTATTGATTATTTTGCGCAAAAATCTGTCTGTAGTGGTATGATGGTGCTGTTCTGAGTAGAAAAGCAATCTTTGACATCAGAAAAATAATGTTATTTTGTTAATGTTAGCAATATTGCTGTATCAATGTCATTCACCAAGTACATTACATTTTGGCGATTTCAAACCGGTAAAATATTGTTGAACAACCAACGAATTTGCTGTTGTTTTACGGTGCGATTTTTACCCTGTGATGGTTGGGATATTTTGTACTCGGCGGAACACGTCAATATTTATCGCGTGATTAATTAATCAAAAGCACTCCATTTAACAAACCACAAATTACAACAATTCCTAATCAGTCTGCAAATGCCTTTTTTAAAGGGCCCACGTCAACTGCAACGGTTATGGAATTCAAATTTTGAGGCACAAGAGTGTTTGAAAATTGAATTCAAAAGGATCAAAATATATAGAAAATATAGTTTTTTCGTAAAAATGCTTTATTTCACTCTGTTATTCTAGTCTTCAAATGGCAATTGAAGGTACTTAAGGTTTTACTGAGCTATAAGGAATTCTCTTCTTGAACGATGTTTGATAAACTATGCATATTTTTGTGATTACAAAGGGTCTCAAGGTTCAAAATTGGATTCCAAGTAGAAACCTTCGTGAGCATTTCAGCTCCATTACAATAGTCATTGAACCATGTCTGAACCGGCACAAGGAAGTAGGTATACGGAATCAAGTCTAAAAGTATAAAACAAGCTGGAGGAATATGAACATTTTTTAGATCAAAGGAAAAAGATCACGTGACCTAATACTAGTCAATTATAATAAAGTAATATACAGTAGAATGTGGTTGAATCGGCATTCTAAGGATCTTCCTTGTTTCCGATGAATTAGGTAAAGTAATGCACCTTTTACACTCTAAATGTAGATGTAGCCTTAAAGATCCTTGAAGACTAGTTTACATTAATAGTTGACAGTTCTTAAATAAAAAGTGCATCAGTAGGGAAGACAGACGGAAGCTTTCAATAGCATTCAGCATTTCTCTTTAGTAACGTTACTTTCCTTTTTCACTAAAATACAACACAACGGTGCACTGATGCACAGGTGCAGTGATTGAAATAATATATTGGAATGACATGTGCACAGCATTATGACTGCTTTGTGCTTAAGTATCATGCTTCAAACGCCACATCATAGGCAGTCTTAAAAAACATGTACCAGTGGACCACCACTATTCTAAAGTGTAGAATGTTCATATTTGTGCGAATAAAACATGTGTTTTCATCAAACATATACAGTTCAAAGAAAGAAAAGATTCCACTAAAATTCACAATGAGTTTCGCGTCCCCACCTGTGTCATAGAGATAGACATAGTGTTGTAGAGAAATTACGTTACGAAAGTCTGCTTAATGTGGTGGCACGGGTTGCGGCTTGATTTCTGGTTTCTCCTTTTCGTCATCTTCTTCCGAAGGGCGTTGACGAGCCTTATCGCTTATGGATTCCTAGCTATGGACCTAATATGCTGTCACCTGGACAGCAATGTCGAGGTATTGCCTGAATTTAACTTAAGCTGGGACGAGATCTGTGTCTCCAGACCATCCTAGATGTTGTTTGTGATGGGCTTTTTAGCCTTCTCCGTTTCCGGAACGACGGTGCCACTACGACCGAGGAATATGTGTCAAGAGCAATTGCCAATGGTATTAAGAAAAACGCTGTTCCAGGGCTTTGATAGGACGTCCATGCACCGTAGTAAGGGAACCTTGTGTGGATGCTTGCTGAGCTGTGGATTTCTCTTCTGTATTGGGCGTTGAAGCACTGGATCACACCAGGATCCACAGGCTGATTTTTCTGTATGTGATCTGTGGAGGCAGAAACCTGGTTTTATATTTCAAAGTTATTGCAGAACAGGGTATGCCAGGCAGTTGTCAACTATTAAGGCACTCATCCTACATCGTCTTTGCATTTTTGATAGACATCACAACAGAAACATGACAAAAATTTCAGATGTCAACAAGGCTTCTTTGTTGTGTTTGAATTTGATTGACCTCTTCTTCATTTTTTTCAAAGCACCTGGGATTTGCCAATTTTTAGTGACTAAAATAGACAGTTGTTTCTCCGGTCATGCTTTCTGGGTCAAGAGCCGTCACGCGATTCTTGGTAATCTTGGCTCCTACAGACCAATCCCCTTTAAGGCATGTAAGGTAACAAAAGACACAGGCATCATGCTGTACAAATATCTGCAGTATTAAACTTGCGTAGAAGCTGAAAAGAGCAATCACTGAACTAGGAATCAGTCGAATGACTGTCCATAATAGCTGCTTTACCATGAAGTCGCTTAGACATGGTGCTGATTCCCTCTTTTCACTAATCACAGAAATATCTTCGTTCTGACCGTGAGGCCTGTAGCAAACTAAATTTTTGCCCAATTATTCGAATTACTCAATAATACGATTAACTTGAAATTCTTTAAACGAAAAAGTTCAACAATTTTTATGATACATTAAAAAACTGCAAAGTCATGCAGGTTGCGTATTAATCCGATGCAGAAATATTCAAATTCTGCTGTAAATTATGCATTTACAATGTTACACGCTTATTTAATGCTTATTTCCACCGTATAAAATATATCATACTCAAGTGCCTTTCAACCGTTTGCATCGGTTTGATCATGTCCAACGAAGGTCTGTCTGGATACACACAGTCACTTTTCTTCTTGTCAATGGCAGGCGTCCTTGTGAAAGAACTTGCAAGAACTGGTCAGAGGGGCATCCACCACAAAGGAAACCACTCACAATCATAGAGTCTGAAAGTCGGCTCTGACAGCTGATTGTCATACACAAGTCATACCTGTCCAACTGACTTTAAATGGATAATGACAGTGAACACAATGATAATGATCATAATAATGATGATGAAGTGAGTTAATATTGGACAAATTATGCTACTGTAAATCTGTCATAAAATCAAAGTAGTCAAACTGAATTGTACCAAACATGACATCACTTACTTTATCACTTGTTGCATAGGCCATATAATAACTATTCTCTGGGTCTTTTCCGGGTAGTATACAAAGCCTAAATTAGAAAGGTAATAAACAAAAAAGATGGAGAACTACACATCTTATAAAGAATTGACCATGGCTGGTAATAAAACAGCAAAACAACTGAGGAATTTCCTGTGACTTTGCCCTCCATTAAGAATTAAAGTAGCCTCAAACTTAACGCCAGGAGATTGTTACACAAAATAAATCGAAATTTTCTAAATCCTGATTAAAAGTAAAAAAAATAGAAGTGAAAAATAAAAATAATGAATTCACTGCTTGTAACAGTTGGTCAAAACATGGAACTTTTTCACTTGTGTGAAAAACGACGATTGTGACGATTTTGCGACGTGTTTCAAATTGTAGCCAAGATTATGTTCTTAATAAGTTCAAGAAACCTCAAAATCAAATGTTTGTTTATGAAACGACCTCAAAAGTTCACAAATAAAACAACTTAACTAAAACGACTTAATGATTCTAGGCAACAACTCCTTCAGAAAAACTTAGCAGAAATTAATACCTCAAAAAACAAGATTTGAAAATGCATGGTGATGACATGACAGCAGCATAGGTGAGATTCTCTCATATTACAGCAATGATGTAAATAAATGCTCCAATAAACAAACAACTATATGCTTAATATAAATGCTCGTGCAACAGTTTGGTATGTATCAACCAGTGTGACACTGGCTGCCTTGTACAATAGTACCATAAATTAAGCAAAGAAACGTAAACATAGAACTGACCTTGATCTGTGACCGAAAGCTCTAGGCATAATTGATACANGCCTCAAACTTAATTTATTTTGTTACACAAAATAAATCCAAATTTTCTAAATCCTGATTAAAAGTAAAAAAAAAATACAAGTGAAAAATAAAAATAATGAATTCACTGCTTGTAACAGTTGGTCAAAACATGGAACTTTTTCACTTGTGTGAAAAACGACGATTGTGACGATTTTGCGACGCGTTTCAAACTGTAGCCAAGATTATGTTCTTAATAAGTTCAAGAAACCTCAAAATCAAATGTTTGTTTATGAAACGACCTCAAAAGTTCACAAATAAAACAACTTAACTAAAACGACTTAATGATTCTAGGCAACAACTCCTTCAGAAAAACTTAGCAGAAATTAATACCTCAAAAAACAAGATTTGAAAATGCATGGTGATGACATGACAGCAGCATAGGTGAGATTCTCTCATATTACAGCAATGATGTAAATAAATGCTCCAATAAACAAACAACTATATGCTTAATATAAATGCTCGTGCAACAGTTTGGTATGTATCAACCAGTGTGACACTGGCTGCCTTGTACAATAGTACCATAAATTAAGCAAAGAAACGTAAACATAGAACTGACCTTGATCTGTGACCGAAAGCTCTAGGCATAATTGATACATCATAGCATAGCAGTGTAAAACAGCTTTCAATTTTTATGACTATTTTTCAATAAATGCTATTTTCTTTCACGTACACGTACGTTCTTTTTCAACAGCTAGCTTAGCACAGATAAAGTGAAAATGCTAACAGGTGGTAAAGTTAAAGTCAAGTGTTTGTGGGCTGCAAAATATTTAAAATTACTATATCTTGGTCTCCTATATTGTCTCGACATGACACGACAATTACTCTATACTGAGTTCTATAAAATGATACCAACTTACCGTTGCAATGGAGAGCCATACGTTGGTCCTAAAACAGTTTTCCTGCACATCTTTGTTGTGGAGTTGTAGAGTTTTAGTTTAAACTATTAAAAAATGCCAAAAAAAGTCGATCATGTCCTTAAAACAAAGGTAAGTAGCATAGAGAAAGTGCTTCAACCAAATGAAAATCAAGATCCATTATAGCACTAAAACATTTGGTGAAGGTCCCTTGCCAACCAGTTGGAAAAAAAGACTGTATGGTCAATAGAAGGAGTAAAATGTTGGGAAAATACTTTTGTGACTTAAAAATTGAAATGACTATGAAGCAAAACAGTGAAAAAAGGACAACAATAATTTAATAACCAATTTTCTGCAAGATTGAACTGAACATATGCCTTGCCTACATGACAGAAGTGAAATGTGTTAAAATGATGATGGCGATTTCCGGCATATGTTTACACAAAAACTTGAAGCCTTTAACCTATGGTCTGTTTCTATTACTTGCTCTTTGTATAGTGATACGATTTTGTTTATCATATTATATAGGCTTAAATATTTATTTATTTTCTTATTGTCTAGTTTCTTTACAATTTACTAGTTAAATTGCAGTATTTCAGAAATTAACACCACATATTCAAAATGCCTCAATTCTTAATTTCTGCTTGACATAAGGTGAAAAAACAATCCAGTCTTAACTTCAAAGACTGTTGGCTGTTCTTAAAAAGCAAAAACGATTGAAGTAGCATATCACACGTTATGATCGTACCATTCAATGGTATTATGCCATGATCATATAACAAAGACATAACAAGAGAAAAAGAAACTGACTTCCTTAAAATATGCAAACAAAAACACACAAGACCTATAATTCAAAACTCAGTTTAAAATAACTATTTCCCCGAATTCCGATTTCAAACTATTCATTTCATTTCTCTCGTTAAGCAGCATATCCAAATCAATATCTTCGATCAGTCGTTTCTTTGTAGATAAAGGAAAGATAATTTCAGAGATAAAAAAATCTAAGAACTATAAAATTGAGGTAATTTCTTACCTGATTATTGGCGAAGACAAGAAAGTCCTCCTTCACAATCGCTGGATACCATGTAAAGCATGTTGGAATTGCACTTTGCTCAATACGGTCTGAGGCCAGCACAACTAAATTATCAACTCCACTATTTTCCAAGTCATATTCAACCTAGGATGAAAAATAGCATATCAGGAGACTCGATAAGCCATCTTTCTTATATTCAATATATTTTTGAAAACCGTTCTGAGTAAAAAGCTCTTTTATGACCAGCAGCCTAGGTATTTTCTGTCAGTAATTGATGACGAATATTTCAAAAATATGGCATACACAGAATTATTGTTATTGAAGCTAATGGGATGGAAGATGTTAAGCCCATTATCTTTATTAGGCGCAACTTCAATTTTAACATCAGTGCAAAGAACGAATTGTAGTTATTTTGGCCCTAAGGTGCTTCACGTAGTTTTCAAAGGGTTTACGCTGGCTGGTGTGGTGGTTGGGGAATATGCCGTGGCCACTTGCAACAGAAGATTAAAAAAACATTTATCTGTGATTTGAGCCATAAATCATCCCTTAATAGTGATCAGTTGAAGTGCTGATTAGGCAGCATTTATTGCTGAACCATAAATGTAGTGAATTTTCCTAAACCAATTACTTAAGAACAAATCAAAAGGTTAGAATTCCCTTTCGCATACACGTGCTAATCATATCTGATTATAATCCCCTTTATCTTGTAGGAAAAATAGACGTATTGCGTCTTCGATTGTTTTTTGACAGCCATTTACAAATAATACTGCGCTGTTTTCATCCTCTTGTTGTTACCATTAATGATAAGTAAGGTTTCATTTAATTCTTGCTATTCCAACCTCTTAGTCCCCACAAGTGACAGCGAAAAAGCTTTGGGTGAAACTAAAGTGTTGTGGTACAAATTACGGTATCAAATATTTGTATCACTACTCACTGGTATCAATAAAAATGTTTGTATATATATAGACATGCACGTATATAAGGATTTATTACTCAAATAAAATCACATGAAAACTAAATCTGATTATGTCATTAAAACATAGAAATCATAAAGAGTGGCCCAACCTCCTGAGTTCTAACCACTCTACATCCAGGTTTTGTGCATTATGTGTGTTCTCAGGAAAATGAAAATGAGCCATCACATTACATCAAAAGAGTACCTTTATGTCTAGAGAACTTCTCAACCATTGTCATAAGTCAAGGTGTCATGTTATTCACTGGCTTACATGAAAATAACTGCGATACTATCGGTTGATTGGACAAGCAGTTGTTAGAGAATCTCAAAAAACAAACGAGTCGGTTATGCCTGTTAATTTCAAGCCACTGATCAGGTGATCCACTCTGTCTTTCACAAAGTAAGGTATGAGCATTACATTGTGTACATTGTGTACATTGTAAAGCTAATCCAAATTGAAATAACACTTGACTTGTCTTATTCTTAGTGTGTAGATACTTTATTTATTATATCAGAAATGATGTGAGCCTATAATATTTTTTTTTCAAGTTGCATTTACACTTGATGACATGAGTGAATTTTTGTTGTGAAATTTGTGAAATTTCTATAAAGTGAGTATAGATTACAGTCAGACATAGGTAATGTGATTGCAATCGAAATATTTTTAAAAATACAAGCGTTATATAGACTGTTCACACTCACAAGTACTCGGTCTTCTCCCAA
>RDPX01000041.1:191098-261087 GCA_003991215.1 Morbakka virulenta
TTCTTTTCTTTTCTTTCTTTCTTTCCTTCTTTCTTTTCTTTTCTTTCTTTCTTTCCTTCCTTCTTCCTTCCTTTCTTTTTTTCCTTCTTCTTCTTCTTTCCCTTTTTTCTCCTTCATCTTCTTTCGTTTGAGTAATAGAACTTACCATTTATCAAATTCGTGACCCAGCTTAATGTACACCAAAATCAAAGGTATCCGGAATTTAAAACTCTATTTTCTGAATGTGGGTGATTTCAAGTACGGCCCGACCAAAGGCGGTTCAGCCACACCCATAAAGAGCGTGCGTCATCTTCGTGCACTTTGTAGATAGAAAAACAAGATATTGGTTCAGAGGGACGTTATGTCTTCGCAACGCTCTTCCGAACGCTCTTGCCAGTAAATTAGGACATCGAAGAGTGACGAAGTACTATCAAGTACTTACTGAGACTATGTTTACAAACAGCAGCAGAGTTTTTTGAGGTGATTTTATCAAACTTGGTTGTCAAAGAAACTTATGGTACAAAACTTGAATAATGCAACTGAAATCACCTTTATTTCAGTCGAAAGCTTTTTCGCTGGAACTACGCTTGTATATTGTTGTGTTTATTTGCTTTTTAGTAAAAAAAATATCCTATCAACTAAAGTTTCTTATGCTTTAACAGACATGATAACCAAATGCAAGTAAAAGGTCACAGTAAAAGTACTACTAAAAATTAATTACGTATATTTACATGTTTGCCCTAAATTTTTCCAACTTTGGGAAAAGTATTATAGCAGGACTAGCAGATGTTATCTACACGACAAATACACTTAAAGTTATTGATTTATCGAGATTCTGCTTCGGTCTTTCCTTCCTACAAGTCAAAACAGCCTGAATATTCGGTTTCATAATCGGT
Organism: Morbakka virulenta; assembly: GCA_003991215.1. NCBI lineage: Eukaryota > Metazoa > Cnidaria > Cubozoa > Carybdeida > Carukiidae > Morbakka > Morbakka virulenta. The sequence continues at coordinate 191,974 of RDPX01000041.1, forward strand.
CAAGATAGTGATCATTTCCAAAGTTACAAATTCTTTAGGGAAACCTTATCTATTTGCTCACACAAATAAATATTATGGGCTTACTAAAATTAAAAGGTGTTACCTTTTCCTTCAACTGCGGTAGGGCATTCAGATCTAGGGCACACCTATTTATANACTACTAAAAATTAATTACGTATATTTACATGTTTGCCCTAAATTTTTCCAACTTTGGGAAAAGTATTATAGCAGGACTAGCAGATGTTATCTACACGACAAATACACTTAAAGTTATTGATTTATCGAGATTCTGCTTCGTCTTTCCTTCCTACAAGTCAAAACAGCCTGAATATTCGGTTTCATAATCGGTCAAGATAGTGATCATTTCCAAAGTTACAAATTCTTTAGGGAAACCTTATCTATTTGCTCACACAAATAAATATTATGGGCTTACTAAAATTAAAAGGTGTCAGATCTAGGGCACACCTATTTATACTCAGGCGCTCAAATGTTTCAAAAATATACTGTCATGCAAACTATTGTTATTTCTATGAGAATAGAAAACCTTGCAATTTTAAGTAATATTACTAATACCTCACCTACAACCTTTTTGTAATGTGCCCTTTGTTTCCCAATGTATATCCATGGCCGTGTTTTATCACTAGGGTCATTCTTGAATACGGCAACACATTTGTCTAAGTCCTTTGAAGCATGTAAAAACATGTAATACTGTTTGACTCAAATAGGCAAAAGCTGTTTATGTTATCATTTCAAAGTGGATCTAATGTATTATAAAGGCAAGTAAAATAACACTTAACGCAAAAGATCAATAAATGTAGATTCAAATAAAAAGTGGTTCAAGTTATTGTCTGTTCTATATAAATGTCTTGTTTTTGCCGAATAATTTGGGGCAAAAGCAATTCGGTGAGTGTGTGCCTTAAATCTAGGAAAATGCTCTGGTTACAAAACGGCAACAAAGGATATGATGTAAACAAATTGAAATGAAATCTGCTAAACTAAAATAAACTTGTATGTTCAATATAAAAAAAGGTTTAAAGTTTTGCCACATTATCTTATTGAAAAGTGACTAAACGTCCAGGAAAGTTAACATAACAACAAGATAGTCATCATCATCATCATCATTATCATCAAAGCTTACCATTTTTTCACTATTTATTTTAAGTAGTGTATATTTGTGAGACCTCTGAATGGGGAAGAAAAACTTTGACATTCATGAAAAAGTTGTCTCCTTGAAGGAAAAAATGCGAAAAATCGTTTGGACGAACAATAGGTAGAAAATATTATTTACACAGAATTCAATTCGAACTAATGTCTAATAGTTATTACTGTTGGGGACTACCAACTGAGGTACCAGTCCTATGCTCTAATGAAATCATTTTCGTAATAAAGTCTTTCAGTTAAAAGCAAAAATGATCTGATTAAGAATATAAAACCTGTACCACGTTTGGTTGGATAGGTGATCATGAAACCCATATACACTAGTTCGAATGAACTTGCGTAAAATTTCAAATTTCCAGCTGTTTTTCTTCATAATTCCAAGCCATCTCCTTCAGAATATAATTTCACTTTTTGAGTTGCAAAGAGTGACATCAGATTACCAATGTTTTCTACTCATATTTTTTAACCATGGAGTTATCACATAACTGACTAAAAGAATTTTATGGCGGTCAAACCTACGGTTTCCGTTATTAAAGATTGGTGTTACATATATTATCACCACCACAATAATAAAAAAGCAGCTTTAAAAGAAATAAAGAGTACTTTGTGCATTGTAGTCTGAAATAATTTTCGTACGCAACCTCGATATAGGAAACTCCGGCATGTAGGCTGTTGTGAAATCACAATACTATGCTAAAAGCTTAGGACCAGAGCTAGAAAGTTGATTTGCACGTTTGTTAAGCAAGGTTGTGAATAAACAGCGCTAGACTGTCGATATATTGGACGATCAATATGCTGTTCTGTCCCTAAGTAGCAGTTTTATGATATCACGGTTGATCAAGTACATTAGTTTCTACTTGGCATCCACCCTAATTCTGGCATCGAAGAGGTGGTTCCTGTACAAAATTTAGCATTACACCACTTGCTTACTATTTATCTAAATACAAAAATTGTCATAATTATGGGTACATTATGATGGGAGGATCCCTCAGCCACCTTCCATGACAGTTAGTGTAGCCTTTGTACAGCGCACAGAGTTTGAACAGCTGCCCTGCTTTCACAGGTGACTAGCTACATCATCAGACAACTATGGTACACCAGATATGAAGAAAAGGCTAAAGCAATATATTCTCAATGATAAGAATATAGTGATGTAAAGGACGTGTAAGGGCAGTAGTGTCATTACACGTCCTTTACAACATTTTATTCTTATATTCTTATGGTAAATATGTGGCCCCAAGAATACAAAAATGGTCTTAGCAAGTAAAATACCAGCTAAGGCATTAGGCTACAATGATTTATCAAGTGTTTATATCGTTGATTTGAATGCTTAATAATGACAATCAATAAAGTGTGGCCGATGCTGATATTCAATTAAAGAGGTACCAAAATTTTAGGGGGAAAATGTAGTCCTTGTTTAAAACGTTAAAATCCAAATTAACAATAGTATCTGAAAGGAAAAGAAATCCCTTTTCCATACCAATAAATCACTACTCCATAGATAAAAAAACCTCAACAAAACATACCGATGATGCCAGATACTGGGAATCATATGAAAATACCAACTTTGTAATGGCGTCGTGACAATGATGAAAAGATGCAGGTGGTTCCTCGCTGCCTTCACCAGTCAAAGCAAGCCCGTCAACAAAACAAATTCTGCCATCTGTAAAACCAAGTGCTGCAAAAAAAAAAAGCCGTATCCAGGAAAATATTCGTCAGCAACAAAATAGCAATGAGTACACCTAAGCTAAACCACGCAAAAGAACACCAAACTGATTGGATGAAATATTAATAGTTGACTATGATTAAAAATCCCAACTTACTGTACATAGTGCAAAAATTATCCATTATCTGACTTGCATTAATACTCTGAAAACCAATAACATATCTAATAGTTGTTCATTGATATCAACGTATACAGATGGCCTCTACATAAAAAAATCTGGGGCTTCTGTCATTTCTATTGGTCATCTAAAAAAACGTTTAAAGACTCTATGCACAAGAACCACGCCAAACTAAATTGTCCATTACGAACTGCAGCAAATTTTTTCGAAAATTTATCTTTAAAAAAAAAACAGTTGAAGATAAATGGGTTTTTCTCGCAGGGTCCTGTAGTGTGTTTTCTGCTTTGAAAAGGAGAAAATATACAAAATAATCATGAAGGAGGGAGAGGCAACTGCTTAGAAATATATTTGAAAATATAGTAGCAGAAAGAGAGAAGAAGAAGTCATTATCAAGAAGATGGGTCAAAGCTCCTTAACCTTGTTTATGGTAGAAGTAATTTTAGAAAATGCTGAGGAAATATCTGTATTTCACAAAAGCCGTAGCAAAGCCGTATGAAAATCCGAAGATTGCGAACTGGAAGTGAGAAGTATGTACAGAACTGAAACGTCAACTAAGTCTTCTACTAGTTGATCTGTAGATATTTTTCAAACCTTAAGCTGACGGTGTGATACCAACCTAGTTCAACGTTAAAAAAAATACCTACTTAAGAAAAAATTCAATAAAATCCATACCTAATGTGTTTCCAAAGACATCAAAAGCGATACAAGATATTTCATCTCCTTGCGGGAATCGTTTTGAGCTTAAAAGTATCCTGTAAAATACGAAACCATAGCACTGTATCAAAAAAGGACATAACTAACCAAAAAAGAATTTGAAAATCACTCGTTATTTACTACGGCGTAAAGGAATAAAACAAATACATAACAGAGTCATAGGCTTTTAATTTTTCCAGCCTGCAATAAAGGGGTATGATAATGAATTAAAACATAATCATCAAGGTTTTCAACCATTGTTACTTATTATATTGCAATATAAAAGCCAAATAATCAGCATTTGCCACCGTGTTTTTCGATGCAAAGGTTAACTCTTACAGGCGCAAAAAATAAAATCCAACAAACAACAAAAACTGATGAAACATCTTCAAATAAAAAGAAGAGCTTTAAATTCACAAACCTTTTCTCGTAATCCCACAACTGAAGTAATCCACTATTGCTTCCAATACATATTCTTGGTCTGAAAGGGAGTCAGTGTATTATTAAAATTTAACCTTAAGTGCGTGGAGGTATATCACGTTTTTCAGTAAACATATTATACATGGTAGCTCATTGTTAATAAACAACGAAAAAACGGAAATAGAAATTCTGACAGAAACTAACATTTTTCATTTTCGTGGGCCAAACTAAAGGGAAAAAATTCAAAATGGTAAAAACAACAAAGTCAACTGAAACCTAAGTATACAAATTCTACACTTTGAATTAAAACCTATTGTACTTTCATATAAAGCAAACCACTTACAGTTAACTTAACGTTGCTCTCAGGGTTTCCTTCACCCTGTAAACCTCGTTATAAGATCGTGCATTTCTGGCAACATTGGCAAGAATATATCTTTCTTTATTGGCCAAAGTAGCATGATTAAAATAAGAAAATTGTTCATAAAAAACGACTCCAGAAGTTAAGATATCAAAATTTGTAATGTGGATACATACTCTTTCGGGTGGCAAGCTATTGCTTTAACATCTTGTGCGTGTTCCTGTTTGACATACTGACCAAATAAAAAATAAATTCGTACATTAGAGTTCAAAAACCAAATATAACTCCAATTGTAACACAAAATGGTAACATTTAAAGAGCATAATACCCCAAAGCTAATGTACAAAATAAATTTGTAGAGTTCATTGCTAAAGGAAGGTTGAGGTACAAAATATATTGGGAAAGGTTATGTCTAAAGATTTATAAAACTAAAATTAGAACCAAAAAATTTGTGCAAGACACGCGCAGACATTTCAGTGGAACAAAACACGAAAAAGCCTGTCATTAACCTAACACGCAACCAAAAACTGGTTCCTAAGTTTATATAGGATTAATCCAATTTTCAAAAGGAGAAGTATATCTTTCAGATCAGGCTTTAAAAAGTACAGTGTGTATAACGTTATACCATACCTACAAGCAATAAAGTTTCTAGTGGGGAACTATAAGAAAACTGTTACAGAAGATATTACATGACTCAATTTCAATGTGAATTACAAATGGTTCAAATTTTACTGTAACCTGGTTTCAATATTCAATTTAACTTCCACTTAATGGTTTGGAACATACAAAATCAGGCTGGATCATTAGATAGTAAGGGGTCAATGACATTCGACATTTTATATCTCTTTGATGGAAGTGGCCATCAGTAGAACGCAACGTTGGAGGATGCCGTTGGAATTCGCTTTTGAGAGAAAAAAAACCCTCGTAACGAAAATATTTGATTCCCATAAGATAGCTAAATAAATAAATAAAATAAATACACAAAGAAATAAGTAAAATAAATAAATATATAAAACAAAATCCTCTTTAGTTTAAGACCAGTTAAACTCTAAAACCAATGTTAAAGTGTAGGTCTATAAAAAGAGACATGCAGCCACAGATAAACTCATTTATATTTTTTTGTAAATCACAAAATCGTGAAACCAGCTGTTAAATACGGCAAATCCACCTTAAGAACATTAAGAACGATGGGAAGATATTGGGTGTACTTGCACAGTATAGTTGTCTTTGTCAGAGATTTTCAAACATTTCTCTTCGTCATCTCTTGGTAAAGAGGTCATCTATTACAACAAGGCGAATCTAAAATTTATAGACTAGTGCTCGCTAAGCAAGATTAAAATTGGGTGTCAGTACTTTTTTCTTTCACGATACAACTACAGTTGAACTTCAAAATTCAAAATACAAATATTTATTCGTTGGACATATATGTTAGTGAAATTTTTTCTGTAGACATAATCAATGTGAAGAATAATTTACAAATTTGTTAAAAACCACAACTGTTCTTGGTATGAAAGTCCTCTGCAATCGATTGCTTCGATATTTTGTACACTTTGACTTACTTCTAACTTGAAAAATATGATTTCTTTTTATTTTCTTATTTGTTTAACTTTTTTCTAGCAAGAAACTTCCGTTCTGCAGCACCTGGCATCAAATCGCAGTCTTAGATGAGCCATTACCTTCTCGAAGTTTGCAGGTTGGAACATCTTTCAATTGTACTTTGACTTGGTGATATGGCGATTTTCATTGTTTGGTGTGGTTTAATAGCTGACGAAATGGGATGACAAATTTACTTCGGAAACAAAGTCTGGAATAAGGTGGAATTATTGCTTAATATGTGATCACAAGCCGTTATGTAACATGATGCATTACGCGTGTATGGACTTTTGATATCAAGTGAAAAGCTAATTCCCTACAATTATCAGCTTGACAACTGGACTCAATAAGTACTAGTTAAGGTGAGACTTTACGAGAGGAGCACGTTCTTTGATAGATACCCTTACACCAGTTGCCGAGTCCGTATGATGGATTATTCGACTTCGAATCAATCACCGTTAAGTGAGCAATGTCAATCCTGAGCCTATAGTAACAGTGTGATGCTTTCTTAGTGTTGTCTAGTAACTCGGTGATAATATCAATGAAGCACAGTTATCTTGATTTAGTCGAAGGATTTTTAATTATATTTTGGTTTAAAATCAACATAAGTCTATTAATACAAATCAACATCAACCTACACAAGCCCATTTACATAATTCACAACTTCTTCCCATACTTCTTGAACAGACCTCTGACCAGAGCTCAAACAAGGTGATCTGAATATCCAACTCTCTTTGTGCATCATCAGATAAGTCTGTTTCAACACTGAGCTAAATCCCTGCTATTTAAAATTCAAAAACATTGCCATTTTTTTATGAACACAGCAAAAAGGCTTGGGCGAGACATTTTATTAAAAATGGTAAGCAATATTCAAAGAAAAGTTGAAAAAGGGAAAAATTAAATTGTCATACTCTGGTAGATTATAGACAATGCAACGTGCCACCCAAATAGGAATTTAAGCAACATGAAACTTGACTACTTCCTCCAAGCACAACGTCCGAGTTAGGGCCACTTGATCAGAGAATAGCAAATATGGTGAAGTTCCATAACAGGCAAATGATTGTACGCAGAGCGATTAAAGGCATGCAGGATGTACTAGCACAAGCACGAGTTACAATTTTAGTTCTGGTTTCCTGTCTTTGGATTGCTGATCCAATAAAACGTGTCTTATTACAGTCAGTCGTCTCTTATTTCAGTTGTACTCTACTAATAAGTACATCGATAAAAGAAAAAGACCATCCTGAGGAATAAATAGGCCTTAACGACCAGGTCCGGATATACCAGCACCCACTAATTCTAGTGACGACGTCACTGTTGAGTATCTGAGCTAGGACGAAGGTAAAACCGTCAGAGATATAGACAGTACTAAGGGTAGTCAAGCTGCACGTGGAAAAGACGACGAATTAAGGACAACGATCCTAATGAGAAATGTAAGGAAACAATAAGCACTATACATGCTAAGTAAATTAGAGATGAATTAAGAAATCATCTACTTGAAATGGTTATGGTGAATTATTCAGACACTTTCATAAGGTTAAAGAGTGTTCTGCTAGAAAAGTCTGTTCTTCAAGGCAAACAAATATGTTATCGTTTTTTAATCACCAAGGCACTACAATTGCTTTTGTGCATATAATGTTGTAATTTTATGTACATTTTAGACTTATTTAATTCTAAACATCTTAAAATTAATTGAAATGTTTGGTATACTGATTATGGCAGGTTTATAACGAATAGTTGTAAGTAATGACATGTTGCTCATTTGTTCCTATTTTTTTAAATTTGTATTCGGTGGTGAGCTTCTTCAGCTTGACAACTTCTCCAGCCCAACGCTTTCGACTCGGGCCCCATACGGTTTGCAGCTGAGGGCACTCCACTGTAATTTAATATAAAAAATTACTTTCACTTGACCAAATGCAGTAGACATGCTGTTTTTAGTATAGAATTAAACACAGTTTTTATATCTTTTATGAAAATACGTCTTCTCTATTAGTAAAAAGGAATGCATACCCCATTAAAATGTACATCAAGTAACATATCACTTACTGTAACTTGGCTTCCTTTTGTCTTGAAATGTATGATGTTGGCTTTCAGGGTCCCAATCACAAAATCAGTAATTACGAATGGAGCAGCCTCTAAGGTGGAACTAGCAGGATAACTTTTTTTTGTTTGCGATCTGTTTGGTTTTAAGTAAAAATATATAGGTCAGAGGAAACTGTATGGAGAAATCAAATTACTATTACTACTTATCATTTTCTTTTCCTGATTTTTTCATTTAAACAGTCTAAAAAAAGCTATTAATTTCTGACCACCACATGTTCACTGTAGCGAACAACAAACCATTTCATTCTTTACTTCGTTAAGTCGAGTCTGAATTTAATCGTTACATTCAAAATCCTTTGAATACACATGCACTCATTTTGATCAGTATACATTTGTAACCTCTCAAATGGAATTTGAAAGTAATAAGTGTGGTATAACAGTAGTGGATTTCTTTACTAACCAAAAAAGGGGGGTTAATTTGATATATGAAAAAGGCAATTAGGTAAAAACATAGTATTGCCTGTAGAGCCTAATTTAAAGGGGTCGTTTATATGACGTCACAATGTTTTGGTCCATCATATTGGACCTCAAAGGAAATATAATTTCAATGGTGAATGATTTGGTGCAAAATAACCTTTTTTTGCATTTTTTGTAGTTTCAAAATTTCAAAATCTAACAAAAAGTATCACGAAACCACAACAGCTACTATCTACTACTTTCACATTATATAAATATATATGTGTGTGTGTGTGTGTGTGTGTGTGTGAGCACACGCAAGAGTAATGTATATTTATTAAATGGCTTGTGAATGTACTACTAGATTAACAGAAATCTCTTTTGCAGCCGTCATCTGTTATATCTAAAAAATTAAACATTTAAAGCTCTCTAAAGCGACCTTTGTTATCACAGACTAAAGGCTTTTAACTCTAGTTACAAAAAAGGACTTGTGATCAGAGGTACGTCAATCATGGCACAAAAGTTAGCGAATTTCTCAAATCAAACTTAAGCATTATAAAGTCAACCAAAAAAGAAATTTACATCTATATCTCTCTACCAATACACGCAAAAGCCTAAAGAAATTTAAGTTTCCTCAGACCCCATACATCCACTTCCAATGTTCTTTTTCCAAACCAGAAAAGATAACACACGGAGTACCCCAGGGATCTATCCTGGGACCCTTTTCTTCATTATTTGATTAATGATATCCAGTTACAACTGAAAAACTGTTCTATATTAATGTATGCTGATGATACTATGGTATACTACTCAGAAAAGTCTATCAAAGAAATCGAAAAAATCATAAATGAAGAAGCTGAAAGGATTTCACAATGGGTTAATGACAATTGTCCTTTACTAAATCTAAAAAAACTGAATTTGTTCTTTAAGAATTAAAAGTAGAAAAATGCAACTGTGACATAATAATCGAGCAGACTCAAATTAATTAACCGACTTCATATGAATATCTAGGTGTAACTCTCGGTAATCACGTCAGCTTAGGAGAACACTAATCCAAGTATCCAGAAAGATCAGCTCCAGGATCAAACTCCTGAACAAAGCACGACATCAAATTTACCATCGGTTGCTGAAACCACGTACAACGCCACAATAAAGCCAATCTTTCTGTACTCCTCTGATATTTTCCTTGGGCAAAGCACAACGTGGACTAATGCTTTCGAAAATCTGCAATGTCGTGCAAAAAGGATCATTGGCGAAACAGCAAGCAGTTGGCCAACTACAGAAGCTGAACGCAAACACAAATTATCGATTGACGTATTCCAATGCATTAAAGGAATTGATATTACACCCTTTCCACAGTACGAAGTTATATCACACGGTATAAATACTCGTGAAAACAAATCAACGATCCCTCTTCCTCAGATTAAGAATCTAAAGCTGGTCGAAAATCCTACTATTATCAAGGTCCACATGTTTTCAACAGTCTCCAAGGAAATCTAAGGAATGAAGTTTATCTTTCAAATTTTAAACGAAATATTAGTCTATATGATTTTTGATGATTAATTTTGATTTTAACATTTACACCTCATTGAAGGACATATCGCTCAATTCGAAGATTGTGTACCCAAGTTTTTATCTGTTTATAGCTTTTTGCACTCATTGATATTTTACTTTCATTTTATATTTTGTAGGTAATAATGGGCAGTACTATAGAGAATATATAAATATAGGTATAGTTTATGTAAAGTCGATCGGACCAAAGACCAGAAGCCCTAAACTGCTAGAAAGCCAGCTTTTAATTCGGACAAATGCTTTAAGAATAGAAAAATCCTACCTTTCATCATGCGTGTCTGAAAGGCAACTTCTTTACTCGTGTGTATTAAGATAATCTTTTTTCATTAGACTTTTTGAATAAACTAAGAAGTGTTTAGATAGTAGATAGTATATCTGAAGAACTAGGAAGTGTTTTATCAGTTTTTCTTTATACTCACCAATAAGGAAAAGTATAAGTTTGAAACTTAACCTTTCAATCTGCTTGTATTCAACGAATAAATAAATACACATAGACTTACATATACATATATAGCAATTCTCTATTTCATGAAGTGCCGATTACATTTCTTTAATTCCGGGCTATTACTCGTCGATACAATTAGATGTCAAATAAAAAGCTAAGAAATAATGAGTTATTGTAGTAATGTGCATAAGATAAATTAATGTGATGTTTTGGCTGTAGGCCTGTAAAATAAGGAACTAAATTTGTTTGAAACGCCTTACATTATGTGTCATGTATATTTAAGCTCTTGTTAAACTGACCCAAAGAAACTCATAAAAAATAGTCCCGTAAAATGCAGTGTTGAAAACCTTGGTAAAACATGTTACAACTGAAAATCTAACTATCCTACGAAAGTTTTATGCAAGTAAGAAATATACAGCTACTGACCGAGGTTTCGGCTGACACGAATTTATACATATATACACAGACATATATATGAATAAAGTGATTTGAGGAGTATCTTCTCAAACAATTGCACTGATGACCTACTTGAGCTTACTGACATCTTTCTGCGGCCTTGCACTAAAAGACAAACTGTTGATGGATCCGGATCCCTCCAACTGACTATACCTGAAGAAAATAAAGCAGGTACATAGTTTCTAATACCTAAACGAGACTACAAGAAACATCAGCTAAGTAAATAAAAAATCAATCGTATTTAAATGTGGCCAATAATGACGCCTGTTCATGTTCCGTCTTTCACTCAAGGGTTCCATACAATGCGTGTCCAGTAATAGCGGTGATGAGCTTGTTGACCTGCCTCGACATATATCAGACGTCTCCACTGTGCTATATTCTGGTTCATCCAATCTTCCGTCTTCCTTTTTCCCCTCAGGCATCTAGTTCATTGACTCTGAAAATGGTTATAAGCCCCTGCCTGGTATTTAGTTTCAGTAAAATTGTAAGCCTGGCAAAAGTGACTGGACTACATGTTCACTACTGGCAAAATCCATCTATCGATCTACCCATCTAACCATCTATCTATTTGTCTATCTATCTACCCATCTATCTATCTATCTATCTATCTATCTATCTATCTATCTATCTATTTATCTATCTATCTATCTATCTATCTATCTATCTATCTATCTACCTATCTATCTATCTATCTATCTATCTATCTATCTATCTATTTATTCATCTATCTATAAATGTATGTATATATGCATGTATGTATATATGTATGTATGTGTAATAAAAAGTAACACTCGATCTAAACTCGTCAACTATAATAAAATATAACAACCGATCTAAATTCGTCAGCTAAAAATTATAACAAGTATCGCTGTCCTTCAACTCTGCCTGCCACGTGCACAATGACAAGAAGTTCATCAAACGCCTTAAAACCTGATGTATAATCTACGGACCAGCGGATACAACACAATACAAAGATAAACATAAAAGTGATATAAAACGTGGCACTAATTACCAACAACTTCCGTGCAAACAACACGCCCCCCTGATCTCAGGATCACAAATAAAACCTAACAAGAGTAAACGCGAATAAAACTAAAAAAAAACAAATTTAACCAGGTTAATAATCCATGTCATAGTCGACAATCCACGACGGAGGTCGCCTATTCCGCTGTGGCCTTAGAGTCAATTGTTCTTGCTCCACCATGTTATGTTCACAGCCACCATCGTAATTCCCCGTCTGATGTCTACAATTGCCATCAGGCTTTTCCATTGGGTTCTCAGGAGATCGATCGGACCCGTCACTTGCTGGCTGCGGGATGGGCCTGACGTCCAATATATGTCGTGGTACACCATCAACAGAAACATTATTTCCTGAATTTACTTTTGTTATATGGCCTCTACGCCATTCCGTGGTGCAACGAGCATTTGGAGGCTTAACCCACACTTCATCCCCAACCTCCACCCTTGCTTGTTCTACTGGGAAATTGACAGTAGATTCAACTAATGGGGACCGCCATTCATAATTGAATAACTCCATTTGTGGTATTGTTTGTCGATCGCGTGATCTTGGTGTAATGTTATACCAAAAAACAGCTTCTTGTGGGATAATGTCACTTCTTTCTGCGATAGCTTTAATTGTCCGATGATTCCGTTCAACAACACCATTACCACCAGCTCTGTATGCGACTCTAAAGTAACAGTTTATCTTCCATTTATCAAACATGTCCTTTAAGCACGAAGAATGAAACGTTGCACTATTGTCCATCAATACCTCATCGACCGGTCCTCTCTCCAAAAAAACTTCATTCAAAACACAGGCAATTTCAACTGCTGTTTCGCCTCTGATTTTCTTCCATATTGCAAAACGCGATGGACCACAATCGATCATCGACAAGTAAGGAATTTGCCTATAATGAGTTATGTCAATTGCCAATCTAGACCAATTTTTATCAATCTCAATTTCACCTTTTGTGTGCGTCACAGGCGCAGGATCTATCGACTGACATCTCTCACAACACTTCACTACCGTCTGTACTTCTTTTTTAGTTACAGTTGGGTCCACTTTTCTGGCTAGATATAGCGTTCTATCTACACCCATGTGATGTCTGTTATGCATGGCAGTAAGATCGAAACTACTACAACATCGACTGGGACTGTTTTCTGCAGTCTTTTCAAGTGCCAGCCACTCCTTACGTACCCTCGTTAAAACATCAGCTTTATTCTTCTGGGTTGGAACAAAGGTAGCATGAAGAGTAATATCAAATTCCTCTAGCAGGTTTCCTAATATACCCAAACGACGCTTTATTACCATTTCCGATGCTCCTTTTGTTCTCACTCTCTTAGTTTTATCAATAACAGTTTTTAACCATCCTACAACTGTAGCTGAATCGCTTTTAAGTTCTACATCAGTGAGACCCCATTTCAAAGCTAGATTAACACCTTTCAACACTGCTTCCAGCTCAGCTACATTGATGTGATTGAAATCATCCTTCTTTCTGAGCCAAGCAGCATCTTCAACAGTTATACCATTTATTTCTAGCAGTACTCCCAAAGCTAAAGAGCTCGCATCGCACCAAACAACACCTTTGTGACTCTTTTGCACATGCCAAATTCCTGTCACTGGGTCGTCTTCATTCACTCGTTCCAGAGTGTCTTTTAACATTTTCACGACTTCTTCACCAACAAAGTCCTCCCATCGAGACCCCTGAGCTTGTCTCTTAATATAACTACAAGCCACACGCAACCATCCACCAACTGGGTAGTGCCCAGTCAATTTTCCACATATTGAGAATAATTCTCTACGGGTTAAACTGTCTTGCAGCACTGGCAATTGATTGCCTCTGTAAAACATCAGATCGCCATTAACTAACTTCAACCGTAAACCAAGAGCAGCACCACCTTCCAATGACTCCGGTTCCTTGCTCACTAGTCCAAATTTCTCCAGGTGTTGAATCAATTTTTCTGCAGACACTAATTTCTCATCCACCAATATATCATCAATATAAGAATTGGTGGCTCTGTAAATCTGGTCATTTTTCTTCAGGACAGTTTTTAATATTTTTGACATGATTCGAGGGGCACAATTCAATCCGAAACCCAGTCTTGTGAGGCAATAGATCCTATCTTTGTACTCTACGAGTTGGTACGGCCACAGCTTTTCATCAACTCGAATTTGCAAGTAGGCTGATTGCAAATCAACCAAAGTTATACCATCCATTTGTCTCCATTTACGAAGAGTCTCACAGCATACATCGATAACATCGTCACCAGTGTGGCATTCAACCCCTTTATTCAATTCCCGGTAGTCCAATACAGGTCGAACTTTACGTTTCGTAGGTTGTTCAACTGCCATCAAAGGTAAAATACCATTTTCTACTGCACCATTCCAGGGAATCAAAATGCCTTCCTCTATCCATTGATCTACAGCTTTCTCGAATTCTTGCTTTTTATTCCCTTCCAACCCTCTATTGTACAGGCCAATTCTATTTTTCAATTTTGGTGGATTTTGGTTCTTCCAGAACCATTCAACAGTCCAATGCTTACCATCAAATTTAGCATGAAAGTCAGTATCCTCAATAACACAGTAATCATCAGCTTTAGGCAAGTCAGAGGCAGTTTCCGCGCAATAAGAAACAACACAATTAACATGACCGAATTTAATCACCCCGTTACCCAAAGTAACGCCTCCCAGTTGTGCAATTGCATCAAGACCCATCACAATGTCAACTCCTTTCACTATTGTTTCAACTACTATCGCATCAACTGCAATCAAAGCATTTTCCACTGTTATCTCTAAACCACTCCTTCTCCTACACTGAACAATACTGCCATTAAATGCAGTCACATAACTTGGAGTGTCGATATACCCCTCTGCTATACTACGATGGACAATGGTGGTTGTACAACCAGTATCTACCAAAGCTCGTCTAGTACAATCATTAACTGTTACTGTAATAATGGGTAATTCTATGTCTTGCGCCGTCAATTGCGTGAGGGGGGGACTGTTGGCGCAACAGACCCCCCGTTGCCGTTTCCCTGTTGACATTGACTGGAGATGTGACCTGGCTCACCACAACGATAGCAGATAATTCCCTTAATCTCCACACAATGTCTCGCCATATGAGATCCCCCACACCGGTAACACTGCCCTCTAAAAGATCCTCTATTTTCGACAAATTTCGACTTAAAGTAACTATCATTACTTTTCATCTGCGAATTTGGCTTCCCACTGCTTTTAATCGGATGTTGATAACTGTCTCTGTGAGCATGGGCAGTCGCTGCTGATGGCAATGATGACAATTTCGAAGTAAAAACTCTTGCTCTATCTATTAATTCGCTTATCGACATAGTTTTTACATTAGGCAATTGTTGCATCGATAAACTAATCGTATCTGGAAATCCATTTATAAAGGCTAATCTTACAACATTTTCCAGTCCATCTCCATAGAACCCAGCTAATCCTGCCATCCTCCTTATTTCGTTGGCATAAACATCGACATTCTCACCGGACCATTTGTAGTTTGTAAGTTTGGCGTATGCAGTAAACGTGTCATCTGAAAAGGCAACTTTCAACCGATTCTCTATTTCATTAATATCTAATTGATCTGAGGCATCCATCTCCAAATAAAGGGCAAGTGCGTCTCCTTCCAAATACAAAGGGAGAAATGATGCTAAGTCGGTAATTTTCTGCAACTTTGCCACCAACTGAACCTTTTTCAGCCATGCTACCACATCACCTTCACCGTTAAACGGCCTAATCATGTCAGACGTTACTTTGACAGACATTTTAACTAATAAACAATGCCGAGATAGCTTGTAATAAAAAGTAACACTCGATCTAAACTCGTCAACTATAATAAAATATAACAACCGATCTAAATTCGTCAGCTAAAAATTATAACAAGTATCGCTGTCCTTCAACTCTGCTGCCACGTGCGCAATGACAAGAAGTTCATCAAACGCCTTAAAACCTGATGTATAATCTACGGACCAGCGGATACAACACAATACAAGGACAAACATAAAAGTGATATAAAACGTGGCACTAATTACCAACAACTTCCGTGCAAACAACAGTATGTATGTATGTATGTATGTATGTATGTATGTATGTGTGTGTGTGTGTATATATGTATGTATGTATGTATGTATCCATTTATCCATCCACTTATCTCTATCTATCAATCCATTTATCTATCTATTAATCAATCTAAATACTTTCTTATCTGTGCGTGTTTGTGTACGTTCACCTAAACGTAGGTGGGTTAAACTTGGTATGGATGGGTAACTTGACTTTGGTAGTTTTAATAAAGGATTCATATTGACTTTCAAAGATATCCGGAATCAGATGGGGATCAAGTTCTGATAGCCAATTGATGGCCGAAGGTTGCCGCATTTTCCATCGGAATATTGACCTAAAAAATTACTGTAATTTCCAAACAATGACATTGCCTTCGAGTCACAAAACAAATAGCAGTTATCCTTGATACCACCCAAGGGTACTATTGGTCGCTTTTTGCTACAAATACGAATTTTCGACCTTGGATAAAGAGATCCATTTGGGCTCCAAAATTGTTTTTTGTCCCAAGCTAAGAACGAGTAATCATCAGGGACAGATAACGAACATAAAGTGATTATCAACTAGGACTAGCACAGGTCGTTGGGGCTAAAAATTGGATCAAAATGCCTATATTGGGTTGAGGGAGGCCCTATTTTGTGCTTCATTATTAATCTAAAAATCCCTGTAAATTTCATATCTTTAAGTATTAGTTCAAAATATCAACAAGAAAGAATAGTTAAAATAAACATACCAGTTCATCAACTTTAAAGACTGGTCAAAGAATTTGATTGAACCAACCGTGTCACCAGTGACAATAACCCTTTAAAAGAGAAAATATGAAACATTTAAATGGCAAAAAATTTGCAGGATATTCTCTACCAATTTGTAAAAGAACTAAGTAGCAAAGAACACCTGACTAACTACTTTAATCAGGTATTACTAATCGATTTGGATTCATTATTCTGTAAAGAAATAAAAACAAATACCCCACTGGGCCTTTTTCTGTTCTTGCTGCAAGATGTGACGGAACCAGACGTTTCAACCAAAGTAGTGAGAAGGAGAGAAGCATGTTTAAATCACCCACAGTAGCAATTATACAGAGATCTGTTGTAAGACAAATTTCACTTGGCATTTTACAGTTTACCAAATATCTTATTCTAGCATTGAAACGCGACGTTAACACATGCTTTAAGATTGTGTCGTCATCAAAAAGCTACTAT
This sequence comes from Morbakka virulenta, assembly GCA_003991215.1. Classification (NCBI taxonomy): domain Eukaryota; kingdom Metazoa; phylum Cnidaria; class Cubozoa; order Carybdeida; family Carukiidae; genus Morbakka; species Morbakka virulenta. The sequence goes on from RDPX01000041.1 coordinate 209,288, forward strand.
GCAGAGTATTAAAGTGGCAGGGTCAAAGAGCATCTTTAACTCACTCCAAAATCCTTTATATATAGTAATACAAGAATAAGAAAATTACTTGCAACAATATCTTCTTTCCAAGGGCCAGCCACAAAAGTTTCTCAGAGGTCATCAGGCTCCAAACGAATCAGCACTAAACGTGGTATTTACTTACATGCCACATTCTTTCCCTCGAACCACTACGGCAGTACATACATTCCATTACGTCTAAATAATGCCAAAGCTAACTATTTCATTGCAGCCAATTTAATTAACTAAAGAGTGGTTGGGTGACAAGCAATAACAACTGTAACAGCAAGCATTTCTTAGGAAATTGCTATGCCAAACTGATGAAGGGTTTTCTCATTCTCAAAAGAAGGAGAAAACGTCAAGATTAAAACTTTTTACTGTGAAGGTTTCAAAAATTTTACCCACTAGCTCTGAGTGTCAAATTAAGATTCTCAAATATTTGACAGTCTTTACGCAAATAAATGCAATAAATGGAAGCCTTGAGTTTCTATACTTGTGGTAAGAAGCACTTCAAAGAAAATATGCTCATTTCAGTGCCCCCATGGTAAACAGGTTATGTTTGTAATGTAACAAAATGATTTCATTCTCACCGAAGTCTGCACTTCGCTAGGTATCTTTTAAACGTATACTCCAAATATTAATGTAACGGAGCCTGCAGTGAATTCCTAACATATAATGTCTATTAAACATTTTTAGGTTACAGAACATTGTAGAGAGGCTTTAAATATTATGTATACTTAGTTTTGTTCCTCGCATATTGGTCTAATACGTAGTCACATGTGTTGCGCATGTCAACCGTGAAAAAAAACTAATTGTCAACTGTATCACAAAAAAATGGTACGGAGTAAAATATTGACTTGAAAATGTGACTGATTTAAGCGGAATAGGGGGAAGGGGGTCAGTCAATTACTACACGAGAAAAGTCTTATTCTATACTGTTTATTTTACGGCATTTATACTTTTCATAATTATTCTAAACTCTAGAGTTTGTGCTGATATAAAAATCTACTTACTTATGGTGCTGAACAAGGACTGTAATTGAACTTTCCTGTACTCTAATAATCTTAAATGCTTTTCTATCACATTCCTGGTTACCTCCACCCTTCGTCCAAACCACAATGTTTCCACAAGATGTCGATGTCAAGGCAAGTTCAGTCTCGGACTGAAAAATAGATTGACTGTATAACCCAACAGCCTTGTTGAAATCCTGTTACATTTGAGAAAATAAAAATAAATATTTTCAAATTTGAACTTTGCTACTTGCACGTGGAAACACAATACAGAAAGGCCATACTTTCAGTATTTCAAATTTTGTTGGTAAAAACCAATACCACACATTACATTACAAAAATTGTATAAAATACCAGTATATAAGGGTATAAATTAGCAGATGTATGCAGAATAGGAGGCTCCGTTGGTTTGGTCATGTGGAGAGAATGGACAAGAATGCTTGGGCAAGTAGATGCAGAATAATCAAGGCGACAGGAACCACTGGCAGAGGAAGACCAAAGAAAACATGGGAGGAAGTGATAAGGATGGATCTGAAACAAAGAGGTGTCAGCAGAGACCTGGTGAAGGATAGGATAACTTGGAAGTCAATTTCAAGAAATCGTCCAACACATGCTAGCATGTAAAACGGACGTTAAACCGAATATGATGATGATAAATTAAATGGGTATCATAAAACAAAAGTATAACGAGGAAGTCAATTACACATTATTCACTCTAGTGTACTTGTTGATACTGCTAGTCATATCTTTTGACGGTGAGAAGAGCTCCTTCACATGTTAATTTCACAAACAAAACTATATACCTGGATAAATGTTGTTTTCCATTTCATTAAGTTGAGAGGAGATTAAATACTTATTGTCGTAAAACACGTTACTCGAATTAACCCTAGCACGTCTAAAGTATCATAACATTGAGTCTATACAAGTAAGTCCGTTTTGTTGATCAATTAAAAAACCAAAAATAAAGAAGTACTAGGAGAAACAAATAACCAAGTCAACGAGATATATACAACAGTGGGATTATTTGCAAGTGAAAAATTGGGCTCTACTGAGGTAGAATACAAAAACAGTACCGCAAACAAGTACAGATTAAAATTCCAAAAACTAAAATTTAGTGTTGGCAACGATGATATAAAGTAGGTTTTAAAGTCTTATTTTCATTTCAGCTTCACCTACTCACTGACTTTCGAGATGTAAAAAACCCCTTTTGGTTTAAACTCATAGAATAGTCTCAGTTTTACCCTTGCAAAAACGTTAATTCAAAAGCTCTATTCCATGCTAAGTATTGATACAGTCTGCAGCAAGGAACGTCCAGTAAACAACACAACAAACAACTTCATCAGAGTACAGTGGGCTGAAACTAACAGTAAAAAACAACAATTTTCAAACTTTGATCATTATTGTTGCAAATTTGACGAACAAAAAGCCAGTATGTAAAAAAACAGTTTTCTTAAAACCCAAGAAGATTTGTACTATTCTAAATGAAATAGTTGTTTTCTCTCGATACATTTCCGTGCATCATTCCAAGGTATCTACAAATATTTTTTCAATTACTTATGTTTTTATATGCTATCTGATTAATATGGAATTCAAAATGCTCAAGTTATAGTTTATTCAAAGACATTGACGCTAAAATCCGAATACTTCATTTTACTTTGTAATTTAGAGTTCTTAGAAAAATGATGAATGACGGCAGCCCTATACGATCAACTTTCACTTTGTGGTAAACAACACGCTCTGATTGTGCCGAGTAGATGTAATAATAGTACCTTTGTCTCATATATATTGAGGTACCAACTCTGGTCATTAGTACTTTATAAGTTGCACAAAAATTGCAAGCTTTCAAAATGGACTGTATTAAAATTTGTACAATTTTAGGGCATATCACGGTTGTTTATCCGTTGATTAGGTCTTCGGAGAACCTTTGAGATCTTTTCCCACAAAGAAACATACCATCAGAGAAACTTTGATGGCTATCTTCAGCATCCACAGGTTATTTGTACTGTTGGACTAACTGAAATGTGAATAAAATGCTTAAATGTTCTGTACAGTGGTTATAAAACTCCAAGCTCCTTTGAAAGATTTCTCTGCAAAGGTCTTTCATTTACACCCTTTCAGTTGTTTTGTACCAGAACTGCAGGTTTTTAGGGAAATTCTAACATTTGTTATGTGTTCCTTATCACTCACTAGTACATCTGACATCAGCTTTGTAAGGCATTGGGTATTTCTCTGGAATCAGTGATTTCCACATTGGCTTCCATGGAATAGCAATAAATGTACTCTTCTGTATGAGATATAAATAAGGAGTTGTATTGTAAGAAAAATTTACAAGGCCATATTATGTCCCATGACTTGCTTGTTCTAATGTGGCATAATATGTTGAAAAATTCTTTTCAAGGCTGCTGTCGAGCGACAAGAGGGCAAAACGTCATATTAAGATTTAAGTGTATTAATAAATTTTTATTTAATATTAGAAATTATTTCAATTTTTAATATTCGTTACTAATACGCCTGGACGTTCACATATACAAATACATTAATTTGTATCTTTATTTGTGTATCGATAAAAATAACTACTAATATAATAAAAATGAAGATTGGATTTGTTTCAAAGTGGTACAAACTTACACTATGGAGAAAGTAATAAAAATTTTAATTTCAAACATTGTTTAATGTCAAACTTTAATATTTCTTTTATAACCAGAGAGTACCAAAGAAAATAAACGTAGAGAAAGTAAATTCTCTACTTTCTTCCAAACCTCTCCCTGTCTCCTATTTTGTGAAAGTCTTAAACATACAGATTAAGACAGGCAGCAGTGCCCAATTTCTTCATGATTATTAACAAAATGTTAGGAATTTAGGCAAATTTTACTTTTCCTTCAAAACCCTTAACAAAAGTCTTTAGTTTTACAATAGTGACGATGTGCCAGATAAAATAAGCCAATTACAATAACACCAAATAATACTAAATGCTTTATATTAGTCCTTACCTTGTCCGTAAGAGGAGGTGTACAGACATTTATTTTTTCGTTTTCCTGAATTACAAAAAATCAAGTGAAATAAATTTCCCATAAAAAATTGAGATTCAACAAATACGTTCGCCAAACATAAACACAATCAAAACAAATGATTACTTTAAAATATAAATAATAACGTCTATATTTTCAAAATAAATTTCTTGTAAGACTGTCACCACCAATGACAGCAATGATCACTTTTATGCCATGTAGTAGCACAAAAATATGTTAAAAGACTCCTAAAAATATTACAACATAATTTTTTGAACTAATTACCACCATCTAAAATTTGAATAGCTGTAATCAGCTATCACCTGTAACTTTGGTATAAGAAAAATATTTCTAAATTAAGGCATGTCTAAAGCTGTGGTAAAATGAGAAAAACAGGCAAGGTAATCAAGTTGCTTTCTTAGCTTATCAAGAAATACCAGTCAAGACAGGGTAACGAAATAGATGTCTTTTTCAGGCAATACAAATGTGCAATAAAAGAGAACATAACAAGTAGATGAATATCATTCTTCTGCTATTTAGTCCATACAGTTAGGAACCATATAAAATTTGATAATAATGTGAAGCGTCGCCAAAATTTTCACAAATGCTGAAACAGTACCCTCTTATGTAAAAGAAACACCAACAGCAATATGTATTCAGGCTTGAATGAGCCTTTTTACTACAGAAGCAATAAATAATATTTACAACTACAATCACATTTACATACAAAATTTCACATGTTACCTACTACTGAACAAGCACAGTAAAACTTCTTCTTACCCAGAAATAAAATATAACTTGATTTTTATTGTTGCTGACAACATGCTGGGAATTGCTAGGATGAAATGCAATATATGTCTGAAACAAACAAAACGACAAAAACCCATTATTATGGGAGTGCATGGTTTAAAAACCGAACAGATACAAATACCAATTAATAAGACATACTACATGATTTCCTAATTTAACCTGTCAATCGTACAACGCAGTATGGAGCTCAATTATTCTACTATGTCTTCTGGCAAAGAAATAGAAAATTGAAATGCCAAAAGCAAGATCTGAGACCGAGTTCTGAGGGGTAGACATGAAACACCTAAAAGTTCCATTGTGAATGGATACGAGGTAGAAATTGATAAGGTAAGGGAATTAATTATTCTATAAGCAGATTCATTACGAGAACTTAGTGATTATTTAAAACGGCACAATGGATGTTTTTGTAGTGGGGTTCGTTCTTGAACAAGGTTCGTGCTTTCCTCGCGACAGTACCCTACACACTTTGAAATACCAAAACAATTTTCTCTGAATGTCATAAAAAATTACAGAAGAGTCTAACCCCGAGAAGTTGAGGAGCAAAATCTCTTGGTCTCGAAAACAATGGCATAGTTACCAGACCAGGCATGATCTACACTTATTGTTATTTCTAAGAATGGAGACACACGAGTATCTCAGAACAACAGAATAACACCACTTATATCATAATAGCAAAATTCCTCTAAAAATTATTTTTAAGAGGTTCCGAAAAATAACTAAACAAATCATAACCAAATCAAGTAAAGGTGGTAAGCTTATAACGGAAGCTTAATATCACAGGTATCTTCAGCAAATGATCATTTGTCAACCTTTGTTTTATTGAATAATAGCTGCAGTCCTTGGTATTGCCTTAGTATCAGGGAAATTTCTGCAACATGCTTTTCTACTAAGCCTATTTATTGTTCTACCTCAAATAAATGAACTCGTACCGTAGTGATTACTGTCTTTTAATGTCAAATTTCACAAATGCAATGCCTGGGAATGCCTAGATCAATTTTTTTTGGTTTCTCCTGGACTTAGTCTTGACACCAGACCCGGACTTATTGATGTCTAAGTGTCAATTACGATCCTTTGACTTAGTCATTACACAATGGGCCCTAAATTAATAAATAATATTGAGTTCAGACTTTTCGCCAACATCGGGGTTGCTGCTGTCCTGGCTCAGACTGCTGAGTCCTGGGACTATATTGAGCAGTGACGGCTTTGCTTACTATTTATTCTGGCACAAGAAAAGTGTAATGCATAGTTTTATCCCAGTCTTTGCCGTCTCTAAATAATGCCCTACAAATATATTTAACATGAGTAGACTTATAACTGGTATAAAAATATGCGCATTGAACAAATTGAAGAGTAAATTAGTGAAAACGAAACTACAAATAGAACTAAATCTTAAAGTTTTGAAAAGGGATACCTAACTTTTCTTTATGTACAGAGTTGTGTGCTGGAAAGTATCAAGTCAAATGGAGAGGTGAGTTGATGAAGTAGAAATGTGGTACCTAAGGCGTATGCTTCAAATATCTTGAACAAAAGGTCTCAACAACTAAGTGGGTTCTAAGAATTGCGAACATCAGAAGAACTGTTTGGGCAGACAATAACATGTGCTGAAGAAGATTTATTGAAAAAATAATGACAAAAAATGGTTCAGAAACCATCACAACCACAGGGAATATCAGTGGGAAAAAGGATAGAGGTAGACAGTGAAAAATCTTGGAAACATCAATAACAAAGGAACTAAATCTAACTGTGAAAAATCTGATTCATCCTACAAGGAACAGGAGCTTGTTGAGGACCATGACACTTTTCCCCAGAGAAGGACTGGAAACCAGACGGAGAGGCTTTAAAATATGGCCAAAATATTAAAGTAAGCTAGTATGACAAAACAAAGTATTTTTACAAGCTTTTGGTAAACAAATTAACATTAAATCAGATTTTACCTGCAAACCATACTGACTATCAATAGTGACACTACACAAAGGTTGTTCTTTTTCCGTCGTCCAATCCCAAATACTAAGTACCTACAAAATTAAATATATGGGTGAAGTAATTATTACAGTTGCTTAATAAAGTTCAATGTAATATAAATATGAATAATTTTAAAGCTACTATTACAAAACTTTATCGAAAAAAAAATTGTGTTAATTACAATTACAACATCAAAGCGACTCCAGCCTTACTTATTGACACAGAAAAATAAATGGCAATACATGTGACAAGAGTAAAAGCTAACTAGGCATCCAATACGCACATTATAAACCCTCTCAGAACAAAAATTTTCAGTAAATCTGATACTTGAATTAAAATTTATGATTGAACTAAAATACATTTTCTCCCAAGTAAACATTTTTGGGCAGAAATTTCAAGGGATTTTAGAATGTTTTTCCTCCGGTATCCCTATCACATGTGGCTAAACAGGAGCATAATTACATTTTGAGGTTAAATCTCATTAGCTTCAAACACAGCATTTTAGTATATATAAAAGAATAAAGATGTGATTAGTCAGTGGCAAGTGCTTCTTAATTCACAGTTTTTATCTCGTCATTCTTACAATATAAAAAATCCATAGCAGAAAAACTGTGTCACGCATTCACAACAAATACCAAAATATTTTTTAAAGTTACACTTTACTGGTTACGAGAATAAACTCAAAGTGCAATGGTTATTTTGGCTATGCATAGTGGGAGCACTTTATTCCAATTTTCTATTCTAGTTCCATAAAGAAGTTCCCATTTATTAGGTCAATGGGAAGAACTTTGCTAAAACATGAAGCAGAAATCGGTTGTAGTAGCGTCTTATGTTGTGCCTTGGAACTTTTACATGATTTAGAGTTCAAATTAAAAAAAGGGGAAAATGGTTTATAATCTGTAACTTATCACAAGCTAGCTAGCTAGTTTCAATGTCTTTTACAATCTTCAGCTGTATACAAAAGATTTTGTATACAGCTGAAGATTGTGAAAGACATGAAACTCTGAGTACTGTAAAGTTAGAGTTTTTCTTACCTTACTAGTATATCTGATAATATGATAGCTCCTACGTTTTAATGTGGTAGAGTACTGTTGTCGATGACATTTCATATTAATTTGTTAATATAGATCGATCGATAGATAGATGGATAGATAGATAGATGGATAGATAGATAGATAGATAGATAGATAGATAGATAGATAGATAGATAGATAGGTAGATAGATGGACGGATGGATAAAAAGTCCCCAAATATACAGATTGATGGATAGAAATACTTATTACTAATAATTCTTTATCGCTATGGTTCAATTTGAAATTGTTGTTTGCAACGAATCATTTTTATTACTACGTTGTACTAGCTATGCATTTGAATCTCAGGTAGTCAGTGCTCTTTTCATTGGTGCTGCAACATCTAAAGGAAATGACAATATATCTATTCATCGACCAATCTATATGTGTGTATTACCTAATCGGGCATAAATAATGATGATAAAACTGTTATTAAAGGATTAGTTGTAAACAAATTGCTCCTATGTTTTCTTAAATACATGCAACTGGAAGCTTATATATAAAACAAATAACTACTCAAGACCGTGATTATTACAAACCTGTGGAACTGAGCAACTCAAAGTAGCTAGAAACTTGGCATCATGGGACAGTGCCACAACCTTGACTCCATCGTCATATACATCGAAGAGAGTTCTTATTGGGGCACTAAATAAAAAATACAGAAATACAATACAATACCTACTGTATAGTGTTTCATCAAACATGCTTTGTGTTTTCACCAATACCATGCAACCAAATAATTGCATTCGAACTGCCATGATATCAATTTTTTTCTTTTATTTGTTTTCATTTCAATTTTTGACGAGACTAACTTTTTACAAGGTAGAAACAACAATTACTGGGTAAATATCTATTTGGGGATAAAAAGATGTTAAATTGACAAAGATTGAAAAGAAAATTGAAAAACTAAAATACTGTTGACATAAGATAGGATAGTATTTATATTTTACTTTAAGTACAGCAATCAGCAAAAGATATTTCCATATTTAATAGGTTCAAAGATATAAGTTGGTACACAGAAACCTTTGAAAACAATGGTAATCACCCCAAAATAAGTAAATAATGTGCCTATCCTTTTAATATATATTTGGCATTTGGAAAGATACATGTTCATTGGTCTGAAAAAAGAATCCAATACAGAACACACAAAATAGCCTCAACACTGCATTCCTGCATCACATACCGATCTCCAAAGGTTACCAGCTACATCATGATGGCAATTTGGAACATCTTTTATTCATTACAGGACCTCGTACAAAGACATTGAATTTTAAAAATGTCGTGACACATCACGTATAAATTATGGCTGCAAGAAGGAATACAGTGATCTCAAAATAGAGCGTTATTTAAACTCAAGCACACAAGAAAACAGATCTTTTCCTTTTCAGTTGTAGAAATTCATGTATGATATCTGTTATGTTATACCAAGAAAATGTTAAGTTATATGTTACAAATATATGAGCCAAAGAAGAAAGTGATGAGAAGAAAGAACTAAAATATATTTTAAAATAATTGCATAAATACTCAAGTATTATAGCTGCTGGCTTGAACAAATTAGACTGAGATGTAACAATTAGTCATATATAAAACAATAGGACATTAGAAGAAGATATACAAAGAAGGTTGAAAAAATTATAGTAGAAAGACAACAGTCTGCAGTTTTTATACATCTTCCATGTATCCGTATCATTCGTATGTTTCAGTTTATATGGCTATAGTATTTCTCTTGCCTTGTTTCTGATTAAAGGAAAACTTAGCTACTAAGAATCCTAGAAAGTATGCATAATGATACCACTAAATCTTCTTAACAGTTGGAATTTTTAAGAACCTTTTAAAGTACCCTCTAAATGGATAGTCCTGCAGCACTGGGGTAGGTGAAGGGGGGCTGTAGCTAACTTCCTGCTACATAATAAATAATAGAGTTGTACAATTTGTGATAAAATAACAGGGATCTTATTCTAATAAAAGTTAACAGATCTTTAGATACTCATGCTCTGGTTCTTTCTATTCAGCTATTGGTTTAGAATCACAAATAAATACCATAATAGAAATTTTTAAATATAAAATTTGACAAACATACTCCTGGAAACAAGGAAGAGTCTAATAGCTACAAGTGACCAATATTAAGAGTATTATGTTTCAGATGTCAAGAGTGACTATACATTTTCTGATGTATACGATACAACATGAGTTAAAAATATTTTAAACAGTTAACATTGAAATTGAACTGCTGGCAATTAAAGCAAAGAGAGTGATAAAGATTGTTGTCACATGAAGTGATAAACTATATCTCTAGTGTTATCTCTGATAATGTGAAGATTTTTGGATCAATTATTGAATCCTAACTGTAGTGTTTGCTTCTGTCAAGGTTATTATGCTTGCAGGGAGAGAAAGTAGACAAGTTGTGTGCATCCAGTTGCTAACTGACTTTTACTTCTAAAATGTGTTTATATTTATACTATTCAAAGTGTGACAAACAACACAATTAACTGGATGCAAAACACATTAAAATATAATTACATCCTATAAAAATGTCTCTAAGGGCAATAACATCAGCATGTGCATGTGACAGAAATCCTACTAGGGTAATTATAATCAGTTGTTGACAAAAAGATAAGCTAGGTAAAGTTTTGTCACAAACAAGCTATCAATATGCCACATCTCCCATTGTCAAAATAAATGCTGAATATAGATTCATTGTCAGCTATTTGATAAATCTTATTTAGTTTGTATATATATATTCTAAGCCTCCAGTAAGGCTGATCTATCAAGATAAGAAAAACACAAATATAATATAACAAATCCCTATGAGTTTCTTAATAAAAAAAAACTAACAAAAAGGGAAAATGGGAAATAGTATAACAAACAATGAGAATAACAGACCAGCATTTGTAAACGACAAGTCCATGGTTAACATGAAGTAAAATAAATAAAGTTAATGAATAAATATGTCTCTAATAAAGTCTATCAATCATCAATACTGTCTCTAATAATGTCCATGTATAAATTAATCGTCTATGACATATTATGTATAGGTACCGTCTGTGATACGTTCAAGTACTTTGAATTTTGAGACAACATCACGTTTTGTCATGATATCTGCAGCTTGTTCCTAGGTCTGAACCCATTGAATATCATTGATTTCACTTTCTGTCATCATACGTTGGATTTCACCGATATCAATTCTGAGTCGTTTTTCTTTGACGTGCTTCGTTGATCGAATGTTTTGTTCAGTTGGTTTGTTATCAGTGAAAGCGACTATCGGAATACGATTCTTAACAAAATCATTATGTAAGAATTCTGTTAATAACGAACCGAGGTAAATAGAGTTATTTAACGCCTCTTTTAACGCCAAAACCTCTGATTCAAGCTTACTCGAAACTTTTCGTTTAATTTTCATTGATCCCCAGTCAAGAAGACAACTCCCTTTGTTTCCGACCAACAATATTACGAAACCAGATGTACTTGACATCTTGTCTGGCAAATTGCAGAATCCAGCATCTGCAAAGACATGTAGCGTCATGTTACCACCAGTTGGTCTGAACACCAGATATGATGATCGCTCTTTCGCCTTCTTGACAACCTTGAGACATCTCTTCAAGGTCTTTAGTGAAGCGTGATTTCTAGATACACTCGTTTCAAGTGTATCAAAGGTTAAATCTGGGCGTGTTTGTGAACTGATCCATAACAGCTGTCCCGAGACTTCTCGTAACAATCTTGTTTCCTCGGGAGATAACTCTGTATCCTCCTTTGAAAGATCAAGTTCAAATGGCTGCAGTTCATTAACGTATTCGTCTAGGAGTAAAACGATCTTCTCATCTTCTTTACGAATATTCAAACCTACGTACTTGAAAGCATTGGTTTTGCGAAGACCAACTTTGAATTTCGAAACAACTTTCTCTGTAATGCTCTCATGAAATAACTGTCCCGGCGAACATGAAGTCGTCCACGTGCAGAACAATGGCGCCAAGCAGGTCATCTTGGTTATATCACCGAAAAACTGCTTTGTCGAGGTTTGATTGAACACATCCCAGTTGCATTAGGGCTTCTTTTACTGATAAATACCAATTTCTTGCTGCCTCAACAAGGCCATACGCAGACTTCCTCAATCTCCACACTTTGTTGCTTGTTGCTGCTTCTTCATGAGGTTTCAAGTATACGTTACGTTACGTCCTTGAAGAAACGCTGCCTTGACATCTATGTGCTCTAGCGACCACTGTTTGTTGACTGCGATTGCCAAAACTGTCCGTAACGCTGCTTTGCTTGCAGTTGGTGCATCGACCTGCACGTCATTGCTTTCTTCAAATCCCCTCACGACTAATCTTGCTTTTCGTTTGAATTGTCCTGGGGCAACCTCTTTTTCTGTAATCACCCATCTTGTTGAAATGAGTTTCTGTCTTTCGTCTTCAACGACGTCGACTGCTTCTGTTCCGCTCCAGTTTTCTAGTTCTGCATTCTTTGCTTCAATCACCCCTGGCTCGTTATGACGATGAATTGGAATGAAAACAACGTTGGCTTCCTTTGCTTCCTCTTTTTCCCAGACGCCTTCTTCTGGGACATACTTTGTTGAAGCTTACTTGTTTCGTGTTGAACGTCTAACGTCTGGTTCTGGTTCGTGTCATTGTTATGCTTGACTTTCATCGTTTGTCGGGACTGATTCGTTTTCGCTAGCTTCCGAGATGATATCATCTGTAGTTGGAATGAATGCATGGATGGGAAGTTCCTCATCTGATGAACCCTCGTTTTCATTGTCAATAGGTGTATCTAACTTTTTCACCTGTTACGTTTGCGTTGGACTGACTGGAATAACTCGAGATGATGAACAGCGTAACACTCTCGAACCATGTACTGTGAAGACTTTTGTAGCAAGATGACCGATCACCTCAGCTGGACCTCTCCACTTGTTGTCAGCTGCTCTTTTGTAGTACACTCATTGACCATTATCGAAGATCATCTCACGTACTCGTACAGGATGTCTTAAGGCTCGTTTGATCTTCTCTGATGATTCAGCTTTAACGAACGCTCTCCTGGCAGAATACATCCACTCTAAGTGATGCTTTGTTTGTTCACTTTCAGCTTCTTCAAGTGCAGGTAACCCACTTACCAAAACAGATGGTAAATTGGGTAGCGCACCAGTAACGAGCTGGATGGAAGCAAAACCATTATGATTTTGCAAAGCATTTTTGGCACTCACGGCGTGGACGAGAGCCTCGTGCACCTTCAAAGATTTGTCTTCCAACATCATCTTCTCGACCATCACATCCACAACAGCATGGTTTCTTTCGCATATGCCGTTGCTCCATGGAGACTCTGCTCCTGTCGCATATACCTGGATGTTAAACTGCTGCATTGCGTCGAGGTACTCTGGATTGTCGAATTCACCACAGTTGTTTACAATCACCTTGTTGGGATCACCAAAACCCAAGTTGTTCCAGGTTAATATAAATGCTTTCACCACCGCACTTGGAAGTTTTCAAGACAAAACTGTTGATTTCGAAAACCTGGTAAACAATTCTATAAAATGAATGAAGTAAAGTTCACCGTTTTTTACAACCTTGAAGTTCATTGCCACAACGTCATTGAACTTTGTTGCAATCGGCAATGCAACTACTGGTCTTGCAGGTGATTTCTTGTACTGCTGGCATATCTCACAGGCTGCAACTACTTCCTTGCTGATCCTTTTGATATCATAATTTAGAAGACCTGCATTTCGCAACAAATCTTCAGTAGCTTTAGCAGAATGATGACAAAATTGTCTGTGGAGTTTGGTTAAAACTTTACGTTGTTCTTTCAGCTCCATCTCGGTTATGCAAACATTCACCTCCTCGTCTCTCCACAAAGGAATTTTAAAATGTCCTGTTGAAGTTGTCTGCAACACATGACTTGAACCACCAACTGTCAAGATTTCATTGTTGAAGTCAAGTATGAAACCCCTGGCTTTCATTTCGGGTTTTGAAATTAACAGCGGAATATCTCTGTCTACAACATCAGCTACCATAGTTGATCTTTCCCTAGCATGTAGCAAGGAAATTGAATTTTTTCTGTTGATCTGACAGGTGGCTCACCACCGAAACGAAACACAGTGCCGCCCTTCATATATCTGATTTCATTTCTACCTTAATCAGAATGGCATCAATGAATATGTCCTTCCACTGCTTTCCCATCAACTATCTAGCAACTATCTAGCAGTGCTTCTTCACTGCTTTGCATATGGAATACTTCCTGATGCTTAATTGGAATGTCACAAATATGAGCTTCTTCACCTTCAGCCTTTTCCTGGTCGGTAGCATTGACTTGCTGAAGGTTTTCGTAGGATTCAGGACACCCAGCATCGTTGCGCCCAGAGAAATGAAATATTGACCTGCAAATGTTACAAGTCATTGGGTAGCCATCTTCATCAAGTGGATTGGTTTCTCTTTTTCTTGCCCCACCGCATGGTCTGGCATTGACGTTGAAATGTGCTTTCTGTTGAGCATTTGTTCTCTGCCATTAAGGATTACTACTTCCACCTCTATAATTGTTTCCTCGTCCCTGTTGGAATGGTCTTCCACGCATTCCGGATCCCCTTGACTTTCTATAAAAGTTATTATTGTAGTTGCCATACACTGCTTCCTCTTCACTGACATCCAAAGTGTCAAAAGCTTCCTCTTTAATAACTTTATTGCTACTTTTAACACTCAGTCCTGTCTTATTGCTACCCAAATACTTTCTCATTGAACGTTTTATTTGATCAAAGATATTAGCTTGTTTTTCATCAATTCCGCTTAACACAAGCAGACTCAATTTGTTGGATAAGGTAGCATTTTCCATCAATTGTAGGGGTAATGTCTCATCGTCTAAATCTCTCCCAAATTTTCTTAAATTAGCAATGTTTTCCTCATAACTGTCAATATAGTCATCAACTTCCTCATCTTGTTCTCGTTTCCTGTTAAAAAATGTGTGCCACGCTTTCTTCTTCAATGCTAGTTGTTCCTCTTGAAAACGTTCGTCTAAAACTTTTAATATTTCATCCACTCCATTATCACCAAAAATTTCAATTTTTCCCAATTGGGCTGCTGTAATCAATTTAGCACCCAAGCCATCTTGCTGAATGTCTTTTAATTTTGCAAACAATAAATAACTTCTGTCGGCTTCTGCAATTTTTGCTCTGTCGCATGCACTATTCCACAATTTAACACAAAATCTCCAGTCATTGTAGTTTTGATAACTGGAGTCCCATACTGGAGGCTGCAACTTGTCCTCTCTGTATGATTTCTTCTCTGCCATATCACAAAAACTCTGCTACCATTGATAAATCTTATTTAGTTTGTATATATATATATATATATATATATATATATATTCTAAACCTCCAGTAGGGCTGATCTATAAAGATAAGAATTTGGTTTTGAAATTATGGACAAAATATAACAGCTTTCTTCCCCAAATCCTGTATAACATAAGGCAAAGCAAGTGTTGTGAGATATCAGAAGCGAGTGTGATGGTTTACTCTTTGGTTTAGCTTGTGGATTGATCATGGACTTTTTATAGTAATAAACAATCTTTCAAAAAGCTTTTAAAAATAAACATTTTTTATGCATGACATGTACAGATTTAACCTTCCAAACATCTTNGCTCTATTCCACAATTTAGCACAAAATCTCCAGTCATTGTATTTTGATAACTGGAGTCCCATACTGGAGGCTGCAACTTGTCCTCTCTGTATGATTTCTTCTCTGCCATATCACAAAAACTCTGCTACCATTGATAAATCTTATTTAGTTTGTATATATATATATATATTCTAAACCTCCAGTAGGGCTGATCTATAAAGATAAGAATTTGGTTTTGAAATTATGGACAAAATATAACAGCTTTCTTCCCCAAATCCTGTATAACATAAGGCAAAGCAAGTGTTGTGAGATATCAGAAGCGAGTGTGATGGTTTACTCTTTGGTTTAGCTTGTGGATTGATCATGGACTTTTTATAGTAATAAACAATCTTTCAAAAAGCTTTTAAAAATAAACATTTTTTATGCATGACATGTACAGATTTAACCTTCCAAACATCTTAAGGTATAGAAAACAAGGATCTTTTTTCTCTTCCAATATCAGAAAGAAAAGATTCTATGAAACAATCTGCAAATAAGCCAATACCAGTAGAAAACAATTACTCAAGTTCTCAGTTCAGTAAAGAGAAGAATGCTGCAGTGCTTTACACATTTGACAAGGTTAAAAGGGCTCTTTTTATGCATTTTCTTAGCCAGGTTGACAATGGTCAACAAGGTCAATCTCCTTTGCATTACAAATGAATTTGTTGCAAAGAAAGGGTTCTCTTAAATTATAAGAAAGTGATTTGAAAAATAATGCAAGTAGGGAGTTTGTTTCAAAACTAAACCTTTCCTTAACTGTTTGCACAAATCTTTGTTTCTTTTCTTTTTCTGTAAGAATTAGGTTTTGGGTTTTTCTCAAATCCAACTATGAGTTCCAAGGTTGAAAAAAAGTTTTATATTTATCATAATGATGATAACAATAATAATCATAATAATAAATGATAATAAATAATTATAATAATTATATATATATATATATATTGCTAAACCCTGGACGTCATTAAAAATTAGCCCTAATTCAGCAAGATTAACCTGGCAGGCATATTTCCTGATGTCATTGTGGAAGTGATGATTCCATATGACAGAAATTATTAACTATGTTTTAAGTTTACATTCTCACATATATAATTAAAAATAATGAACATTATCATAAAGAAAATTAGATAAAACATAAAAGTTCTGAAAAATTGCTGTGGTAGATAATAAAGGAGAGATAACGTCCTTTGTATTGACTTCTAGTGTTTTAATTTGTACTTCCTTTAAATGAGGCTTGGTTATCTGGGGGTCCATGTAATAATTTTTACTGCGTTTATTCTGCCAACATATTTAATGCTTTCATTAAATTATTTTATTTTATTATTTTGAAAAATTATAAAGACAAAAAACTTTTTGAGTTTATTATGTAAGAATACAATATGACTTTAATCATCTCAAAAGTTAAGCATAAGCAAAGGATAATGAATAGACTGTAATTTTACAATAAGAAAACTCTGTCATGCTGTTCAATAAAATGAATTTACTGCAATGCTTTTAAGTTACTTACCCAATACTGGTATCCCAAATTATCACAGTGCTGTTCTCTCCAACATCTGCTGTAACTAACCATCTCTTGTCCATGCTAACACAGGCACAGTTAATTGCATTGCACTTAAGGAGGAAAAATAAAAATGCAAATACATTTTCTACTTTAAACATACATCATTTAAACAAGCAGAGTTCCAATAATCAATGCAAAACATGGGAAAGAAAATTTCATGGCACTGAGATTAATACATGTGCAGTGTGAGTCATCAATGGTACAGGCTAATAATCCTGCATTAATCAGCAGAATCATAGAATCACTTTACTTTTCAATTGGGTTCTAAACAATGATGTGCTTTGAGCTAGGCAATAAATCCTTTTCCTATCTTAATGGAATTAAAATTATTTACTCCTTTCATACTTTTGTATCAATTATTTCACTGTAGATATTTTATTTTTTTACAGGATATATCTACAGTCATATCATATATACACTATGTACATATATATATACTGTTATCACAGATGTCCTGTATATTGTGCTCAAGGAATATATAAAGAATCAATAAATATTTATTAAATATAATGTCAATGTTTAAATAAACAACTGACAAAAGATGTTGCTTGAAGCTAAACCTATGGTAATCACAAGGCAAGTTTAAGTAAAGCAACAGAGAAAGTCAATAGAAATATGTGGATAGTGTAAAAGATATCAGATAACAACAAGAAAAATAAAAAATGATTTAAACACAATGTGAACTGTATTCTTAGCTCCATGTTTACAGCTCTTGAGCTCATCCTGAAATGTACTATAGAATGTCTATTGCATAAAGTGCATGTCATGTTGCATTGCTAAAGGTGTAGTAGTGATTATAAATTAGCAGTTATTATGGTAGCTAAAGCTACAGAATGGTAAGTAAAGCAAGTACACAACAAATAGTAAATATTACAATGTTTTGGATGCAGCAAAATCACCATATTTGCTGGAAAGGGAACTAACGTATACCCCTGGAATGGAAGGTCATATAAGTTGAACCTCATTATCAAAAACCAGAAGAGTTAATGGAAGAATTTTAGAAGAGCTCTAAATATTAATTTAATGCAAATGACTACCTTAATGCTATTTATACTTTTGTCGATTCTTTTCTAAAAAACCCCTACTATTTTCCAGAATTCTGCTATAACCATTGCATGTCTACCACATAGTATAAATAAGAGTTAAAAAATATACATACATGTCCCTGCAAAAGTACTTGTTTGTTGTTTTTCCAATCAAAGATCACACCAGTATTTGAGGTAACATAGAAAACAATCTAAAATCAAAATGTCAATGTGGGAAAAGAAAGAGTGATTATTGATCTCTTAAACTGTACTTTTAGTTTTCAACCCATTACGTAATTGTAATTAGTAGTGAAAGCAAAGGTTGCATTCTTAAATCTATCTTTAAATTCAAAAATACCATGGATTTGTCATCAACAAAAATATCCTATCTTATCTTATTTGTTATGCATCATCCAAATATAAAATACTGTTATCAAAAATATGTAAATTGACTTTGAAATCTGTTTCTTTCAAGCAATCTTGTTTTACTTTAAGTGGACAAATAAAAACTTTCAATGCTGAGAGAACAAACATCACCAATATTTTTTATGATAAATGTGAAAAAAAAATTCTTCAAACATTCTTAAATAAGCCTTGCTCCTTTATCATATCACTAATGCAAATGAGCAGTTTTTTTTGTCAATGGTATTTTTTCTAATGCTATATGCTGCCAAAAACCATCAAGTCAGGATATTCCAATAAATTTTCCTTTTGAATGGCTTATCTTACCACAGCAGAACATTAATTTTCTGCTGGATTTTTTTTCATACTTTCCTTTTTTGTAAAATCAGTGTCATCATTCCTTTAGTTCTATTTTCAGAGAAAATTAAAAACTCATAGTTTAACAACTATCTTATCTTAAATGCTTCAATTATTTCAGGGATTTCTTTCTGTTACAAGCATCACTAATGAAGAAAAAAAATACCTTGTCTGAGGCCTTGCATAGATTTAGCACTGGCATGAACCTGTTCAGCCCAAAGGACCATGTTAATGTCTGCAAATTAATAAGAAAAATATCATTATTCATCAAACATTTTTCTGTTTTACAAACTTTTCAGTCTGTAATTTATCAATATCTATATCTATCCATCTATGTTGATTAGCATTTGCAGTATGTTCCTCCTCTATGGATGACTCATATTGAAAACTATCAGTTGGCAGTATTATGTGGTAGTGGACCTCTATAATTATACATTAATTAAGTATTTCTCCAGTGTTTATCCGGTCTATTCTTGAAAGAATTTAGACTTGGAGCTTTTACTATATCCATATGTTGGTCACTCTATTAGAAAAACTGTTTTGATATGGCTTTTTGTTCACTCTTTTCTTCACGATACGTAGGCTGTTTACTCTTAGTCAATCTCCTTGAATTCCATCTCTCCTCATTCCAAAGAAGTCACACACTTCCTCATCATATATATTATTTATAATTTTGTATGTCTGTACAATGTCTCCCCTGACTCTTCTATAAGACAAGGTAGGCAAGTCCAGTCTTTTCAATCTTTCTTCATAGGGTAATCCTTTCAAAGCTGAAACCTGTCTTGTAGCTCTTCTCTGCACATTTTCTAATATTTCAACACATTTAACGTTAGATGGGCTCCACACTGATACAACATAACCCATAAAACTTCTCATCGTTGATTTATACAGCATAAGGAAAATCTCAGGAGACATATTAATAAAATATCTTCTTACAGCTCCAAATACTTGGTTGGCTTTGTTCACCACATTCTGTATGTGCACAAAAAATTCTAATTTATTGTCAATAAATACACCAATATATTTCTCTTTCTCAACTGAATTTAGTACAGGTTATTTGTCATTCATTTGTTATTCACTTATCAACTGAAAAGGATAACATAAACAATAGTCTAATAACGAACACTAAGCTATATTTTAAAGAAACAGATTCCCAAAATTATGTGTATTGTATTTACACGTCTACTGTCATTGTCAGTAATCGCTTAATGTGAAGTGAAATGTTAAAATGCAACCAAGTGTTGAATGTATTAAAACCGTTAAGTCAAAAGTTTAACAACATAAGCATAATTTAGCAAACACTGCGTGATGTGAAAGGTTACGGCAATATTTCCAATTAGTACGACAAAATACAAAAATGTAATGAATATGGGTTGGAAACTTTCAAATATGCCTGATTTCTCGTGTACTTGCTGAGTGTACAAATATGACAAGATGACAAATGAGCAACCTCTGATTTTGCTCAATTTGTAATCCTGTCCCTATCGACCTACTTCCTTTTTAATATTGTGTCGCGGACTCCTTACCAGTGGATGTGCAATATGCACTTCTGCTTCTGTCTCCTCCCCTCCTTCTTCAGCTAACTCTTCGAGGTCCGCCTGTTGTGTACCCATGGAATAAAATAATTACTTTTGGCTATCTTGAACCTGCCCCAGTCCAGTAGTCTATTCTTATCCTTCGAGCAGGTTTGGTGAAATTGCAACCCTTTCAACCAGTCACTTCTGATAACAACAATAATGCATAGTAAGAATTTAAAAATAGCGTCTTTGGAGCCAATAACTTTGATTTTTAATCAAACACCAGCTGACTGCCAAATTCTGGAGATGAAATCTGAATCGGCCATTTTGCAGTTGCCAAGACAAACAGCAACAACTATCTTGTCTTGTTGATGGGTCTCGTTGCCTCTCTCTGGATTTTATTCGCTGAAGGGAGAAGGATTGTTTTCACCCCCAATGTCCGTGCAGGCATAAAGCTGAGGGGGGCTATTCCCACTTGTGAAAATATTTGTGCCTATCCCTCTCACCAGGAAATATTTCAAATGCACAATACTTTTTATATAAAATAAGAAAGAATATCCCCAAGTTACAAGCAAAGACTATTATTTTTGTATTTAGTTGTTTTCTGACTCACAAATGCAAATCCACTTCCCGTTTTATTTTGAATTCGAAAGAACCACACTTCTTGAAAGTTTTCCTTTGAGGTAACAAACAAAAGAGGTTCCCTTTTCCACAATTGTCACCCATCCACGTTGGTAATTTATTGCTGAAGATATCTGATGTAGAGTGCATATGACACGAAGAATTCGTGCCAGCTGTCTCTAGTTTAAAATGGGCAATTATGATTAATAGACAGTACAGAGAAGGAGAAACTGACGCCAGTTCGTTCATTTTCGTGTCTCGGCTACAGTGTCTCTGCCCAGTAGCGGGCACATGATTTTGCCGATGGCGTGGGCTCGTCTAAGTCAGGGAAGTTGCAATTTGGGGCGTCTGAACATTGCAGGAGGTGGTCCATAGTCTGTGTGGCGTTACAGATGCAGGTGTCAGATGTTGATAATCCCATTCATTTCACGAGAGATTTACATCTACCAGAACCAGTACGTTGCCGGTGTAGACTGCGCCACCTTGACCACCCAAGATCGTGGCCAGTGGCAAGTTGTTCTTTGGGTACTACACCTCTGCTCTCAAAAGCTGTTGAGTTTGGTGATTCATCCTTTTGTGCCTTCCACATGGTTTCTCGTTGAGATTGAGAAGATGAGATATTTTCATCTGGTATGGACAGGAAGCTATGTCT
Source organism: Morbakka virulenta (assembly GCA_003991215.1). Lineage (NCBI taxonomy): Eukaryota > Metazoa > Cnidaria > Cubozoa > Carybdeida > Carukiidae > Morbakka > Morbakka virulenta. Next base: position 230,950 of record RDPX01000041.1, read on the forward strand.
TGACTTGACGCCAGTTGATTAGCTTCTACTGTACTTGGGATTGCAAATTAAAGGAAAAAAGTAAGTTTTAAGTCTTTTTCTCTTATCATTCGTTTTCATTAGACAAACATGGATTTTATTCTGTACCACTGTTGCTTCTTTCTATTTGCATGGTGTTTATGTCTTCTGTATTTACAATAGCCCTGAGCTACACTATTCCTTATGCTTTATGTCACAGAAACATTTAGTCAATGACAAATATTTCTTAGCAAATTTTCACCCCTTGCAGTTCAAAGTTCGCCCAGAGGTAGAAGCGAGTAAATCTATGCAGAGAATTTTAAGCCTGAGATGTTAGAATTAAAAGAAGTACTCCCTGGGTTGTAGTTGCTTAATTGTATACTAAATAAAGGATTTTACTGTTCAATGGATGAAAGAGACAAAGAATGATACAGCTCCACAGTATTTATTATCCAAGATCAAAGATCAAGAGGTAACAAAACATCTGAGAATGCACAATAACCAGTGTAATGTGGTACCCATGTAAATTACTAAAATAAACCATAAGCTGTACTTTCTAATTTAAAAGCTTTACTTGGTTATAACTTGAACTGTAAGCTTTACTACAACTGTTCAAATTTAATGTGACCTCTCCAAGTGAATAGTCACTCAAGGTAAATCCAAATTTAGGCATCTTTTCTGACTCCCATCTAAATCGTTGATAAAATATTAAATCCTGAAAAAAGTCAAAATGACAAGCGTGACTAAGAACCCTTCCAACAGAACGCTAAAAGCTTACTTCATTTATGCTACTTTAAGCCTATCACTTAACAGTAAATTTTCTAGGTAACTAATTATTCATTGCATTACCGGCCCCTTAATGGGAACATAGTGCAAACAATTTACATCTTTGCATAATTTTACCACTATTTAACAATTGCACAGTAGTCACAAGTCAGTTCATATTAGTATTTAACATGCATATCTTTGTGCCTGGCCTTACTAACTCAGGATTATGCACAGTTTTCAGTTTCACCCTTTTAACCTTGTCATCTTTACCTAGACAAACCTCAGTTAACCTAGCAAGTGTCCAGTTGTTTCTTTGTAAAATTTCACCAACTGCCAAGGCAATATCACTTATTTAATATTGCTTCTATCTTTTAACCATTTTTGACGAAGCTACAGGGCAGGAAGGTATTTCTTACCCCAACGTTTCCAGAACATATCAGCAAAGTATTGAATGTGCCCCCATCTCCTTGTGTAAATGTCATCCTTAGTAAACACACCTGGAGGAGCTCTGAAATCTTTACCCAGCTGTGACATCATGTTTGGTGTAATAGGTAAAGAATCAATAAGAATATCTGATACCACAGTGAGTTGTTAACCATGCAACATTGATACAATCCCACAGAAAGAAATGTTAAGGTTTTCGTGATCAAGCACTTGATCCTTTGTGATGGCTTTCATTAGATCCCGAATTGATCTAACCTCTCTCTACCCACACACCTCCTACCTGAAATTTTGCTGGAGGATTAATTTTCCATTTGATCTAGTCCTTCATTAATCACTGCTGCACCTTCTTGTTTTCATTCAACTCAAAGATGGATTCCTCAATTTCCTTGTTGCCTCTCATGTACACACATACATACATACACACACATACTCACACACGCATATGTGTATGCGTACGTCTATATGTATGTGTATGTGTGTGTATGAATAATAAATAAAACTAGATATCTAGTAGATTATCATGAAGACACTCTATTATCTTCGTCAACAGCCTCGATGCACGTTGCTTGGCAATTCAATACATGTCGAGGAGTTTGAATTTCACCACAGGCACGATTCGGATTTTCACTCAGAAAATATATACGACACATGAAGCTGGTATATCTACCAAATTCAGAACGTATCCTGGTAAGTAGTACCCAAGAACACTGTCCAGATTATGCCCAATGGGCTTTTTTGAAGGTTCTGAGATGAAAATCCTCATATCTTTCAAGTGTCTTGAACTTCGTGAAGGAAAGTAAGCAACAGATTCGTGAACTAAGTGAGACACAACGTAAATAATTAAAGGGCCCTTGAAATTTTAGACAAGCAACCTTCTCTGAATACAAGGCCAATAATGGAAAGAGACCAAAAAGATTTGATGAATGTCTGATAGGCCAAAACATTCCATCGGCTGTAGATCAAGAAGACAGAGCAAGTTGCTTAAAAGGAATTAACAAAGAGTTTTGAAAATGATACAGTGACCAGATTTACCATAGTAAATACCTATCTTTGGACTTCGACGGGAGCTCTGTCACCAGATAAATCTGATTTTTTGGAATCCACTGCATTAACTCCCTTCTTTGACTACCTGCTTACAGTTTCACTTCACTACAGGAAATTATGTGTACTTCATCGCGATAATGTTGTTTCTTTCCAGTCAAAATGCAGAATCCTTAAAATTGTTATTTAAGAACAGAGATAAACGATATCGCGGATATGGGTAAGTATATGTGGGACAACTATTTCTAGCCTATCCCCATTCTAAATTTTTTGTTTAAACTCGTAAACAGATGTGGTTATGCATCAGCTCGAGTTGCCTCTTCTTACCACAAAATTATGTTGACGATATAAGAAGACAAAGCAGTAGCGTCGATTGTAAAACTGCAGTCATACATTTACGTTTTGAGAAGAAAATTATAAATGAGATATCATTCTAAGACTTTTTCGGTAAAGAACTTAGACGTTTATTTTATTCCTTGTTTTATCATATGTATCGTGCTTTCCTTCGTTATCTGCACCACATGAAGAAAGTAAGCACAAGTGGGGTGTTGAGATAAAGCTTCTAAGGAATATTTGTTGTAATCACACCCCACAAGCTGAAAGTCTGGAGCCCTGTTTAGAGTTATATTTTTGTTAGAAAGGTGGCCAAAATGAAACCAAAATTAAATAAGAAAGAAAACACCTGTATTTAGAAAACACTCCTGGAAGAATTTTTTGCTCAGCTGAAATGGACCAAACCAGTTCAGCATAAAACAAAGGGCAGGAAGATGACACCTTCACAAGGTCCTCCCTGTCAGTACCAACTTATCTGTCGGGAAACCGACGTCGTCAAGGTTTGCGAGCTGACAATCGCATAGAGGTAACACCTCTCTCTCTCTCATATCTACCCTTCTTTAAACAAGAAGCTACACTCGGCATCCCCAGACATCGCCAGCTCCTCAGGAGTTTGCTTTTGCCACTTGGAATGTACGAAGTCTGGTATCAGTTATAAAGAGACAGACACTAAGAACAGATTGTGAGCACTATAACTTTGACATTGCATGCATCCAAGAAACAAAGGTGGTCACTCAGTCTGAACATATCCTTCAAACAGGGCAAAGGTTGGTCCTCATGCGGCAGAAGGAAACTGTTCACCATGGACTGGGCTTTGTAATAGGACCAAGGCTACTGAACCACGTCCTTAATTATGGATGCGTCAGGAATCACATTCCAAACTATGGCCCAATAACAGATAAAGGCAAAGAAAATCCTTTCTTAGTTGAGTCTCTTTATGATAAACTGAACACAGCCCCTAAAGTACCATCTAAATGGCTATTATTTGTGTGTGGTTACTTCAAGGCCAATCTAGGAAAACTCGGCAAGAGTGACACAAAAGCAGGACTTGGCCTATGCATGAGATCCTATGGAATGGGCAAAAGAAATAACAATTGCGAAGCACTTGCAGCTTTCATAAGTGTATAAGGCCTATTTGCCACAAATACAGCCTTCAAGCATCCTGCCTGCTACCACACAACATGGACTGGACACATTGCTGAGCCCAAGGCAAAGGCAGACTCTAAGGCCACAATTGCCATCTTTAACCAAATTGATTTTATGCTGTATAAGCTGAAAATAAAACAACTGCTTCGAGACTCTCGCATCTATGGAGGTGTAGATCTCAATTCAGATCACAATTCAGTGGTTATACTCGTCTACATGGAAAACATACGTCTGTGTCATAAGAAACATTACAGAGAGAAAGGTCAGATCAGATATGATATAGATAGGCTCGCCAATGGTTCTACAACAACTTGAACAGTATCCAGAGGATTCTGTCTACAGTTACATTACACCGAATCAGGGACAAGATTGAGAAATTCATCGGACCTTATCAGAGTGAATTTAAGAGGAGACGAAAGCTGTGCAGATATAGTTTGGTTCCAGCGTATGCATTTTTTGTAGTCATGTCTAAGCACTGGGACTTCCACAAAATGGGTATAGACATGTCTTGGACCTTTGATACTATAACAAGATAAAAAGTGCTAATACCACACCAAGCAAGCTGCAATGAAGATGAAATATGTCTGGTGAGACTACTACTGGGAGCAACAAAATTGAAGATCTGAGTAAAGTCAGCTAACTCAGCTGAATTTGAAATAACAATTTGCTTCCCACAGGGAGATGCCTTGTCCCATTACTATTCACTTGCTACCTTGCTGCTGCCATAACATCTGTAAGAAGATGTTCAAAAAGACCCAATTCTCCAATACACTCTCTAGACATACCACTAGAAATGGAATATATAGATGACGTGGACTTCATTGATGAAGAAAAAGATATACTTGATAGACTACTTCCTAAACCTGCCAAAAGATTCAAACTTATTCATAAATAAGCCAAGACCGAATTCACTCATATATATATATATGCCTGACACGCTAGATGAAGGAGAAATTGACGAAACGCTCCGGAGAAACGTGGACTGGAGAAAGAACAAGATCCTTGGATCTTTGTTCTGCAGCAACTCGGATTTAGACGCTCGTTGTGTTTTGGGAAACATTGCATCTGAAAGATATGGAGCCAAGGATCCAAAATCCTCTTAACCCTAAAAACTGTGACGATATAGTGCAACACATGTGTCAATAATGCTGTACAACTGTAGCAGCTGGGCAGCTCCAAAGGCAGCCATGGACAAGCTTGATGCCTGTCACCAAAACCATCTGTGTAGAATCACAGGGCACAAGTAGCCAAACAGCCTGATTTCAAATGAGGCCCTATATATGATGTGTAACACCACCCCACTCTCTACAAAAGTGGCTCAATATTGATGGTTAAAGTTACGACACGTACTTCAGATGACAGAAGACACTCCAGCACAAGAAGCCTTAAAATTTGCTGTAGTGGGATCCAACAAATACAAATCACGCAAGGGAAGACATTGCATAAATCTACTTAGTGTACTAAGAGGAGACCTCAGAGATTCAGGACCAGGAACTCTAAGAGCTGCAAAAAGACTCCGGGAGCTAAGAATACTCGCTAAGAATAAAATGTAGTGGATCCAAATGGAGAAGGACTGATTGCAACTGTAGAAAGTTTCTACTACTACAAATGCAGTACACAGAATATAATCATCTTAGAACATGCAAATTATACCACTAGTTTTCTAGGCTTTACTGAAAATTGATTCAGAAAAACTGGTGCCTGAATATTGACGAAAATGTCTGTCTCACTATTTAATAATACAAAAGTATCATGTCGGCCCTTGCTCATTGTTGCTCGCAGATAGCTATTTACAATTTTTACTTTGCTGTAGCATCTTTCGCAAGACGCTGTGGTCACATAAAATGCTTAAATCAGGATGATGTTTTATAAGCTCGAACATAGATTCTCCAAGTCCTTAATATGGAATATGGATTTCTCAAACAATTTTTTCTAATCTATAAAACAATTTTTCAAATTCAAGTTGACTGTATTATTTTGTTTTTTGTCTTCTGAATTTTTCGTGCCTTAGTTCTGATTTTAAATTAAGCGGCCGCATGTTGAAAATAATATGATTTTTTCGCCCCATCTCTAATTTTACTTTAGGAAGCCTGATTAATTACTGTAATTTATAGTTTTGCTATTAATCAGTTTGAAATAGCTTTCAAAATTTTCGCAAACGTTTCGATACGTATTCGTTTAAAGCTTTTCACAGATGCACTTAGCGACTTTCGGATGATATTTTAAGCACGCAGTTTATTCCTTTCGATCTTTTCTTCAGGTGTTTTCGAGATATTTCCAAGAGTAGAGTATAAGCAATAAATTAACATGGGCAGAATCACGAACTTAAAATAAGATTGGAATGTTTGAATCAGCGATCGACTTTTTTCAGAAGGTTGATTCTTGACGTGACTTTCTTTATGGTGGATTTCACGTGTTACAGTTTTCCCTGCAAGCCTCTTTTTTAAAACGTGACATCTCTCCACTAGCTCCTTTATTTTCCTGCTTTCATTTGAGACTCATCTTATTAGATGCAGAACATACAAATAGACGATAATTTTGCAAGCTTGAAAGGAGGATATTTTCTCCAGCTTACTGAACATTAGGTCGAAAAATAAGTAATAAAAACTGCAGCAAAATTTTGTTTCTAGTGATTGACTTGGATCTTCTGTGTTATAAACATCAACTCTGTAGATGAAAATATTCTCAAGAAATACTTGACCATGCCCAAGATGGCCTCACAAGATTACAACGATGGGTTACTTGATCATCAATAATTTTTTCTTAATTACATATTTGTTTGCAATACCCTGGGAGTGTTTTAAATTTTTGGAGAATCTTGCATCGTTACAAAATGATTTAATTTGTCAGACAAGGGTTTGCACTACATCAACACCTGTTTGTATGTTCGCCCATATCTTCTCTCTGGAAATGCTTAGGTGCAATTTTTGAAATTTGAAAACATTGTTGCAATATTTCTACTTTCGGCAAGAAATCAAAGGATTTGGTTGTTATAAACAATCCTACACCGGTACTGTCACAAGTTTGGAGGTCCTTCAACATGGTAGCAGCAAATACTGGTAGGACGTTAAGTGTGACTGAAAGCTTGTCAGTTTTGGATGTCCATCAAGTATCTGACGGGGACCAAAGAGGAATGGGGCTTTTTATACCAAATGCTTTACGTTTAGCCTCGTAGACTACAAATATCCTTTGGAGATATTTCCATTACACGATAAATTGACCTAATCGTTTCTAAAGCTTTGTTCAACGAGAAGCAAAGTTTTTGCAGACTTTCCTAATACTAGATTTAGACTATGTGTAAAGGAATGAAAATGTTTCGACAAAGTTGCATCTGCATTACTGAACGATTGCTGCACGACCTAGTCTTTGCCAGACATATGACAGTCTTTATCCGAAAATTTACCAATCATGTCACTCAAAGGAAAACTGTGAAATTTTGCCAGCTCTTCCACTAATACATCCAAAAACGATTTTTCCTTTAAACTCAATCCATTATTTAAGCCTTTAACACTCTCACAAATGGTGCTTTTGAAGATGTATCTGAGCACAGTGGGTATATACGAGTGTTCATGTTCTTTTTACTTCATCGCATTCAACAGAAAAAAATCGTGCCTTCTTTACCTGCCCTATGACTTTTTCCTATGTTTTAATTGCAGTTATGTCCATCAATTCGTTCTGTATATGAGCAACAACCCAAGATGCATTTCCAATGTTTTAATTTGAAATTTCCAGTCCTTTTCTGGCTACGGAAAGCTTCATTTTGTAGGCCTAGGTGTCAAACAACATCAAGGATGACAACTCCTATCTATCTGCTTTCTTTTCTTTCGGTTTGTAGCCTTTCCTTCAGACAACAGGAGATTGAGTAGTTTTGCTGTTTTACTATTGATAACTTAACTGATTCATTCTTAAACTGAAATATCGTTTTAGTTTTCCGTCGTTTACAATGGCCTTTTTCCAACTTTTGAAACCTTCTTTGAAGGAAGTTGTTACAGAGCAGGCAACTAAAAAAAGTACCCCCTTCGTTCTAGAATCCCACAATCGAACAAATCATCACCAAGATTATAGCCAATACAACACCAGAGCCCAGAACCCTGACGGAAATATCGGAGGACCAAAATTAAAAAAAGATTATATTTTTTCAGTACCGTAGAAGAATAACGGGACTATTGCAGATCTCTTGGGAAATGTGGAGCATCGGTGAATCGAGTTTTTACAAAACATGAATTAAAAACTAATACCCTCCTTGAAGACAAATGTTGACCATAAAGTGAGAAGTGGAGTATTTTATCGCATGACGTGTCCAGGATGTGAATCATGACATGTAGGTTGGACTTCCAACCACATATGTACCCTCTTCAAAGATCACAGGAAAACCATCTCAATCTGTTAGCAAACACCTGAGATCGTGTGGGAGTCTAGAAGAAGTTACGGTGAATGACATTGAAATTTTGGCTGTAACTACCCGGAGTGAATAATATGGATTAACCCCAGAAGCTAGTTGGCAAGAAGTTATTCGGCCACAAATTAACGCGAAGGAAGACTTCAAAAGCCGAAAGCTTACCATCATGTTGTAACCAATCTGATTGGTCACACACTGCCGTTGATCTGTTTTTTCTGATCATTGATTTATTTACTACACTGTTTCTTTTCTTTTATTCATAGGTATATTATTCATTTTCCGGTTATTGAAGGGTGTGCACAAAAACTCTAAACTTGCCTCGCTAGCTTTAATTTTTTCAGTTACTATGCAGGAGAACTTCTCGTCGCCAGAAAAAAACCTCCAAACTATATTTAAAATTCTTGCTTTTTTGAAAGCTCTTTTTTCTGAAATCTGCCATTCTTCTATTTTATTGGAATGGCTAATTTTGCAACCAGTGAAATAATCGATTACAATGTGTTTCAGCAAATAAGTAGCAGAGCCAAATTTGTAACTGATACTTGCATAAAGTTTCAATCCTTATTGAAAAGGGAGAGAGCAGTTATTTCTGATTTCTGTATTTGTTTCATGTGAAGTTAGATCAGGAAACATTTGCATCGAAACACGAAGGTAATTTTGTGCGCGTCCATGTTCCCTGATACTTAATTGCTAGTTCCTCAAGTGTCTTTTAACTTTTTTTATCGATCACTGGTTTCCTTGTTTTCTTTAGCAATTTCTCCATTCTTACCAACGCAAAATAATTTTCTAAAATACAATTGCAGATAAAGAGTAAACTTGAAAAGAAGATTAGCAAGATTAAAACTCAACCAAGGTTTCAAAAGCTCTGAAATAAAAGTAGTAAAAAGCATTTTCCTCAAAAAAAAGAAGTTGTGCATTCAACTCCAAATGAATTTTTCTTTTTAATCCAATTTGAGAAGTTCTCAGTATTTCTCGTAATAATTAAGTCCGTTTTTCGTTAAACTCATATCATTATGGTACGATTTTGTGTCATTTTCATCTTGCATTAGGTTGAAATCGTTTTGGTTTTGGTTGTTATGCCCAAGACCACATCCAGGTCGATAAAACTCAAACTTCATACCAAATACTCTGATTTTGCCAGAGATCAATCGTCCCCACCCCCGAGATGAGAGTGAATTTCATGCATGAAATGTGAACTTTATTCGCCCATACAGATTATCAATTTATTGAAAAAAGCCTTCTTAAAAAGTTCTTTCCTGTGTCTTTTGTGAACAAATCAAGAACTCGTTGGCAAGTTATGAAACAAATTAAGTTTCGTAAGGTAGTTAATATCAGCTTACTAGTAAAATTTGCCACTATAGTCTCTCAACAATAAGCCGCTGAAGTAAAAGCTCAGTTTCTCTGTCGCTAAGAATCCGAGTCTTCTAATGTTTATTCAGGGACACCGGAGAAGGGGCCAAAAAAACACCCCCTCCTACATTTCATCAGAAAGTAGTAAGACAACCAACCCATTGATAGGAAAATTTTACGTTTTAACTCATTTCTAGCTCAGCCCTAGAAGGTACTTGTTGAAGGGTAGCAACATAAATTTTTGAGTAATTAATTACGTTATGTCCAAACCATGAAAACAAACCTTAATAAAGGCTCAAATGGAAAGAAATTAAATCCCCTGTTCAAAAAATGAAAGAAAAATGCTTGATAATGCATGAAAAGAGCCACTGGCACGAACGAAGCAGCTCCTGGAGTTACTTAAGTTCGAAAATTCTGTCAACACTGACCAAAGTCAATTTTAAAAACCCTACTGTTTGGCGTGCTCCTGCAGAAGTAAGCACGAAATTGATATCTGGAGAGTTGGCTCCAGTATTGAATTTCTTTCTTCTGCTGTCACTTTTCAAAGCGTTGGTAAGATGCCTGAATTTTGTGATGTCCCAGTTGCTGTGTTTTGTTTTAAAGAAAATAGGAAGCACTTATTAATAAATAAAGCTATGGCTTTTAATCCGTCAAAAAGATCTCGAGACTTTGTTAGGAAGGGACTGCGATTTACAAAATTTGAAATGTTAAAAGTTCGACGGACGCTTCTCAAAATGCAAAATGCTGATCGAAACAAAAGCCAAACTGCAAAAGTATTTCTGAAAGCAGCACCAAAGCCAGGTCAGGCAAAAATAACAGCAATTAATTGTTAGCATACTGTCATGAGATGAGATCTTCGTGAAACCTACCAGTCAACTACGTCTTCTACCTTGACTTATATCATATGGAGGAAAAATCGAGAGAGTTTCATCTAAATGAGATGATACTTTAAGTTTTACTGAAGCCAGGATCAAATCAAAGGATGATTTTACTTGTAATGGTAGGATAGATAGTGAGATAACTGAAAGATACTATCATGCATATTGTTTTGCAGTCTTTCGTTGGCTTGCAGATAAGAGAGAGAGAGAGAGAGAGAGAGAGAGAGAGAGAGAGAGTGTGTGTGTGTGTGTGTGTGTGTGTGTGGAGTGGGAGGGATTTTGTTCGGTCTGCACACCTCACAGCGACACTCGAAACTTTAATTTCAAACATGGAGAGAGCTTTTACAATTGCAAAAAAAGGGAAAGAGAAAACGAAGGAGAAAGAAAAAAATGTACACCTACAAAGCTATATTATGTGCAATGGAAAGGGTCACGAAATCAATTGTGTCGACAGAAACTTTTCTGAACTTGAAAAACAAAGTCAAATGATGCAAGGCTTAGTTTCCCAACTGCTCACTTTAAAGACACTTGTGCCAGGGCTTTGCAATAATTTGTAATACTATAGAATATTCCAACATTTAACAGTTTTATTTAGACAATTCAATGCCAAATCAAAAGTCCCTCTGAAGGGCACCGTCTGAGCCCCACTTGCTGGGGAAAAATGACGTTAAAACTAAAAAAAAAAAAAAAAAAAAAATTTAGACAATTCAATTACAGATGATGGTATACAATTGTTACACAAAGAAAAGTATCATATTACGGCACATGGTATTTTTGAAGAGCAAAAACAAATGCTGGTACTTGAAGCTTGAAGATAATTGCTTAGCAGAACTTAACAATGTGAATTCTTGTCAATTCTCGCTGACGATTCATCCGATATTACAAAGAAGGTGCAGCTTTCTTTTTCTATTAGGACATGTAGTGACGAATACGAAGTCTCAGAGGATTTCATAGGCATCTTCGAAGCCTCTCAAACGAAGTCTTCCAGTCACTGTACTCTATAGCCAGTGCTTACCCTAAAGAAATTCTCTTATTTGAAGATATTCAGAGAAATTTCATGAATGAGGAGGCCACCAACGAATACAAATTCTTGAGGCTGCAAAACTTATCTTTAGCCAAATGAATGACTCGAATGAAGGCTGCTAATACAATACAAAGGTAAGAATCCATCATTTCCCTAAACATCAATTGTTTTCTTTAGACACTCTCTTCAACTTAAATGCAACAAGAAAACTGCTTGCTTTGCTGGAGATATTTTCAAACCACTTGCAGTCAGTCGCCATTTTTGCTGACTGTGGTTTTTATTCTTTAAAACACATCATTTAGCGGTTGCAGGAGATGAGATGCATCGAGGTATTTGATCTTATGCTTGAGAAGACCAAAAAAATTGCAGAAATCAATGAAAAAGATAGATACCTTGATGAATGGAAGTCGGAGCAAGCGTCTTAACAGAGCCACTTCTAGCTATGTCAACAGATAGCACAGCATGATATGACAATTTAACCGAACCTTTCAAAGCAATTGATGCAGTATCTTTCAGTCTTAAACTTAAATTTGAGCAAGAAGATCTATCTCCGCTGAAATCAATATGAGAGGTTTTCACCAAAATCAGTAAATGATAGAGGAGTCGATCTGACCAGTCTTCGATGTGGCTTTGGATTATCCCCCGACTGTTTAAGGGTTTTACAATGCTGAGAGAGAACTGAAAGTAACAAGTGCTACACGAAAAGAAACAATCGAAGAAATTTACAATTAAATTTTACAAGACCGTGCCACTTAATTCACCCACCTGCTAGCGCAGTTTGAGTACCATGCGCAGGACCAACACGCAGCTGAGGTTTTAAACCAAGGCAAACCATCAGAATGACATAAAGGTCGCTCATAACGACCAAAGAAAGGAATATTTTGGTAAATGAACAGTCCATTATGCGTAACCCACATCCAGTGTAGAAATTTTCAATTGCATTCTTTTGTTCATGACATCTGTGATAACAGTATATATATATATATATATATATATGTGTGTGTGTGTGTGTGTGTGTACATAGTGAGTGTATATATGATATGACTGTAGATACATCCTGTAAAAAAACTTATATAATAATAATAATAATAATAATAATAATAAATAATAATAATAATAATAATAATAATAATAATAAAGGGCTGAGTACCGAGTTCTTACTTTGTTACTTAGTCCTAAGGTCTTGGGTGAAGCCTCGCTACGGAGACCGTTTTAAGCAGAATGGGTCACCTANATGCATGCACCCAGTTTACCCTTATCGGGCTGGTAGTCGGATGGGTTTGCTGGGGTTTCTACCCCTTGCTCAACCACTCAATAATAATAATAATAATAATAATAATAATAATAATAATAATTCTGTGAAGGTAGCCTGACCTCTATAAAAATATAGATTAAGGTGGCTTGTTTGAGTTTTTAATTGTATATAAACATTCCACTGCTCTGTGCTGGTTCAACAGTATCATCATGATTATGACGATTAAAATAATAGGGGTGCCGATGTCGATGATTATAATGAAGAAAGTGCCACGTAGCAAGCACTGCTTTTCTCTCCCCCCCCCCTCCATCCATCCTTCTTTGTCCTTTATCCTTTCCGGCTCCCCAGTGGTTATTTCTCTGCCTGACTCACAAATTTTTTAATTGAAAAATGGTTTCCAACTGTTTAGGGGGGGTGAGGGGGGCATGGTGATTTGTTTGCCGGGCTCATTGAACCCGGAGCGCACGGCCTCGTTTTTACATTTCCACCAACTTGTGCAAAATCAATACTGTTGGCATCATAACTTCAGAAGTGTCTTCTATTTAACGTTAGCTTTCAAGTTGCGTCAAGATGCCAGTATTTTCAATACAAACAAATGTCAAGCGTGCCGATATTCCAAAAAGTTGGTGTAAAGATATGACTGTACTACTTTCGAAGCTACTTGGAAAGCCAGAAATAGTAAGTCGCAATTGACGTTGTATTCAGTTTTGTCAGATAAGGTCGCCGCAGCGGAATTGCAGATCGAAATTCATTTCAGTTTTATTTTATTCCATTCAAAATAAATACAATAAATCCAATAATTTATTAACAAAATGACAGCTTATTACGCCTGAAGAAACACAGAACGAAAACCAACTCATGGGTGCTATCGGGCTGGGTGCGCTAACCACGGTTTCTGTTGTTGAAGGTTTCAATGAAATCGAGAGACCCTCCAAAGTGCATAGGCCATTTGGGAAAAGCCAGTGGATATAAATATATATATATGCAAGACAGTATCACGGAAAATTTGTCATCGACGAATGAATAGTAATAGTCATGATGTGAGAGCTTTATCATCTCCTTAGTCGTAAGCGTTTTCCGAGCTTGGAAAAAGCTAACGACTCATGACATGATAAAACTCTTACATCCATGTCTTCCTCTGAGTCCATAAAGTTCAGAATTTTCAAGATCAGTCATGGTACTCACTGTTTTTTATTTGTATACTGCACCGCACACATTGGTAATACCGAGTGGGCGTTAACCCTAAGCCTCCAAAACCAAGTTTGTGGTAGGTACCTTTGGACTCCAAGGCGAACCTTACTGTAAAAAAATACAAGGTAATAAAACCATTACTGGTGGAGTTAAACTGTTAGGAACGTAGTCGTACTCTTGGAAGCCCCCAACCAGAGTGTGACAGGGAAACTTTAACCATGGTGACTTACAATATACTTTCAACATAATGCACCTAAAGAGAGGCTTAAAAGAACCTTTGAAAAAGCAAAAAACGGTCTTCAGAATTGCAAAATGACATCCCTAAAACAAAAAGGAACTAAAACGCCATATACTTCATTTTTAGCTACGTATACTTAAGGAGGAAACTAAGAAGGGTCCAAGTAGATCCAAACTTTATTTTTTGAAAATATCAGTACCGAAATTACTATTGTAGCTAAAATCATGTATTATAACAGTGGAATCTATGCAGGAAATATATGGCATGATTCTACCTATCGTCTCATACAGCTGCAATATCACTTCAAACTTCATATTCGTGGAAAAAAGAAACCTTTAATATCTTAAACCTCTTGTCTGCAATAACTCAGAAAAAAGCATATACAGGACAGTAACCCCATCAATACATGTATTGATGGGAATATGTGTTGAGACTTTAAAAATTACTTTACAACAACAGAATGTATGATACTAGGAAAAGTTCTGACATGTTTTAATTTGTTAAAATAAAATGAATAAATATTGATGGTGTATTTATTGATTTCCCCAGTATTGTTTGTAACATGTTCAAAGAACATGCAATAAAGTTATTTTAACAGGAAGTAACAATTAGCCCATAATTTTATGTGCTGTGGTGATGGTATCTGTCCACTCGGGGGTGTTTATTTACCACAGTCATTAGGATGTGCATAGGTTATGTAGCTAGAGAGTTACTACCACTTTTTTCTTGCAAGGCAATCCTGCATTGAACTTGAAGCCAAGTCTTCAAAAGTTTTGTGAGAGACAGTATTCACCAGGTACTAGAATCCTGGACTAGTCACCAAAAATGTCAGAAATTATTTGAGAGAAAAAGTTTTAGTGAATCAGTAATTTCAAGAGAGTAACAAGAATTGACATCAATCTTCTGCAAATGATATGACTGCACACCTGTAAACAGTTTTCTGAAGTAATTCCACCTACAAAGGTTTGCTACTATGTATACCATAGTAGCACCTGCATTGGCAGATAGATTAGCACAGATATCAATGAATAGAACTGTGTGTGGTATGCTGTGAAAATACTGGCAAGACATTGTCACTACTGACATAGAAGTTGTGAAATGTCTAAGGGAATCCAATACAAAATTGTTGAGATTAGGTGTTGAAGACTACAAGTCATTGGTCTACCTGTGTCACATGATTAAATGGGTGGAAATAATTACTTTTAGGGCATCTCATT
The DNA here is from genome assembly GCA_003991215.1 of Morbakka virulenta. Taxonomy (NCBI): domain Eukaryota; kingdom Metazoa; phylum Cnidaria; class Cubozoa; order Carybdeida; family Carukiidae; genus Morbakka; species Morbakka virulenta. The sequence goes on from RDPX01000041.1 coordinate 246,228, forward strand.
AATTTTAGCCTTTTCTTTCTTTTCCAGAATGCTCGTATTTATAACAAGCCTTTACCTTTTATAAAATAATTCCTAATTTTATAACAGATTTTTTTAACATTGAAGAATTCCTAATTTTATAACATATTTAGCAAAACATTTATTATTTAACCAACATATTTTATCCTGAATTAAGACTTAACAAATATAAAACCACTCAAGGAGGCATGCTTAGCATAAAGTCTATCTAGAAACTCATTCTTCTCCCTCAAGAGACAGATGTATGAAAATAACCAGGCCACAAATCGAGACCATCACCCAATTTCATTTTCTCCACCCCACATATGAAGCAGTGTAAGGGGATATACTGAATGGAGGGAGATAAGTAAAGGGAAATATCCAGGTAAAGTTACACCTACCAAAGTTAATTTATTTGAAATCACATTTTACAAAGTTTTACTTGTATAAGTTTCTTACTTGTTATAGTACTGTAGATTAAAACTTTATTTTTTCACACTATAAATTATTTTTTTTTAAGCATAAAAATCAATAGAAATACAAGAGTAATTGGTTTGATAACAGACACAATATTCAGTTGATGTAATTATTTATGGTTAGGAACCAGAAGTACAAAACCATTAAGTGCATGTAGCTGTGATGGAAGGACCAAAATATTGTTTAGTCTAGAGACGAGATTATAACAGACTTAAAAAGATAATTAAGTGGAGGAAATTTCTCAGAAGACCAGTAGCTCCACAACCATGCTATATAAGGGGGAAAAATAAATTTATTATAATGGATTATGAGTGAATAAGGATGAAAATGTTTGGAAAAGCAAGTCACAAAAAATTCAAGAAAATGAGATGGTACTAGCAGGGATTGCTCATCATATATAAAAAACTGAAGTTATATATGATTGAGGAGACAAAGGTGAGTAGCTGCAAGATGTAGACCTAATAAGCCATGAAGTTGGCTTGGAACTCAACCACAGAACTCAAGATGTGAACAGGGAACACCTGTTCAGATGTGACAACAGTATTCCATGTAATGATGGATGATATATTAATAGAGATAAAAAATGCCCTCAGACAAAAAGTACTCTCTAACATAATACAAAGAACCAACCCAGCTTTGGAAGCAGACTTACCAATAGATTAAATTTAAGAACACAAAGAAAGACCTGGAGGGAATGACAAACCCAGCATCATTATTGATGAGTATTCTACAAAAGGAGGATCAGGGTTGGCATTAGAATGATAGTCTATCAATATTGGAAGAAGACAAGGACTTAACTCTCCTATGGATGCTATCATTTGCACTTTTTCCACCTTCACAAAAAAACCAGGGAATTCTTTTGCCATTCATAGACAGGCTGCAGGTCAGATTCTATATCTTTTACATGTTGCCCTGTTCCTCCTGACCTTCCCTGTAGTCAGTGTTGAAGAACAATGTAGTCACATCAGGAATGACATTAATGAACTGAAGCAAGTTACCTAGACAATCATTGGTGTAAAGAAAGAAAATAATTGGGCCAAGAATAAAATCTTATGGAAGATCAGCATTAACAAATTACAAATCAGGTGCAATTTCATCTAGTGTGACATGCATTTTGAGATAGGAGAGAAAGGAATCAGTGATACTATTTCAAGGCTCTTCTAACAACACTGCAACCAAAGAGCTTTTAAACAAGCCAGTGTGGCACATCTTATAAAATACTATTGAAATTCTCAGTACTATAGTGTATCCTTTGTCAGACTTTGTCAGACTTTGTCAGACAAAATGACTGTTGAAAGACTACCATTGGATTGAGATATTGTAAACACATAATGAATATCAACAGAATAACCAAGGATCTGAAGCAATTCTACCATTTCGTTGCTCTTACTAATAACATGAAGAAAACTTATAGGTTGATATTTGCTAGGATCAAATCACCTGCATTTCGCAAGACAAGAACAACATTAAAGCCTAACAGGAAGATGGAAGACAAGGCATAAATAATTAAGACAGCAAGAAAGGTCACTCATGGCATACATTTCAAGGAAACTACCAGAATTAAATGCAGACCAGAAGCTTTTGATTAATGAAGGCCATAAATAATATTTGCAATTAACCTTTAATTCATGATGGCAAAATCCAAAATCTGATCAATTTGTGTTAAGGGAGCTCTAGCAAATAGGCACTGGTATTATTTAGAAAGGAATTAATTGAAACAGTGGAGGAATAATTAACTTGGCCAGAATACAGAGTACTACTGTAGAATGTTAAGAATTCTCAACTTCCAATTTTTAAAAAGAAATAAATTTACAAGCTTGCTCAGTGTAGGAATATTTTGGATCAGAAGTCACCCAGTTACAAACATTGCTAGCCCATCTAAAATAAATCTGAAATTCTTTATTTTCATTGTGTTGATACTGATCATAGAAGTGATTGTGGTAAACAGTGACTTAATACTATATTTAATGGCTCAGGTAAAATAATTTCTTCTTGCTCTTGCTAAATAACACATGCTATTCACCATGATTCATTGTTTTCCATTGAGCATAGATGAACAATGAGCATTAAACCATTTTGGGAGAATCAGGTTTGACAAAGTAACTATAAAAAGGTACAAATGCTTTAATACAGGGTCTGAATTAGGGAATTAAAACAGCTTTGGAAAATTTCATGTGAAACTAGGCAGAATGTTCCTGTTGGAAAATGAAATGCTTTTAAAGAACGGTACCTTACTTGAATATTAGTGTTAGGCTGCAAAACTTTTGAGCAAGAAAAAAACACATTTAGCTTCTCATAACTGTAGTTTTTCTGGGATAAAGCTCTGTGGACATTGGAAATAAGTTAGCATTTTATAAAGTGTGAGTCACTAATTTGTTCCCTGTTATACTACCCAGAATCCACTTTGTAACATTTATTGCAGCATCAGAAGTGCTTTTGAATTTATTGATAGGAATACCATCAAGAAATTGACAGACAATTCCAGTCAGCCTGACTAAATTTAAAAGCTTTACCATAATGAATCTGTCAACAAGATTTTTAACAGTTGCCTTAACTTCATGTGTGACAGCAACATGATAAAATGATCCAAAAGGAGTTAAATATTAAATTGTTTAATTTTCAGGACCATTAGTCAAAAAGAGATATAAAAGAAAAGGTTTTTCTGGGTCTGTACCAGAACATCTTGAGACAAAATCAACAAGCTACACAATGTGAGCACAATGAAATTGTTTATAAATTGTCCAGGTTTGTCTGTCTGATTAGGATTAGTCGACCAGTTCACATGATGAGCATTAAAGTAACATAAGACTAAGATGTTAACTATGTGATGCTTATTCAGAGCCTTGAGAAGTTGGATCTGATATTGTTGCAATAACTGAGCAAGAATCCAAAGGAGGAGATAAATACTTTCTTTTATATCTCGCTTCTGAGCTTACCATTAATTTTGTATGCCCCTCACATCAAATATTCTGTGCAGACTAATAGTTGTCTCACTCATATTATGATGTACTTCCCTCTTTGATTTGACACTGGGGGAAGATTGATTGTACAGGGTTACTTGTGTGGACAACTGAATTAAGCCTGGAGATCCACCTCTACTTCCTGTGCTGATGGCTGTGGTGATATAGCGAATTAGCCTCATAAAGAATGTAGAGTATTTTTGAAAGATATTTGGTATTATTCTGAGTTATTTGGTACTTTTCTGGTCATTTTTTAAATATCAAATAAGAGTCATCCTTGATTGCAACAAATGGTGTATGTACTTAGGAATTTAATGAATCAGAGTTTCCAGGACACATTTGTCAAGCCACCAGCTGTATGGTATCTTGGTCTTTGGGAAATCAAATAGAAAAATAGAAAGCATCTTTTGATGGAGCAATGTAACAGACAAAATCAGTTAATGATAGTCTGCTATATGTAAGTTGCGGGAAACAACAAATCAGTACCTCATTCATGTTAAATTCTGTCAGACCCGCAGGTGACCTTTGAATGCAAGTTGCTTGTACATCCAAAGTCACTGTCATATGGGATCAAGTGAAGCATGGTGTAGAATGCACTTGTACAATGACATGAGTGATTTCTCACCCATACTCATTTTCTACATCTAGATGGTGTTGAAACCCAGGTATTAAATGGTTTTTCAAACATCAAACACTTTTTTATTACACATACAATCAAATGAATCTTTATTAAGTATGGTATTAGAACTGAAATTTATTCAACTAAGATTTTGCTGAGCCAAATTGAATATTGATAGAAAAAGAGGTTTGAAATATAGTCAACATGGCAGAACTGTTCATGGTAGCATTTAATTTGTAGGATTTGATAGGTCAATAGAACATGATAGAAGACATAACCTAAAAAAAGTGGCAACAGTCTATAAATAATTTAACAAAAAGCTACAAAGAACAAGTTAAGCCTTGACCAGCAATCTGGTGACCAAGCACTGTCAGCTAGTAAAATTTTAAAAAATATATAATGATATATTCACATTCTATAATAAAATAGTGTTCTTTGTGTTTATTAAACTAATTTGGACCATATGATCCCACAATAATGTAATGGTTTAAAAATTTGCATGATGAAAAGCACTATTTTACAGTTTATCTAAAAACATGGATGCCACAAAATATGGATGCATTTTAACCATTGATGTGATATTACTAATGGCAACAATTTTAGTGTATATGACTGAGTGCCAAAAGTTGCACTTCCTGTGGTAACTTATTTTCATGCTCAAGAAACTAACAAAACAGTGCTTCAGTTGTTGTTGTTTTGTGGTGTTGTGTGTAAATATATTTGAAGAAGTCGTGGAGATAGTCTGAAGAATGAACTTGAAGCGGTTTAGAAGAAATGTCAGCTCAAATGTGCAACTTTAGGAGAATAGGAGTTCAATAACGGACACAGAAATTCAGCTTTGGCAAAATCGTCACCTTTCGTTCACACCGCAACAGATCTGTTCCAGAATATACATAATAATAACAAAAACATTAGGACATTGAGTTGATTCTTATACATTGATCATAATATTATTAAAGTGTCTAATTATGTAAGAGATTTAAAAATAAAAAATGAACTGGGACATTTGATCACGAAAACTAAAGATGTCACACGTTACCTCTCTTGAAACTGGGTGCATTATTCATTGAACACGACAAAATACAACAATAATGCTGAAAAGGGGGGGGGGGGGCTGAAGGCAGCGTGCCTGTAGTGATGTAGTTCAATCTCAATTTTAAATGGTCTTTGTTTTTTTCTTTAATAAATCTGTGCAAGGGTCGGGTGTTAGCATTACTCAAATAATATTATTGTATCAATAACGTACCACCGGCAATTTATTATCTTTGTATTTTTATAATTGTGATGTTTTTCACATGAGAAACAAACTGGTTGTTAATAATAATAAATGTAGCTTTGATTTGTCAAATTTAAATGCACCAAGTGACAGTCAGACCTGTCACTTGGTGCATTTTTCATGTAACACTAACATGTGACTTTTATTGTATTTTTTAATTTTAAGGTAACCAAGTTCACTTTTTATCAAAATTAAGAAGAAAGTGAAATTGTTACATAATTAAAACATTAAATAAACATTTCAGAAAACCAAAAAACAGGAGAGGCTGTTTTATAAAAAATGTTTTGTCAGGATGTCATGGTCGCATGTTACCTGTTACAGCATTAACATGATACATAACTGGATGTATAACATTTATTCATCTGAGCTCAATTACACAGATAGTGTACACCTTCCTCTTTCATTTGTGACTGAAATCTGTATAATGTTTCAATAATTTGAAAAAATATTATGAAACTACTTTGTAACAAGTAACACTGAGTCATATATGTAAGTTACATCATATCACAGGCTGTGGTCATGTGCATATCTTCTATGCCCCTGTTTATTTTTCTTTATGCATTATTTTACTATAGTATGTGGTTGTTCGTTGCCATGCTGAGCAAGAAATGGCTCTTGGACATAGCCAGGATCCACAGGCTATAATGAGGCTCATGTCAATTGGCAAAATAAGTGAGAAAGAGAACAAGACATATGCTAAAGAGATAACAAGTTTTGTTGAAAAGACACTTGAGATTCCAGGGGCAAGGTCAGTCTTACTAGTGTTTTTGTTGTATTAATAACAGCCTTCTTGGTTTCTGAATATAAACTATTGTCTTTTTCCTTACCTGAAAAAGGTTAAGGTGAGCTTTTAATTTTTGTCTGTTATTGCCAAGACCCATGAAACAGGCCTTAAGTAACAATGTTAATTGCCCATAAGACTGAAATAAAACCCTTTAGCACAGGTTCATTCATTAATATTCTTGTATAAGTTTGTTTAAACAAATAAATGGTGACATACTCATTCGCGTTATAATATAAACACAAGACAAATGCTTGATAATTTTTATCCTTGAGCCTTACAATGGTGTATAACAGATGATATACCAGATGATGTTGTCAGTATAGATATTGCTAAATGCTATTTTAGCATACTTATGAATAAAACATGACTGATACCACTGTATACAATTCATTATGTTATTTACCCTTTCAACTGTAAAAGCGATTTAAATATTTGTGGTGAATTTGATATGGATGGGACTGTTTTCAATAATTACAGGAATCCTATTAAAATTAAAGCAGGTTTTAACTCTCAAAACGTAATATCATATCTTGTTGATATATTTAGACATGCCTCAAAAACAGATCAAATATGAAATTAATACTAAAGAGGCCTTAAAACCAGGACAGCAGAGGCGCAGATCACCGTGCAAAATTGATGAGGACTTGCAGCGATGTTAGGGATCTGCAATGTTTGGAATGCTTCGAATAGTCCAGGTGGTAATGTTTCCATGGGTCCAACTATCACCGGCACAATGGTCACTTTGGCTCGGTACATGGCTCAAGTTCCTCTTACAGAGTTGAATACCTCTCTCGCTTCTCCCCCTATTTGATCACAACTCGGACATCCATTGGCACTGCAACATATATATATATATATATATATATATATATATATATATATATATATATATATTTGTATATATATAATATGATACTGCAATGTGCTAAAAATATAATGATAGATTATTATAAAGACATATTTTTAATACGAGAACAGAAGATAGATTCTAAATTTTCAGATCATACGAGCATTAAGAGATTTGTTGTCTCAGAAGCCATACTCAAGTGTTTACAACTAATAGAAAAATTTCATAGCAAAGAAATATATTGTATGGTTATAATTCAGATGGAATTAATATTGCTAACGTTAAAATATTCTATTTAAAATCATCCTATTTAAAAATATATAGGATGTCAAGATGAGTACTAGAAAATTGGGTAAAGCTTATGTCACTGATAGTGTATTAGTATATTTTTTGAAAAATTCCAGATTAAAGATGATGTTTTCTGTATTAAATTTGAACTGATACAGAATGTATTTTTTTCAAGGGCCACTCGGATATGGAAAAACAACTAAACTATGTGATATGCTACAAAAAGCAAAAAGCAAAAAGCCAAATTGTATTTGCTTTTACAAATAAAACGATAGAGGATTTCAAAACAGATTAATTAAAGTGGGAATGAAAAAGGACGATACAAATAAAATGTTTTTTATTTGATTCTTATTTTTGTGAATGGAATGGTAGAGATTTTAACAATTTTTATAGAAGAATCTTCCATGGTATCTAACAAATGGATCACATTAATGTATGAGGCATATATTCTGTTTACTAATAAAATTTACATGTTTCGTGATCCGAATCAATGTCAACCTGTTGAAAAGAGTAGTCAGATTTTTTTTAATTATCAAGAGTCCTGTAGTGTTCGTGAAATACACGCTTTTTTTTTATAAGCATAACTCTTATAAGCATATCAGGGTCAAAATCGTGTTTTTCTTAAGAATACTCTAAGCATACCCTCAGGGTGAAAAGTATAAAACAGAAACTGATTTATCGGAAAGTATTTTCTTTTGTTTTGGTAAAATAAAGTAATATTTCTTCAAAAGGGGAAATCAAGAAAAAAACCAAAGTGTTTTAGTTTTTTAAAGTAACGACTTTTCTGTTAAACAGTTCAAACAAGCAAATGAAAAATGTCAAATATTCCTTCTCTCTCTACACCATGTTCTTCATTCGACTCTTCGAAATCGTTGTCGTCGTTCTCCAATTCAATCACTTCTTCCTCGTAATCATCTTCATTGATGTTTGCAACGGTTTCAGGTGCGTTCGCTACTGGTGTCTGGTTTGTTGGTTCGACAAGTGAAGGAGGGGGGACTGTGTATTGGGGAAGACCTTCTGGTTTTATCTTCTCGTCATCCGTACCATCAACTGTTATCATGCAGCCAGTTGTTTGCCAAATTCTCTCTCGAAACGAATCATATTTTTCATTGGACAGTTTATCCCAAGCTTCGCCAGCCCAGTGGGAAATAAGAATGCGCCTTTCCTTAGCTGAAAATGGTTTGTCATTACCAAACCAGCGATCTGCGTTTTCTTCTTCGTCTAACCAAAGTTGCTGTTCTTTTGAAATCAAACTCTTAAGGACCTGGGCATAGCCAGCGTCTACAGGCTGCCAAAGGTCGGTGGCATCTGGAAGACCAAACCAAACCAAACCACCTAAGTCGGAAACAGACTTTTTAAAGTTTTCTTCTGTGTGTGTTGACAGGTTATCTAGCAAAAGGACGAATCGTTCCATTCCTTCATCTTTGACAAATTTCTCTAGCGTTTTCTCCAGCCAGTTGTTGGCTACATTTACATCCATCCATGCATTGGGCTGGAAGAATACATGGGTACTTGGGTGCCAAGCCTTTTTTTCGTCTTCAGATATACGTTTGCCTTTCCCCCGAAATATTACGCCGAGCGGTGGTTGATTTCCTTTTACTCTGAACATGACTTGCAAGGAGCATTGTCGCTTTTCAAGGCCGCTACCTAAAAAGAATAAAAACAAGTGAGGGTTGAACTTTTCCTAACTAATATAACATTACATATGAAAATCAAAGGCCGAAGATGATCGTACTTTTTCAGGATTATGTAAATTTATAAAACAAGAAAGAAACAAGTACATGTTATTTCTGAATATTTCGATCTTTTTATGTATGTATTTAAACATTTTCTACTAAAATGATATTAATTTAGCTGCTTACCAGGCTGACTGATCCATGTATTGTGATTGTGGCCTTGTCGAAAATCTATGTATTCATATGTCTTTTTTGCATCGATAACGAATGGAAGGGGCGACTGGTCGACGTTCAACCGTTCGGAAGGAAGAAATCGTCCCCATTTTGGATGATATCTCTCTCCTGTTCCTGTTCTCAAGCATCTTTCTCTAAAAGTAGCGTGCCATTGTTGCAATGGCTTGATCTTGTCTTCTTTGCTCTTCTTTTTACTTCGCTGCTTGGTTCTCATTCTAATATTTCTTCTGCGTAGAAATGATGTGATAACATGCTTTCCAATTTCTGCATCCTTGTTTTTTGTCAGCTCCCTTTGGATTGTTGTTGCTCTTGATTTTAGCCAGTGAAAATTTACACGATGACCCATTGATCGAGCTTTGGTGAAGGCCTGCCACAATTTATGATGCAGGGCGACGTATTTAGTGGTTGGTCGCCGTTTGCGGTAAAGTTTTTTGTGTGAATCTGCTGCATCAAGAAATATGTCTTCCTTCTTTTTTAGCCATCTTGACAGCAATGATTGGGATATGCCATACTTTTCTCCGATTTCGACTTGGGACGATTCAGTTAGCAACATTTCGTGTATTATATCAGCCTTTTGTGAAGACGTGTATGATTTTCGTTTGAATTTTCCAGTGTTGCTTTTCTTCACGTTACATTCAACTTGTTTTACCAAGTTTTCAACAACATCTTTGATTATATCTTGCTCCAGTTGCTCCGTTAGTGTTACACTTGTTTCTGGAGGCACGCTTTTAGAAGCCTTAGCTCCATGTGTGAGCAAATGGGTGCTTAAACCTTGTTGATTTTTAAGATGTTTACCACAATGCTCACATATTAAAGTCTTGTGACTCTCCACTGGCTCATTAGGAATTTTTACTTTAGTCACAATGCCTCTATGTTTCACGCTTTTGGTAAAACCAAAATGACCGAGTGTCTTCTGTTTCTTCGAAGGTGGTGCCATCGTTTGACTTAGAAGTTTCTTGTGAGAAAGAACTTTTTTCTAAATTTACCAGCTTTTTACTTGAAAATGTTTTATCTCCTTCTCACGTTTTTACCATAAATCAATGCCCCAGTTATTTCTACGCACCCAAAAATATACAATAAGATGGAGAGACTCGTGACAACAAACCTTTTTTTAGAAACACATTTATTTTTGTCACACTTGCAGCATTTTCGAAAAATAACAAATCAAAGAAGATTGACGTCAGAGCTTCTAAATAAACCAAAGAAGTGACGTCAGACGTAAGAAAAGTTGTTTCTGGTAGAACAATGTCAAAAATAATCGAACCCGAATAAGCATACTGACCTCATTCGATGTATTGAATAAGCATATGTTAAGCATATTTCACCCTGATTTAGAGATAAAACTTAAGCATACTTGACCCTGCTCAAAATTTGCCTATGCTTATAAAAAAAAAAGCGTGTATGCCCATTAATAGAGATCTTCAATATTTAGAAAGCACATCTAGATATGATAAACAAACACATAAAATGTTAAAAAAATAAAATATGGAAAGATATTAGTATATTTTGAAGCTATTGATATAAACATTTTAAAAATATATGTCATCTTAACAAGAGTAAATATAAACACTGATTGTTGTAACATTTGTACAGAGGGTAAAACTGATAAAATAGTTCATTTTGAATATAATGGAAATAAAGAGAGGTATAGAGTATGGGAAAATATCCCAATTATAGCTCCTCAAAATAATAAAAATAAGTATAGTTACAACACAATGGAATTTTTTATAGAGGACGTAAAAGAAAATAATTTTAAGGTAAACAATGATTGGTTTGAAGAAAAAGAGTTTTCTGAATTATTTATACCAAGTTTTTGTATAACAGTTTACAAATATCAGAGTTGCAATATTAACAAACATTATAATATATATTGTTTAGATAGGATGGATAAAAAACAGCTTTACACAGCCTTTAACTCCAGAATTTGAATATATACATATCAGCAACAAAGAATTAAACAATAGGTATTCGAATACACGCAGTATTAGAATTATTTAATAGTAAATTTAATAGTTTGTACAAAAATGGAAAAATATACAAAGTGTCATTTGACAATTTGGCAATATTTAGTATATAGGATCAACTTGAAAAAAGTGAAAAAAGCAGAATATACAGTAAATATAGAAACAGAGCAAAAACTAGAAGAAAGAATAGCAAAGCTTGATAAAAAGTTAATCATAAAGGATGATATGAAAAATAAACAATTCTATTTTGATACTATAATCGATGGGAAAAAATATAAAACAGTGGTGAGATAAAGTAAAACACCAAAGAATGAAGCATTAAAAATATAAATGATAAAACAATAATAAACGAATTGACAGTTTACTTTCAGTAAAAACCATCTAATATATATTTATTAGGTCTTGTCTTGTAAGTAGTCTGTCCTCAGACAGGTTTAGCGCGATACACGCTATCCATCTCTATCCTCGGCTCTCCGCTTGATATCTGAATAATTTTCCATTCTTCCATTAACTTGCTTTTTGAACTGGTCTAATAAAGTTATTCTTTTCCTTCCTCTGCCAGGCAACCGTCCTTCAATGATATCTCTTAACATACTCTGGTGTCTCAGAACGTGTCCGATCCATTTCCTTTGGCGATTTCGTATAGTTGTTACAAGCATTCTGCTCTCCTCAACTTGTTGTAAAACTTCTTGATTTATTAGGTAAACTATTATTAATCAAAAATAGTGATTAATAATGAATTAAGTCACAAAATCATAAAATGTCCTTCTCTTACCATGCTTAAACCCAATGATTATTGTGTTAAGCTTTTAAGGATTTATATTCTGAGCTATGTTATTGAGTTCATTTTTTATTTTTAAATCTCTTACATAATTAGACACTTTAATAATATTATGATCAATGTACAAGAATCAACTCAATGCCCTAATGCAATGCTTTTTATACCCCTGTAAATAATAATCTAAGACAAGATATCCACTGATGAATAACTATTACTCATCTACATGTCATATAATCGCAATCATTATACATATGCTTTTTATTAGAATAAAACTACGAAATAATTACTATCTTAACTTAAAAACATTGATTATTTTCTGAGATATACTATATTATAAAAGATAATCTTTAATAGTCTTATATAATAAGAGTTTAAAAACAATATCATCAAATGCATTTTTTCTTTATCAATGATACATTTTATTAAATTAATTCTTGAATAGTTCGTTACCGATGATCACCTCAAGAAAATTCCTGGTATGATTTCAAGACAACACTTAGTTAAGAACATTGAAAAGGAGCTTTGCCGTGTCAATATTGTGTGTGTGTCAGTTATCTTTAATAGTGTGTATGTAGTTGGCAATATGTTATTGTGTTGGTAGCCATCTTGAAAAAAACCCATTTTCAAGTGTGAGAAAAAGGCTGGGGAGGCTGTGGATAATTGATACACTTGTCTGCTCACTGCCGAAGTACATAATGTGGAAAACATACTGAGAAACTTTGAGAATAGGCTGACACAAGATTTCCCAATATTCTTATAATTGAGTATTTCAATTTAATATTGTTTAGAAATCTTTGGCCATACTTGTATTGTTACTATAGAATATATTTATAAGATACCTGAACATGTTCCTTAACAGTACTTGTTTAGCTGTTTTGTCACTAAACACAACCTCAGGTTTTTTTCGATTCATTAATCAAATTGTTTTCTCACATACTTTTAGGCAAGTTATAACCTTTGGTAACCTAACAAGAGACAAATGTGCACTAGGAGGTATGTTATTCAGTGATCGTTGAAAAAGGAAAGTGCTAACCTGAACCATCAAAGACCAAGCGGGACAATACATGGTTTAAAATATATATGATGTATTATTGAAAAAGTGGTGTCAAGGGCTCGCACTATGTAAAATTCTGTGTAAAATTGTGTATATACACCTTCCTCCACTGCGTTTGCTTGATAAGGCAAATGCTTTCCCTGTAAAATGCGAATTTGTCCACAGAAGGGAAAAAGGCCCTACTTTGCGCAAAAGAGTCCTTTTTGCGCACAGTGATCTTGCTTAATTTACAAACTTTAGAAATTATTTGTGTGTGTTGTCTTATGGTTTTTTACTCAATGTTTCAAGCGTCAGAAGGAAAAGGCTTTATACAAATACTTAATACCACTTTTTAAGGCGCGTACATTGTTTCTTCTGTGGAATATTTCTAGGAGCAAAGAAGAAGTGCAGATGTTTTTAAAACTTTGATGGAGAAAATTTTTGTAAGAAAATTATTAACCAAATCCAAGAGCAGAAAAAAAATCACACTAGATGCTTACGACAGGGGAGTTTTCCGTTGAGTGTGAAGAGCCAAAAGCAGGAGAACACATTGTGAAAAAGCAAGCAGCAGAGATATTTTGTTAACCAGAATCAATTCAAAAGTAAAATTAATTATTTTGTACATGAAAACCTTTAGACTAATACTAATTTACATATGGAGACGATAAGGAAGTTCATGCCGAAGATGAAGCTAAAAAAGAAAAACGTAACTCTATCTCCAATTGCTGCACCCATCCAGATATCTTAGAACACTTTAAGCAAAATTAAGCATTCTTATTCCTCATAGTAATGGTCTTGATGTGTTGGCATAATGGTATTACCAAGACCACATAAATTGGTACGGAGTGAAAAGAAAAGAAGCTAAGCTAAAACCATACAGTGTAATAATTATGAAAAAATAATATAATTTTTCTTTAACATTGCATTTTATGTAATCATCAAATGAAAATCACATTGAGACCTGAAAAAAACCCAACCTTTTTGAAATAGTACAACTAAGATCTTAAAATTTATATTTTATAGGCCTTTAATTTCAGGTAAATTATACATTGCTCAATCTTATTATAACAATTCTGGGTGCATTCATTCTTTGTTTGCTCTACAGTATATGAATATGAGTACCTACTCTATTACCACGGATAGTAGCCTTTGTTAAGCGGATTTTAGGCAATTTGGGATTTTTCAAAAGCCTGATTTTGCCATTGTCGCGCACACGCATTATTTCCACGCAGAAAAATTACCAATTAAATCACTGGGAGACAGAGCTCCTATTGTGATAAGAGCTCTGGGATGTGTGACAAAAGGATTTGAGAAGTGTGCTGGAAAGCTTGAGATTTGCTGTAATTTGGGAGTGCTTCTAAAGACTGCGTTATTAGGAACTGCCAGGATTTTGCGGAAAGTACTGGAGTTTTGAGGAAAAAAAGGAAATGCTTTTAGCCCATGGTCATTTGTTATGATTCGCTTATCAGTGTAAAAATGAGATAATAATAAAAATAATAATAATAGTAATAACATTATTAATAACCATGCATGACAAGAAAAACAGCGAGTGCCTTCAAATAGAAGTGTCTTACCCATTCGATAAGAACATCAATAAAGTTGAAGAAGTCAAATTAGAGAGATACCAAGCTTTGAAGTGGGAACTGAAGAAGATTTGGAATTGTAAAAGCGTAAAGATAATACCAATTATTATTGGGGCGTTAATGCAAAGCTTGGAGAATGGTTAAAGAGTATCGATATCAACTGTGGTATTGTACAATTACAACAAGCAAGCCTACTCGGTACAGGAAGAATACTCAGGAAAGTACTGGATACCTGAAGTGACTGGGAGTTACTTGATGTCTAGACTTTGGTATCAACATCCAGCTGGAAGCTGTGTTTAGATAAAGGATGATAAAAATAATAATGTTGACAAAGAAAATGT
>RDPX01000041.1:262997-283557 GCA_003991215.1 Morbakka virulenta
TTCACTTACCACCAGGGGCGGCACAAGGTCAAAAAAAAAATCCTCCAAATCGACGACGAACCAGATTCGAAATCACATGAACGACAAGATCGATTTCTTCCATGGTACGGAAGAAAAGCTTGAAATGAAGGCTATTCGTTACAAACCAGTCAGGATAACCTAGCTAATTAGTATCCAGGCGTCACCACGTGGAGGTTGCCTTCTTGGACGCCCCCCTGATAACCTGGTGCTGATAACCCCGGCTACTGACCATCAGGTTTAGAGGTGAAGCACCTTCCTCACTTTGTTGGTGGTTCCAATGATGGTAGATGTTAGAAGTCCACCCAAGACATCAGGGATGCCCAACTCTTTCAAACTGCGCTCCAACCGCTTCGTCACCACTCTAAGCTTCCCACAACGATTGGACAACGCTAGTAGATACGCTGTGTTGTGGTCAAGGGAGAATACTTGGTGACCTTTTCATCTTCCTTAGCTGTCACATTTCGATCGAACAGCAAAATCTACAACCAGCCATCTCTTCTCAGTGCGGTTAACAACAACAACATCCAGACGATTACTTTCCACCTGTTCGTCTATGATTACTTTCCACCAGATCGTCCATGAAAAGGAGCCTCCTTTTCATGGACGATCTGAAATTGTTCGGGAAGAATGAGAGGGAAATAGACAGTATGATCTCTACAGTCCAAATATTTAGTAACGACTTCAAAATGGAATTTGGTATTAAAAATGTGGAGTGTTGATCATGCAGAGAGGACCAGTTGACTGAAGTAATGGAATATCACTACCAATAGGAGAAACAATCAAAATAATTGATCAAAGTGGATATAATGTCTTGGAGTCCTGGAATTTGACGGAATTACACAAAGAGACGTTATTGAATGTTTCAAACAGGAATAATTTAGAATGCTGAGGTTAGTTTGCAAGAGTAAGCTTCATGGAATAAACAAAATTAGGGCAGTGAATACCTGGGCGGTTTCGCTATTGAGATATGGTGCAGGAATTCTGGTTTGGCTAGTAAATGAGTTAGATGAAATGGACAGGAAAACAAGGAAAATAATGACCCTCGATAGAGAATTTCACCCACAAAGTGACGAAGATCGACTGTTTGTTTCCAGGAGTAAATGAGGAATAGGGTTAATAGGGTGCAAAGGATCAGTCAAAGCTGAAGAAAACAACCTTGGTTGGTATGTCGAGCAGCATACTGGGCCACTGTTAAATGCTGTCAAAAGGAATGGGACAATCCAGACTGATAGGTCCTTGAATCCTAAAAACTATAAGAAGAGAGAAAAGGACCAGAATCTGAATTCCTGAAAAGACAGGAAAACGTATGGGCAATTTGTGAGAGAGTTCGAGGGAAAGGATGTTGAAAATTCTTGGAAATGGCTAAAATCGTGTGATTTGGAAGTCTACCGAGGCATTAATATGTAATGCCCAAGAGCAAGCAATAAAAACGAATAGCATCAAGCATTTTATAGATAGTACTAGAGAATCGCCTTTTTGCAGTATGTGGTGAGAGAAATGAAACCGTTTACCATTTAATTAGTGAGTGTACTGTATTAACAAGAAAAGAATATCTAAAGCGCCACAATAGCGTTTGCAAATATATTCACTGGAAATTATGTTAAAAGTTTGATCTTAAAGCGGCAATGAAAT
The DNA here is from genome assembly GCA_003991215.1 of Morbakka virulenta. NCBI lineage: Eukaryota > Metazoa > Cnidaria > Cubozoa > Carybdeida > Carukiidae > Morbakka > Morbakka virulenta. The sequence continues at coordinate 264,651 of RDPX01000041.1, forward strand.
GGTATGAACACGAATTCCAGGGAGTGATGGAGGATGACTCATGTACGATAATGTGGGATTTTGTAATACAATGTGATAGAAAACTGATTGCAAGAAAACCAGACATCGTTGTAACAGATAAGAATGAAAAAAAGAGACAAAAGTTATAGATGTCGCAATACCTGGAGGTGTGAGGGTGCTAGAGAAAGAACAGGAGAAAGTTAATAACTACAGACCTCTAAGAGATGGCCTTGCTTGACTGTGCAAAAAGAAGAAGATTGAAATTATCCCTGTGATCGTGGGTGCGTTGAGAGCTGTCTCGAAAAACTTTGAAAGCTATGTTAATTGGAATGACGATGAATACAGAACATGCCCAAAAAACAGCAGTTAGGTACAGCCCGAATCTTACGGTTGGTCCAAGGGCATTAAAGCTACAGGTGAAAGGGTTATGATTCCCTAGATAACAGGTAACCAATAACAACCGAAGCAAATGAGAACTAAAGCTTTGTTAGAAAACATTTCAAGCATAATAATGATGATGATGATAAGAAAAAAAGAAGAACGGGACATTTCTCCTTTAGCTTACACAGAACCTAAACCCAAGCGAGAGATCAGGAATAATTGAGATGCTGGATCAGAGATGGAAACGAGCTTACGGAAAATTGTAACGGGCCTTACGTAAGACATGTTGTCGAAGATGCTCCGAACAAAACGGGACTGTCGAACATCTTGTAGGAGATTGTAAAGTCCTGGCAAACAGTTAATATTTTAGCAGGTCACGACAGAGCTTTTATTATTTCAACAGTCAACTAGGCAATTGAACAAGAATTAGTAAGAATGGATGTGATTTGGTTCAATGAAAGGCGGGGCAGATTAACAGTGCTGGAGAATAAGGCGAAGCCTTTAAAGGGTATTGAATTCATACTCAAAAAACCAACTAGAGCAAGGAGGCCAGAAAAAGCAAAAGAAAATGACCTGGATCTGTGGCAAAACCCGCACACAGCAGCAGAACTTGTTAACTAAGAAATTAGAAAAAATAACGAAGTACCGACAGCTGGTATTTCAAATGAGAGAAAGACTCCCTGGGTCCGAGATCAAAATTGTACCAGTAGTGATTGAAGCACTCGGTTGTAGCGTGAAAACGGGGTAATATTTATAATATTTGACCAATGGATACTGGGCGGGGGGGGGGGGCACTTTCTGTTTATACTTAACACATTCGATTCTTTTCTCCAAACCTTTTTTCTTGATATCCCTTCAATGCCATTTTGNATAATTATGAAAAAATAATATAATTTTTCTTTAACATTGCATTTTATGTAATCATCAAATGAAAATCACATTGAGACCTGAAAAAAACCCAATCTTTTTGAAATAGTACAACTAAGATCTTAAAATTTATATTTTATAGGCCTTTAATTTCAGGTAAATTATACATTGCTCAATCTTATTATAACAATTCTGGGTGCATTCATTCTTTGTTTGCTCTACAGTATATGAATATGAGTACCTACTCTATTACCACGGATAGTAGCCTTTGTTAAGCGGATTTTAGGCAATTTGGGATTTTTCAAAAGCCTAATTTTCCATTTGTCGCGCACACGCATTATTTCCACGCAGAAAAATTACCAATTAAATCACTGGGAGACAGAGCTCCTATTGTGATATGAGCTCTGGGATGTGTGACAAAAGGATTTGAGAAGTGTGCTGGAAAGCTTGAGATTTGCTGTAATTTGGGAGTGCTTCTAAAGACTGCGTTATTAGGAACTGCCAGGATTTTGCGGAAAGTACTGGAGTTTTGAGGGAAAAAAGGAAATGCTGTTAGCCCATGGTCATTTGTTATGATTCGCTTATCAGTGTAAAAATGAGATAATAATAAAAATAATAATAATAGTAATAACATTATTAATAACCATGCATGACAAGAAAAACAGCGAGTGCCTTCAAATAGAAGTGTCTTACCCATTCGATAAGATCATCAATGAAGTTGAAGAAGTCAAATTAGAGAGATACCAAGCTTTGAAGTGGGAACTGAAGAAGATTTGGAATTGTAAAAGCGTAAAGATAATACCAATTATTATTGGGGCGTTAATGCAAAGCTTGGAGAATGGTTAAAGAGTATCGATATCAACTGTGGTATTGTACAATTACAACAAGCAAGCCTACTCGGTACAGGAAGAATACTCAGGAAAGTACTGGATACCTGAAGTGACTGGGAGTTACTTGATGTCTAGACTTTGGTATCAACATCCAGCTGGAAGCTGTGTTTAGATAAAGGATGATAAAAATAATAATGTTGACAATGAAAATGTGTTATTGTTTATTCAAAAGTGAAACGGAGGCTATTGTATGTGCGGCCCAAGAGCAGGCTATTATAACAAAGCATATCAAGTATAGACTTGATAAAAGTGACATCCAATCTACTTGTAGAATGTGTGGGAAGAGAGAAGAGACAGTGCAACACATAGTGGATGTGAAAGCTTGCACAAAAAGAGTACAAGAGAAGACACGATAAAGCTGCCAAGAAATTCCATTGAGATCTTGGCAAGAAAAATGGACTGGAGCATCAAGAAAAGTGGCATGAACATATTCCCGAATATGATGATGTCAAACTTCTCTTGGATATCAATATATAGTGTGACAATGTGATAGAGGCTAGGAGGCTAGACGTCTTAATTGATAAGAAAAAGAGAAGTCGTATCATTGTGGATATTGCATTTCCTGCAGATGGAAGGGTAAAGGAAAAGGAATTTGTGGAAGTTGAAAAATATCAGGGCTTGAAAAGAGGAGTAGCAAGACTTTGGAAGATGAAGAAAGTTCAAGTAGTGCCAGTAGTAACAGGAGCCCTTGGAAGTGTAACAAAAGGATTTGAACAGTGCTTTGAGAAGATTGGTATTCCATGTAATATTGCAGATATGCAAAAAACTGCAATACTTCGAACAGCCAGAATCCTAAGAAAAGTTTTGAAGATGTAATGAAGGAGAAGGCCTCTTGGTCATTTGTTATGACTCGCCTAGTAAGAGTATTATGGTAATAAGATCAGCCAGAGCATAAGCTTAATTGTATAAATAATAATAATAATCATTGTTATTATCAGTAGCACATCAGGTGTCTTGAGAAGAGCCCTGTCTATCTGAAGCTTTTCTGTTTCGATTAACTTTAAATTGATTTCAATGTTAGTGAGTTGTGATTTTAGTGTTTGTACCTTACTCTGTCTTAATAATTGTTTGTAAATCGTTCTTTTGGTGTTAAATGAATTGCCCGCTTTTTTCTAGATTTTGAGCTTTTTATACTAACATTATTTATATATAATATTTTTTTATTTATTTTTTTTTACGAATTTTTTATAAAGGCCTTTTTCATAATTTATTCTTATTAAAAAGCTACATAACTTAAATTTCACTCACCCTAGGTCACTGGTAGTGACCCGGTGTTTTGATCTTTAAATAATGGAAATCAAAAGAAAACATAATAATAATAATAATAATAATAATAATAATAATAATAATAATAAAACTTCATGTTCAGCCTGACACTCCGCACAGGGAGATGGTATTCACCTGCCAGACGAGAAAACTTAACCCCGGCTACTGACCAGCAGCTTTAGAGGTTAAGCACCTTCCTCAATATGTTGGTGGTTCCAATGATGGTAGTGATTTGAAGTCCACCCAAGACATCAGGGATGCCCAACTCTTTCAAACTGCGCTCCAACCGCTTCGTCACCACTCCTAAGCTTCCCACAACGATTGGACAACGCTAGTAGATACGCTGTGTAACTTCCGGATTTGTTGGGCCAAGGGAGAGTACTTGGTGACCTTTTCTTCTTCCTTAGCTGTCACATTTCGATCGAACAGCAAAATCTACAACCAGCCATCTCTTCTCAGTGCGGTCAATAACAACAACATCCAGACGATTACTTTCCACCAGATCGTCCATGAAAAGGAACCTCCTTTTCATGGACGATCTGAAATTGTTCGGGAAGAATGAGAGGGAAATAGACAGTTTGATCTCTACAGTCCAAATATTTAGTAACGACTTCAAAATGGAATTTGGTATTAAAAATGTGGAGTGTTGATCATGCAGAGAGGACCAGTTGACAGAAGTAATGGAATATCACTACCAATAGGAGAAACAATCAAAATAATTGATCAAAGTGGATATAATGTCTTGGAGTCCTGGAATTTGACGGAATTACACAAAGAGACGTTATTGAATGTTTCAAACAGGAATAATTTAGAATGCTGAGGTTAGTTTGCAAGAGTAAGCTTCATGGAATAAACAAAATTAGGGCAGTGAATACCTGGGCGGTTTCGCTATTGAGATATGGTGCAGGAATTCTGGTTTGGCTAGTAAATGAGTTAGATGAAATGGACAGGAAAACAAGGAAAATAATGACCCTCGATAGAGAATTTCACCCACAAAGTGACGAAGATCGACTGTTTGTTTCCAGGAGTAAATGAGGAATAGGGTTAATAGGGTGCAAAGGATCAGTCAAAGCTGAAGAAAACAACCTTGGTTGGTATGTCGAGCAGCATACTGGGCCACTGTTAAATGCTGTCAAAAGGAATGGGACAATCCAGACTGATAGGTCCTTGAATCCTAAAAACTATAAGAAGAGAGAAAAAGACCAGAATCTGAATTCCTGAAAAGACAAGAAAACGTATGGGCAATTTGTGAGAGAGTTCGAGGGAAAGGATTTTGAAAATTCTTGGAAATGGCTAAAATCGTGTGATTTGGAAGTCTACCGAGGCATTAATATGTAATGCCCAAGAGCAAGCAATAAAAACGAATAGCATCAAGCATTTTATAGATAGTACTAGAGAATCGCCTTTTTGCAGTATGTGGTGAGAGAAATGAAACCGTTTACCATTTAATTAGTGAGTGTACTGTATTAACAAGAAAAGAATATCTAAAGCGCCACAATAGCGTTTGCAAATATATTCACTGGAAATTATGTTAAAAGTTTGATCTTAAAGCGGCAATGAAATGGTATGAACACGAATTCCAGGGAGTGATGGAGGATGACTCATGTACGATAATGTGGGATTTTGTAATACAATGTGATAGAAAACTGATTGCAAGAAAACCAGACATCGTTGTAACAGATAAGAATGAAAAAAAGAGACAAAAGTTATAGATGTCGCAATACCTGGAGGTGTGAGGGTGCTAGAGAAAGAACAGGAGAAAGTTAATAACTACAGACCTCTAAGAGATGGCCTTGCTTGACTGTGCAAAAAGAAGAAGATTGAAATTATCCCTGTGATCGTGGGTGCGTTGAGAGCTGTCTCGAAAAACTTTGAAAGCTATGTTAATTGGAATGACGATGAATACAGAACATGCCCAAAAAACAGCAGTTAGGTACAGCCCGAATCTTACGGTTGGTCCAAGGGCATTAAAGCTACAGGTGAAAGGGTTATGATTCCCTAGATAACAGGTAACCAATAACAACCGAAGCAAATGAGAACTAAAGCTTTGTTAGAAAACATTTCAAGCATAATAATGATGATGATGATAAGAAAAAAAGAAGAACGGGACATTTCTCCTTTAGCTTACACAGAACCTAAACCCAAGCGAGAGATCAGGAATAATTGAGATGCTGGAGCAGAGGTGGAAACGAGCTTACGGAAAATTGTAACGGGCCTTACGTAAGACATGTTGTCGAAGATGCTCCGAACAAAACGGGATTGTCGAACATCTTGTAGGAGATTGTAAAGTCCTGGCAAACAGTTAATATTTTAGCAGGACACGACAGAGCTTTCATTATTTCAACAGTCAACTAGGCAATTGAACAAGAATTAGTAAGAATGGATGTGATTTGGTTCAATGAAAGGCGGGGCAGATTAACAGTGCTGGAGAGTAAGGCGAAGCCTTTAAAGGGTATTGAATTCATACTCAAAAAACCAACTAGAGCAAGGAGGCCAGAAAAAGCAAAAGAAAACGACCTGGATCTGTGGCAAAACCCGCTCACAGCAGCAGAACTTGTTCTGTTTACTTTCTGTTTACACTTAACACATTCGATTCTTTTCTCCACACCTTTTTTCTTGATATCCCTGAAATGCCATTTTGATTCCTTTAAGAAAATAACGGGGAGATCAGTTGATTTTCATTACTTCAGTATCCACATGCGCATAAGGCTCAATACAAACAAAAAAGGCCCAGATACATCTATAGTTCATGAACATTAAATAACCTATAAAATCCAACGGAGCATCACTACTCCCGCCAAGGAGGCCTATGCTGACGCGAACATTTTCACCTGACCATCTCTCCTGCATCGCAATTTTCCTTAAGTTTTCCAAGTCTTTACATAACACTCAATCAACACTATCAAACACTCAAAATACAATAAAAGGCAAAGGGGATGAGCAAGTTCCCAAACATTCCGGATTAGTTAATTACATTCAATGGGGTAAATGATTTTTAAATCCTGGCCATAAATTAATTTCATTTTTTAGGAAAAGCCTATTTACAAGAGCAGAACGCGGGTGGGTGAGTCTGGGATTTTATTGTTTTTATGCGTATACAGCAGAAATATAAAATAGGGTTTTCGAACAAACAGATTCAAATGGGGAACTCGCAATGTCTAAGTGAAATGTACAATACGTTGTTCGGTTCCTGCACATCAAAAATGTAGAAACAAAATCAATGGTGTGTGAAAATCCAGATCAAGACTTTTAACTAAATGTTATAGGTTAGCAAAACGTGCATAAACAGGTTCCAAACCCTACCATTAAAGCTACACTTTCTGCTGTGTAGAATGACGAAGAAGCTGGAGGTTATCTTGATGGTTGTAAGGAAAGTTTGGTGAGTCATAGTAAGTCCAAAAATTACATGTTCTTTTACAACTTTTGAGTGACATACCGGTATGGTGATAAAATCAATCTGGGGGTTACTGTTACTTTACATGCAAACTAGGGGGGTTGACCTTGTTCTACTTGCATCGATTTCTCCACTAGAAGAACGCAGGAAAACTGAAACTTTTTTCGAGAAAGAAATGAATCAAATATAAGACAAAATCTAGAAAGTTAAAAGTTGTGACTAAAAGGGAAAAAGGCAGGCAACAAAAGAAATAAGATATTCACTGGTCACAATTCTCTTGTAATTTCATAAACTGCCGTATACCGTTACGGCAAAAATACCAACAAATCTCTCTACAATGATTTAGAAAATTGCTATACCATTTTTTCTTAAAGATTACAAACAAGTGCAATGCAATCCTTGAGACTGGTTTTGAAATTGTCTGTTATACAGTTTGGCGAAGTGTATTGCGTCGAATTTCAAAGATATCGCTTATTAGTTTAATTGGTCAAAAAGGGTGTAAACCAGGCCGATATATCTTTACTTTACGCTTAGTAGCTTCCCATTTATGGCACACTTGTCTTCATGAAGTACTTCGAAGTTCACGTACAGTCTAAAAAATAAAGGGCTGCAATGTAGTAAAATAATTATAACAACTTTCTGGAAATTTGACACAGCATATAATATAGAGTTGAGCAATAAGTGCGATTGCTTAGACAGTAATATTGCTCTAACCTTAATTGTTTTCTAGTCCTTGTCACAGTCCTCATATGCAAAAGAGCAATTATCTTTGAATATGGGATTGTCCAAAGTCTAATAATGGTCTGACTCAGAGTAATTTTAAGTGTGCAAATTATACTTCTCCTGCAGTGAAGCCTTCATTAATTCAATTACTACAGGGACTAGTTCGCCTCAATCTATGTCAAAAAGGAAAAATATGCTGTTGAACCTGTGAAACGAAACGAAGTCATTCATTGGGTTGAGGTCGGTATAAAGCAAGCAAAATCACCTCCAAAATATAGGATAATACGTTCTACCACTTCGAATTGAAAAAGATTGTCCACACATATAACAACAGTGGAAAAACGGAACAAAAAATGTAAGCGCGAACCCCTGTAAAACAAAATAGCTTGAATAGGTCAAGCTTTTCGCCAGGTTTACCACACCTAAAAGCCGTAAATGGGACAATTAAATAATATGTTCGGTCTGGGTGGGGAGAATGGGGTACCTCCAAAGCGAAGGGTATTGCTTTTATGATGTCATTCTAGTGTCCAAATGGAAGGAGAGAGTGGGAGTGAGGTAAAAAATCACCAGATTTGAGCGTAAATAAATTCTGGATGGCACCTTAGAAGAATTTCTAGAATATTTCTATATGGAAAAAAAGTTATTTTTCTTGCCATTTTTACTTTAATTGGAGGATTTATAAAAAATAATTGACGTGCTGTAACTTAATCTTCTAATATTTCCTTTCAGATTTTCTGCATAAATCATAAATGCAACTTATTTCTTGAGCCACGAAAGTAGTCTGTTCTACGGAAACTCAGATGCTGGTCAATAAGATTGGATGGGCACAAAGGTTATGGCTCCCCAGCAATTTTTTCAAGTAACAGTAAAAAAATTGAAAAAAGCTGGAGTGAGAAACAATTATTGCAGGGCACCTGTTCGAAATAAGTTTTTAAAAAAGTGATATTTCCCATGTAATTAAACAGTTATATGTTGTATACTACTTTGCCATTTAAAAGGCGGAATTTGCAGAAACAATACTCAAAATTTGAATAAAGATAGCTACCATGTAACGAGCAGGAAAATTTGTCAATGTCGATTTAGAGTTATTTCACTATCCGTTAATAATAACACAGAGACTCCATAAGTTGGATGATAAGTTAACTACATGATCTCTTGCTTCCGACAACAAAGTTTGATGTATCCCATTGTTTGGATTTCTAATTGCAATTTAGATCGGATACTCGTTAATACTAATCATCACTACACGTCCTCCTAGTTGGTTATTTTAATAATTTATTTAACATTGCTTCACGTTCTCCGTGTTTTGGGGCTACCCTTCACAGACCCTTCACAAATGATACTAATCTATTGGGCAACAAGGGTCAATACAGGAAATAACAACTTTTCTGGTAAATTTGTCAAACGTTACTTGTTTTCCTTTCTTCACTATTCTTACAACAGCAATGCAATCTTTTCGTTTATTCGTAAATATCACCTTCTCATACTTATCATTTTTGACTTTGTAGTCTTCTGCTTCATTTTTACCAACAAGGTACTCATCTTCGTTAACATCCTTTTCCCACTCTTTCTGCAGATTCTTTTTTCCTCTCACGGGACTAGGGTCATCATTGTACCATTATCATGCCTCTGCCTTTCGTTGGGTCCTTACTTGTTCGACAAGTTCTTGAAGCTTCTAATGAGGACCTCTTCAATACCGATCAAATGTGCAGAACACATCATTAACCTCACTGGCTTGCAAAACATAAAGTAATATTCAATTCAAATTACAATGTTTGAAAATTCGTGCTTCACTGTATCAAGTCTTTAGTTTATAAATAAACTTGATTACAATCTATTCCTGGATCTTTACTTAAATGTTACACACAGGTAGTGGATATTGTAGGGCATATATTTCAAGGATTATGTTTACAGTTTTGGCTTTGTGTTTGGCGTTAGGCTGCGAGATACATCGAGGTCTTAGATTCGGAGAACGGCAAACTACAGTTACGGGCTGGAAGGAGTTGAGGAAAATGGCTCAAAATTCATCTCACAATGCTCCAACGACTAGGGCGTCGCAAGGTGTGGGTTAGGTTGGTGGTAATGACAAACCTACTCTCATCTTTACAAAACAAAACCTTAGGAAAGGCGTGCTATCTGCATTTCCATGACTATATAGCCATCTGATGGACTTGCCTTCATATGGTATATGTTTAAAATAATGCTATATAAACCCCCCATATTCTAAAATCTATTTCAGTTGAATAACGACGAAATAAATATTTATTGCTTACTCCATTCACGTTCACTTTTACGAAGGAAGAGAAAACACAAACCGATTGGTATGAAACATTCTCTGAGAAAAAATAATATTTCAAAAACGTCTGGCAGATGCTACCTAAAAATTGAAAACATATGAAAATGAACGGATTCAAATGAGCATCATTGTTTTCGTTAGCTTTATAACAGTTCACTTCTTATCATTATAAGAACTTAAAATTGCATTACAAGAAGTGAAAAAAGTGTTTTGAAGCATGTGAATGCCTAATAAAAGTAATAGAGGAAATGGGGAAACCATATGTTCTCACTCAAAAAATTCCGATCCCGTGTCTCTATTTCTAACGTGTTTCAAATAATACAAACATTTAACAGCTTCTCAATTCTGTAGATTTCAGAAAACAATAATTTCACATCTGTTCTACAGATCTGATGTTAAAAAATCTTAGTCGTCTAAAAGGAAATGGATCAACAGTTTAATACTTCTATTCAGGTAAAGGTGACAAGTGTTGATCATGAAACACTTCTTAAGTTCAATGGGTCAAATATTTCACATACTGTTTAAATGTGATCATGCTACACCCATCTGATAACATTCAATCAAAAAATAAATTAAATTAAATTAATGTATTAAAAATAAAGCTTGTCCTGATAAATGACTGTATTTTAAAAATCGACCAAACATTAGCAGGTTTTTTATCTACATTATTAGCAAAAGAATTATTACAAAGTTACAACTTGCCTGTTTGCTGGTATGTTAACTGTTTGTACAATAAACTCTGTTAGCTTTGCTGCAAGCTCCCTGTTACGACCATCTGTTATGTCTTCAGTTGTTGAAATGTACACAACACCACAAAGCGTATTTGATGCACCCATAGTCATAACATCGTTTCTGTGTGCTTTCACACAAATGTGCTTTTTGGAGGTAAGATTGGATATGAACAATTAAATCAATAAAAGGAAAACTGAGAAACTGTTTATTATATACGTACACTTAAACACACAAGTATATATACACTCACATATATATTGTCCATCAAACTGTTGTTTCTTACAATCCTACTACAAAAAATATCCCATTCACTGTAAATACTTTTAAAAACAAATAAAAATACCAAGAAAAATTGTAGTTGTTTCCACAGGCTATATAATGTCTGCATTTAAAGTACAAAATATTGCTATCCTTCTTGATGTTGCCTTCTTATCTAAATTGTAGTTTTCCTCTTGGTCTTATTCCTGTCACCTCTGATGTATTGGTCCTTCAATGTATTCCCTTCTTTCTTATATATCACATGGCCAAAAATTATCATTTGCACCTCCCTAATTTCCTCTGCAATATGTCTTACCCTTAGCTCTATCATATGTCTTTATTTCTCTTTCTTTCTCTACTGTCCAGCATTCTGCTCTACAGGGAAGCATGGTCTGACCACACCTTTGTAAACTTCAGCCTTCAGGTATATGAAGATTTTTCTGTCTGGACTACTACAGGAATCTCCTTTTACTTTATTCATGCTTGAGTCTCTCTCTGCTTGATATCTTCCTTACATGTACTCACTTCTGCAAACATGAAACCCTAAGTATCTAAAGTATTTTACTTGTTTCAGCCTTCTGTCTCAACCACCAGCTCAATCCATCTGTAGCAGCTGAAATTGTGTCAATAACCATGACAAAGAGGAATGGACTAAGGGTAGAGAATTCCTCAGTCAGTCCATGTATTGTTTCCACTCTAGTTTCTTGCTATCTAGTCATATGCTGTCTCTAGTCTATAAATGTATAGTACAAATCCTTGTCCTTTGCCTAGCTATTTTTCCTTATGGTCTCTTTTCACAAATATTGCATCTGTGGTGTACTTTCCCTTTATGAAAGTCAAAATAAATGATGTTCATGTTGACAGTCTTTATACATCTAGTATTCTTTCCAGAACCTTCAATCACATGTTCCAACAATGATTGTCTCTATACGATTGCCCTGTTGTCTCTTTACTCTGTGGGATGTATTTGTTGCTTGCACATTGGATCAATTTCACTAAGCTGCCATTCCAATGCCATCCTTTCTTCTTTCTGTAGGGTCTGATGGTAGTCCAAAACCAACCCAGATCTTTTGCCATTCTGATTTACAATACACTGGATCCCTTGTATATCCTTCCATTATTGGTGCTATTATTAGAGGCATCAATACTAAGTTTAATAAAACACAGGGTTTTTGACAAAATTAAACCAAAAATACCCATGAGCAATAGGTGCAAAACTTGCATTAGATATTAGTTATTTCAGACACACCACAGCTGTCTTCAGTTAGAGTTGTTTTGCTCCCTAACTTGCTAGAAGATTGCACTAGTCAACAATTACTACAAGCACAATGTCAAGTTAAATTATGCAGCAGTGGAGGAAGAAAAATTTACTCTTGGTAATGTGTTCGATTAAGCATATTATTTCATTCTGAAGTGTAACAACTTAATTCTTGCTGTTGGTCACAAGCTTCTTCTAAAGCTGTCTGTGTATCAGTCTCCCAATGACATTTCTAACTTTGACCCTGAAATCTATAGATGAAGACACTGCTACTTATTTCATAGGGCTTATGCCCTAGTATCAAAGAAAATGTGCTTGATGCAACCTTGTCTGAAATAAAAGGAACTATCAATCCTACTAAGAAAACACTAAAACCAATTTTACATCAATCTCCAGTGGAAAGCACCATTAAAATATCACAAATATGCAGTTCATTAATGAAATACAATAAAAATTTTAAAATTATAGCACAGGCTACAGAGCCACAAATCACAGTTACTCATTAGCTGGGAGGAAAGGTCAGAATAGCTAGCACAATTGATAGTAACATAATGTGACTGCTTGAGAACATAAAATATTATATCCTAGTGGCTTATTAGGAACTGCCTTCTCCTGAAATTGTACTATTTAAGGAGCCACTTGGTTGTGCAGTTATCCCCAGGATCAATCTATTACTCCACCTTCTCTATATCACAATTTTCTGACAGCAGTTTATACTATCCATCAGTGTGAATCACCAATGACTGCACAAGAAGTATTGTCCATCCTCTGGTCTAGCAATGCATCCACTATCACCCACCCAAATTAAAACTGCAACCACTGCAGCAGGATGGCTTCATCACAACCTAGTGGTCCACCCAATGAACCCAAGCTTCCTACCTTCACCTTCTAAAGAATATATACTGACTACCTTAATTACTAAGGTGTGTACTACCTCATACTTATCACCACGTTCTCCATCCAGCTGATAGTCAAGAAAGCATTTAAGGGGCTTCAGGTGTCATTGACAGTTTATGATTCTTTGTCACACATACCATACTAGATGAGTTCCCTTTGGATAAAGATCCTGAGTTCATGGGAATACATCATTGTGTTATGTACACATGCCTGGTAGACTCCATATTTGGTAGGTAATGACAAAGCTCTGCTGGTTAACAATGGCATCAGTTCCTCCCTCAGCTCCAAGGGTCTCACCAAGGTAGCAAAACGTCTGGACAACTTCAATTTTTTCACCCTCCAAATGCACTTGCCATAGGTCTAAGTCACAGGTTGCCTCTCCTTCTATGCACCTCTTGCAGCTAAAATGGTTACTTTCTGTCAGTTTGCCCATTATTCCACTGCACCATTTATATACCCAGTGCTTGGAAGTACCACAATAGATTGAGTTGCTCCTAATTTCCTTCCCACAGACTGAACAGGGAAACTTTCCTTTCTCCAATGGCTTTCCCAATTGTGACCACTGACCATCACTTTTGTCTTTACCATGTTCATTCTCAAACCTTTACCTTACAAACCCTTCTTCCAAGTCTCTAACTTAGCAATTACAGCATCCAATGTCTCACTGGGGAGAACCAGGTCATTTGCATATAGCAATTCCTCTGGGCAACCCTTTCAAAACTCTCTTGACAGTGCTTCCAAAACACAAATGAAAAGCAGTGGACTTAGTACAGATCCCTGGTGAACTCCAACTCCCACACCAAAACTCTTAGTATAGGAACTGTGGATCCTTAACCGACTTTTAGCACTTCTGTACATTGCCTGAACAACCTTAATCAGCCATTCACTTACTCCTAGTTTCCATAAAGCCCACCAAACAACTTCTCTTGGCACTCTGTCAAAGGCTTTTTCCAAATCTACATGACACCATTTCTTATGATCTGGTTTGTTAGATCAGTGATCATCTCTATACTTCTTTCACCTGCAGCTTTGACCATCTCTGCCACAATTCCTGAAGGACCAGCTGCTTTGCCTTTCTTCATTTTCTTTACAGCTTCCCTCACTATTTCTTTCTCAATAAAGTTGGCTGGTCCAAATACTGTTTCTACCTCTCCAAGATTTTCTCTGTCCCAAGAAAACTCTGTGTTCAACAATCTCTCATAATAGCACTTCCAGGCATTCTTTTCAAGTTCACTTGTTGCAAGTTCTCCATTGTCATTCCTGATCCACTTTTCTCTGATGAAATCCTGATTAGTCTTGATCATCTTCGTAGCTATCTTGAATACTTCATTCTTCTGATCATCTCTACGCATTATGTCTGGAAACCTTTTCTCAGCATCCACCTTTGCTTTGTAGATTACTTCCCTAGCTGCTCTCTTCGCCTCCACATAACTTTCTTTGTTCTATAAACCCCTTTTCCATTGAGTCCACAGTGTTCTCTTCTCTTTCACATATTTTTCAACAGAAGAATGCCACCAAGGATACAGTTTTGAAAGCCTCCACTCTATGACGTGGAGGCTTTCAAAAGTGTATCCTTGATCTTCTCCCATTGCTCACCCACACTTCCTAGGTCTTTTCTTGGACTAGCACCCACAATTCCATTCACTTGATCTTCAAAGGCCTGCTTTACTTGTCCATCATTTAGTCTCCACACCTTTCTCCTTGGGATATACCTTCTTTTCACTTTATATACTTTCTTAATCCTGAAGTCACAAATTATTGGTTTATCCTGGTGTAACAGGACAATCTCGCGGCAACACGGAATAACAACGATCCAAGGATTTCTGGTGCAAATTTTATTAAAAGCAAATTTCCTCCGAGATAAGAAAACGGGAACAACTAACAGATTTTCCCTCTGTCAGCCAAAGTCTTGTTTCGTTGGGAGATCTATCAAACGTCTTGCAATACCCAACTCCAAACATCACTGAAAACTCAGGAGAAAAACTCCAATATTTATTGTAACAGAGTATGGGTTGGGCAATGTTTTTTAGATTATCGCACTTGGCTGACACTTACCGTACTTTCCGGGTCTTAGAACCAACCGGACATAAAAATGTGATAATTGTCTACTATGTCAGACAACTGTCGCCTAAAAAAACACCTAATGTTGCGGCATCCACAATACAACAATTTGATGTTTCCGCAAAGCTCTTAGCACACTTGTCTGTGTACACATCTGGTTGCATAGTATTTCCTGTCGCATACTTATACTTAAGATATTATGATACAACAACAGGAAATAGAAACTTGGCTAATATTAAACTTAGTGTCCTGAGGCATCCTAGTGAGCCTCTCACACTGGGTCACAAATTCTTCACCAGGTATCACTTTTACATCTTGCAAATACTTCCTGTCTTTTGTCTTTAACAAAATGTAGTCCACTTGAGTCATTGCTGCCCAAGACTCAAAGGCTACCAGATGGCTATCCCTTTTCTTAAAAATAGTATTCGCCACCAACATGTCCATGGCAAGTCCAAACTCTAGAATTCTTTCACCCTTCTTATTTCGGTCACCATATCCATTTCCTCCATGGACTCCCTCAAACCCAGATGCTGTTCTTCCAACATGGCCATTTAGATCACCTGCAATAGCAACAATTTCTTTCTCTGCCAGCTTACCAGTGACTGCAATGAGACTGTCATAGAATTCATCCTTGACTTCTTCACTTAAGCCACATTGTGGTGCATACACTGATATTGCTGTGAAGATTGTCTCACCTATCATCAGTTTAATCAGCAAAATTTGATCACTTATGCATTTGACATCAATCACCTTGTCTATCCATTTCTCTGCAACAAAGATACCTACTCCACCTGTGCCTATTCCATTACCAATCTAAAACAGCTTGTATGTTGCATTTTTTCCTTCTATCATTCCTACAGATTTCCCTCTCCATCATGTTTTTTGGATGCAGCACAAATCAATGCATCTTCACTCAAGGAACTCTGCTACTTCACCAGATCTACTTCTCAAACTTCCCATATTCAGACTACAGAGTTTGAAGCTTGTCATCACTTCTTTCAGTTGATGTAGTAGCTTGATAACGGTCTGCTTTTGTCTACATCAAACAAAACTCCTACCATGCAAGACATCTTCACTTAAATTAGTTCCAGTCTCATTTATGCAGTTATGCAGGATATCTTTGGACATCACTTCATGGTATGATGAGGCAGTGTTTTTATAGGCTGGATGCCCTTCCTGACACCAACCCAGTAAGGTAATGGGGACCAGTGTTTTTCTTGAGACATCATCTGTAGGTGATTGCCATCCAAGGCTTAAGAGCACTTCACCTGCCCATGAGAGAAAGGCTATACCCTGCCAGTCCTCAAACTGATATTTCATGATTGAATGAGACCAAGCATGGTCTTCAGGGTCAGATTGTTCAGATTGCATTTCAACCTTACTGCCAATGGGTTGGTATTTTGCACCAGACACCAACTAGTACTTCAAGACCACATGGATGAAACAGACTTAATCCAGTTGAATGCCAACCCAGAGGTTCAAAGGACTCGGGGTAGGCTAACAGGTGCTACACCTTGAGCAACGGTAACCTGGAGGTAGTTGTGGCAAAAGGTAACCTCATTATCCCATGTCAAAACCCCACAACCAGATGCAGTTTAATGTCAATATGCGGATGACACCTTTGAATATTTTAATATGTTTTTAACCAGCATGCTCCTGTCATTGAAAAAAGAGTCAAAAAGAAAGAAATGTCCTTGGTTAAAGGAACCCTGGAAACAAATGTCTAATCAAGCCAAAATACTTCAAAATGTTCAAAACCAAAATACAGCCAAAGACTATATTTTCTTGAAAAAACTTGAAAACAAGTGCACAAATGAAACTTGTCTAAAAAAACCCGAAAATGTACAGAGTTCAGCCATTTTACTATGGTTTCAGAAAACCAAACATCAACAAAAGGTGGAGGAATAATTGACTTTCCAGAAAGCAAAACACTTTTCTAAACCTTCAAGAGATTTCAAATTCCAAGTTTTAAGGAAGAAATGGATTCACTAACTCGTTCTGCATAGCGAGATTATAAGGATAGACCTATCACTTTTTGTTGTTATGTGGTGACTGTCGTAGATACAGTACACAAAACATCTTTGGAATATTGGAAATTGCTGGAAAAGTTAGAAAGGAACACAGAACGAGTAAAGTTTTTGTCTTCATGCTTCAGGGCAGATATTATTCCACACTTCTTCTGAACAATGGAAAATTTGATAAGAACTCTGTTTTTGATATCCAGAAAGGTTTATTATGCAAAGAACTGTATAAAGCTAAAAAGGACCAAATGGAGTTGATGAACAATCTTGATAGAAGGAGAAGTGAAGTACAAAACCAAATACCTGAATGAGTGCTACCATTGGTGGCGTTTCATTCTCGAATGAGTGCCAGAGATGTATGCATAGATGTAAGGTATTGCCACACTATTATCCTGCATAATCCTGATGATGAACCACCAAAGTATGTTATTGATATGCTCTCTCTTGGCCCCAAGAATGCTGTACTAGAGCGCTTTAACCCTCGTGATGTGTTAGCTGAACTTGATGGTTTTTTGAGGTATTGTGATGATAGCGCATATCAGAGGAGATAATATCAGACATAAACATCAAAACTATTAATTATATCCAAAAATGCAAGAAGCAGAGGCCCTCAAGAAACATCTGGGCAACAAAGTAATATCTGAGAGGCAAATTCCGACTCCCTTATCAAAAGGAACTGCCTATTGGCAGTTGCTTTCGATAAGGTAGTCAGAATTTGCCTGATGAAGAAGGAAGCGTATGAGGAAAAACTTTCATCGATCCTTCAGCTGCACCAGTTTGAAAAAATGACTCAAACCAAAAAGAATGTGAAGCATCCTGCTTTCAAAGAAGAGGAGAGGGTTAAGGACAAGTTAAAAGAATTGAAAGATCAAGGAAAGATTGATGTTGCCACTTTCAATAACATGGTTCTGATAGCTGGATTATCAAGTAACCCTCCACACCTTTATGGACTAACCAAGGTCCATAAAGCTTCCATACCAGTAAGACCAGTATTATTGATGCCTGGTTCTGTATATCACCCAGTAGCCAATGTAGTAACTGAATGGTTGAAGGTAGTCCCAGGATGCCAAATCACGTCCATCAAGAAAATTGAAGATTCATTGGAGTCAGTAAGATTGGACAATGACGAGGTGATGGTCAGCTTTGATGTAGCTTCATTGTACACAAATGTGCCAGTATGTGAAGCAATTGACATATGTGCTGATTTGCTGTACAGTGGCCAGCACAAGTTACCTCCTGTTGATAAAGGGACTTTTAAAGAACTACTGGAGCTATATACATGCAATGTTGTGATGAAGACACACGATGGGTTTTACCACCAGGTGGGTGGCCTTGCAATGGGTAGCTCACCAGCACCACCCATGGCTAATGCTTGGCTATCTACCTTTGATGAAAGGATAAAAGGAAATGCTAAGCTATGTGATCGATACATGGATATTATTAGAAGTATCAGACTAGCTGAAGTGAGGCAGAAGTTGGATGAGTTAAATAGTCTGCACGCATTTCTCAAGTTCACCATTGAAGAAGAGAATGATTGAAGTACATGTTTCCTAAATATGCTAATCACCAGGATTGATGGGCTGCTCTTGTCAACATGTTACAGTAAGCCTACTGATACTGGATTGATTATGAATTACTATTCACTAGTTCCGATGTAACAGGGCGGACAGGCGGTCACGCAAGAACGATAAGGATTCAAGGATTGCTCTGAGATTCCCTTTATTAAACTTCACAAATACATGGAAAAAATAAACGGGAACGACTAACAGAATGTCGTTGCCAATCTGTAACTTGAAGATGAAGTCTTTTTGCCTTCTTTAACCAGTGCAGGCTCGGGAACCATTCACAACTGAACACCGATTC
>RDPX01000041.1:298040-327278 GCA_003991215.1 Morbakka virulenta
ACGTATCAATGCTTAACTAAATATTCGTTGCTTAACTTGGCAAAAAGTTTAGGCTACAAAACGAAAGGAGTTAGTTATCTCAGATAATTGGTCAACAAATTTTAGTTCATTAACCCAACTTTCACTTCTCAAGTGAGTCAGGCATGGAAAAGTTGAGGTGGAAGTAAGTAGGACATGGAACTTTCAGGTAGTGAAAGGATGACATGTACCTTTGCCATGTTTGAGGAGGCTGTTCCACCAAGTATTGGATCTACACAAGTTTTATTTTTCGGAGAACCATATAAGGAGTTGATTGGAGGATACGGCCCCGTAATCCCGTGATGATAGATTTCACTGCTGTACTGGTCACACTTTGAAGCAGGGACCTGCTGTAGCTGCAATAAAGTTAATAGCCTGTTGAGGCTTTTTGTGTGCGACCATGTGATGCATGCACTACTGTGACCCAGATTCTCTACTTGACATAGCTGACATTCAGTTTCTTAAGGTGTAGGTCATTAAATTTCACTCAGTACATAATCATTGTTTGCTGAGGATGCAACTATTTAACTTGTGAATATTTGCATATGTAAGGTGCCGGAACTCCGGGGCTTTTAAAGGCTTTTGATCACTACAGGTCTTGTATCTTTGCAAACGATCTTAAGCAGTTGTGCTTAATAAATTTCCATACCCCTGAGAACTAATGGAGGTTCAACAGCGAATCGCAGGTATTCGAATTTTGGCAAACCCTCCCAAAGCAGTTTGACTTGCAGTTTTATGAGGGCTTGGTTTTAGAAGGTAGTGTTATATGCAGAAAGTTTTAATCTGCAGCGTGTACTTTGCTTACCTAGCCACGATTTTCTGACGATGGAGCACAGTTGTTTCTGTGTTGGATAATGATGTGATATTACCTTGTAGTAGTGTAATGACTTTATATTTTTATACTTGCACTGCTGTAATGAATTTTTATTTTTATTTTAAGAGTTTTTGTTCAATTTTACGAAGTTCCAGCTGATATGATAGCAAGGGATGGTCAACTGTTTTCAGGTTGATTTTGCAGAACACAAACATTGAAGATCTTATGTAAAGTTAGAACTGTTATACTTTAACCATAGTACTTCGAGGAAGCACCTATGTTAAAAAATTATTACGATTGTAAATGATAAGAACGTAGCCTGAACTATCCAGTAGTTATATTTTTCTTGTGATTCAAGGTGGCATACATCGGTGCGTTGTTTTGCAGGAGATAATTTATAGGGAAAATAAGCTTTTTTGATTCCTTGCCTCAATTTTGAAAATTTTTAAGCCTAGTTAGAATTGTAAGTCATTCGACCTCCGTTCATTACAAAGTTGGGCTTCTAAAGCAAAAACTGAATGTAAGTAATTTGATTTTGTTACCTTTGATCCCGTCAAAAATGAAGTATTAAGGTATTTGAAAAGTTCTGCAAGTTCAAACTTCAGATTTAATGGTATATTTGAAAGGCAGGCAGATCGTTATAAATAAATACTTATTGCAAATCGCAATATATTGATATTTAATATAATGTATACGGTTGAATATACATACTACTCAAAGTTAAGAATGACAACTCCTATGTGTATTAGACAAAATAAGGCTTTTCTCATTTTCCACAGCATGAATAGTAAAAAAATCCCGTGACCAAAATTTAATAGCAATAACATTTACCCTGCTGTACCTGCATTCTTTCCTGGGTTGCTGGCTGACCCTGCGTTTGAGTTCATTACCCATATCAGACGGCTATGTAGCCCCCCTCCCCCCTCCCCATCAATTGTTACTGCATAACTGAACCAACTTAGAAGTTAATATTACTTTGGTCAGTATTAAAGTTGACATTGTTAAAGTTGCCAATATCGCACAGGTGATGTGTGAAGACTGCCGTGCCTTGCAAGTAGGTAATTTACTTGGGGCAACAGTCATCAGATTTCTTACGTATAGTGACTATGGGAACCATTGTTTGAAGATGACTACGTAATTTGGTTTAAATGACCACATACACTGGACAGTGTCATCTATTGGGGTAAAGAATTAGCTACAAATAATACATTCAGTATACATATAAATGCATTTATACATATATATATATAAACATATATATACATATATATAAACATATATATATACATATATATAAACATATATATATATATATATATATATCTGTGTCTGTGTGTGCCTACGTAGGGACGCCACTTGCCCAAATAAATTTTTTCTAATCTCTTTAAACTGTAAACATACCAACAACACTATTCTGAATTTTATGTGGTTTATGTACATCTCATACTAATATAATTCAAATGGGTAAAGCCGGTCTTATACTATCTGTATCTGTTTTAGTATGACACGGCAGGCCTACCAACGTCAAATTATTGTGTAAAAGTAACGGCAAAGGGTCTTTATGGATTTAATAAAGCATGATATTTAATTCGAATGACAATAACACTCAATAGGGGGAAAAAGACGAGGCTTTTTTATGGTTAATGTTTGATGCCATTTATATATATATCATATAACATATTCAGCGTCAGCCCCTATAGTGACCTTGAAATGAAACATTATTTCCAGTCACAAGCACCTGTGAGCGAAAATATGGCAATATTGAAACTTTTGTGATTTTGTGATCACCCAGAATTATGTCACCAGTATGGAGAATTTTATTGACCGAAGAAACTCCACACTGATTCGCAAGACAACATCTTGTGAGTTTGCCTGCAAAATGTATTTAACTTTGTGTTGTGTTTCTACTATACGGGTGTCTTAAAATCTGTGTATGCAATACAGTAATCCTTCGATTCTTTTCTACTTTGAAAAGCTAGCTACACCTTAGAGCAAAGAGTGAAAGGAGTGATACTTACATAATCTTTTGCTCTTATTTCATCTTACAGTGAATATTCTAGAAAGTACGATTGTACTCTGGTTGGTCAGGTGCCAAACCTGATACAGGCATCGGCGATCATGCGACTCCAAGCTATCCTATCGGATGAGTTCATTACAGCTCAGACTGTTGTTCGAAGCCCAATTGTTTGGAGACTTTAAAAGTGTCTTTCTTTGTCTTCCTCTGGGTCTCCTGCCCTTGATCTTTCCTAACAAAGCAAGGCGTTCCAGGTCACAATGTCTCATAATGTGCCCGAGGAATTGCATCTACCTTTGCCGTATTGTATTGATGAGTGATCTTTTGGTGTTGACAAGGGCAAGGACTTCCTTGTTTGATTTGTGTTCTGTCCATGATATACGGAGCATTCTTCTCAGAAACCACATTTCAGCTGCTTCTAATTTTGATTGTACTATAAACCTTGGAAAAGTATCTGGGGATTACCCCCATTCATTATTGATGTTATTAAGTTCTGCTGATTCAGGATGACATGCAACAATTATTAAGAGAAAAAATAGTTTATACTTCATTGCAGTTTAATAAAGTCGTATGCTTGCTTATCGCCATAACATTTTGAGAAATACAGTTAAAGTAAATCTCATTTTTTTAAACTTGTACATTTAAGCTATTTCCAAAGCGCTGCAACCATACTTTTGGGCTCAGGCATCTTCTACTGTTGTTTTTAGAGATAGTGAGCAATAAATTTTTGAATCCTTTTTTTAATATAGACAAGTTATTTTTCGCAATGTTCAAATTTGGACACATTATCTTGAAACAGTGCAAGAGGCAAGAAGTATGAAAAATATGAAAATAGGTAAAAACATAACAGGTAAAGATCTAACATTTACTCTCGACATATCTTCCGTAACTAGACACAACCAGCAACTGGTAATTTTGTTTCATCGCTCCAAAGGCAAGAAAAGTTTTCATATGTTAAGCCCTAATTTGGGAATTTTATGGAAGTAAATTTGGCGTCATTTTGAAGTAGAGCTAAGCAATGCTGAATCAAAATAGGTAGAAAAATAAAGGGTGCACTTAAAAGTAACTTTCCATAGCAATTTAACCCATCGTGTCAATCGTTTCCTTAAGCGTTTAAAGCTCTTTAAATATTTTATACAGTGAAAATCCGGTTGGCAACCACCTCACTAATGCGACCACCCCGCCAACACGACCACTTTTTCAAAGTCCCGATTTTTTCCCTTATTAAATTTTGTAAAATGTCTTCACTAACGCGACCACCCCGGTTCTCAGACCGCGACCAGCAAAGAAGTGGTCCCAAGCGCATATTCCAACCCCCTAACACGACCACGACAGGGCAATTAGCGGCTTGAGCACTACCTAATTAGACCTATGACCAACGGCAGTAAATGGCGATCTGCAGTTGAAACCAATAAAGAAGTATTCTTCCTCAAGCCAGTTGATGACCTTCAGAAGAAAAAGGTTTGAAACACAATTTCAATGGGTAGCCTGGCCTAATCCATATTTTCAAATTGTTCCGACTCCGTGGTCGCCATTTTAAAATGCTGTTGCTATTAGCGACCAACTAGCTCGCGTGCGCGGTAAATTTAAATTTTTAATAGGTCTCAATTCACTTTAACAATTAAGGCTTGGGTAAAAGCAAAGAATTCTCTTGCAGCCGGCATTTTTTAAAATCACTTATACTCACATTCCTTTCATCAATCTGTCAATTAGCCGACTCCTGAATTAATAACGACCACTAATCATAGGCGGCACTTTAATCAGTTATGGCCATTGTTAGTGATTTTTACTCTCGTGCCTCCACACCTGGGCTAATTATGAAATGCCATAATTGTCGTTACATAGAACAAAGACTCCAACAAATACGACATCGCTATTGCAACCATTGGACCAGGGGATAATCAAGGCAGTGAAAGCTCGTTATCGCAGGAGGCTTCCACAAACCGCCCTGGTCAAAATGGACAAGGGGGAGGATGTTAAGAACATTTCCAAGTGTGTGTCTGTCCTCGATGCAATCAACTGGATAGTAGCAGCTGTCGCCGAGGTCTCCACCACTACCGTAAAACGCTGCTTCGCAAAAGCAGGCATGACAGAGGAATGCTTGGACTTGGACGAGAAGGAGAATTTACCGCTATCGGATCTTGTCTTGGTTTAGTTTTCACGGAGGTCGGGTCGGCGCGACCACCTGGAGCTGGTCCCGTCGGTGGTCGCGTTACCGGGGTTCCCCGTTATATATAAATGAACCATTTGGCAATTTATGCAAAATGTCTTTTTGTCTGAATGTCTGAAAAAGTGTTGTTCAATGCCTCTTCTGTAACATAACTATTTAGAGACCACAGATAAAGTCGGTTGATATGGAGGAACAGTGGACCAAGCACATGTAGAGTAACCACATCGCTGAGTCTTTGCAGTTGGAGGAAGGTGCAATTGTAATAACAGCAACAGGAGTATGCAAATCAAAAGAACTGAAAATGGTAGGCATATGCCCTCATTAAATTTAATAAGTAGCACTCGCCATGTAAATACAAAACTTGAAGAAAATGCTTCGACCACCTTACTTATACAGTTAAGTATCATTTGCTAAAGAAAACCCATTGCAAGACAAATGAGCACAGTCGGCTTAGAGCCTCCAGTGAGCAGCAAACAGTTTGCTGAACCTCTCCTCGGTGAAGAGTTTGTTTCATAGTGCAAAGCGTCAGTTACCATTGCCGACAACATACCGACTCATTTTTCTCCACGTGCATGTATTTTTCATAGGCACTAAAATTATGTGCATTTGTTGTTAAAACAGACTTCCCATGGTTTATCGGAACAAATACAAACGTTTTAGTAATGGCAAGTTGCCATTAAAAACGGTAGAGTAATATACCAGGTCCTTGTTGCAGCTTCAATTGCGAAGGTACAAGACCATCCAAATGAAAGAAATGGAATTTTAACTGCTTGTGGTGTTTCGACATGAACGAATGAGGATACTCTGCCACAACCACCTATTGATCACCTTAGACAAGGTGTAATGCCCGCAAGACTATCCCGAGACCTTGAAGTACCGGTTTCATATCCAGTGTCATTATGGAGAAGCTGGGCTTTTTAGCCTAAGTTTTCAACCCTCCTAAATATGGTATCCCGAAACCACCACCATAAGGATAGATAAATCACGCCTTGTTAACCCATACTCCTTTATTGGTCAGAAGTAGACGTTCTTAGGATTCCTTGTTTTCCAGACCAGGGTGTTAAACTGAAAGTTTTCTTCCCATCATGCAGAATCCCTGTGTGTGTGTGTGTGTGTGTGTGTAAAGCCCAGTTTTTGATAGACATTTTTTTATTCTTGTAGAGAATACTTGATTGACCACATTTTTTTCGCTGCTTTTTAATTGATAATATGGAGTTTAAACGTCTTATTAACGCTTAAAGACGGTTTTCTATCAACATTAATAATATGATATGTATTGCACAGATTGGCGGCTCTGCTGCTACTCCAGGTGTTCATTTCTGCGGCCAGTTCCATCAAGTGAGCAGCTTTCTCCGTTTAATTGTTATATTCCTGCTCAGTTACCAAGGATCTACTTGATTATTTAATTTTACTAATGACAAGACAATAAATAATCTTCAAGTAATCCAAATTTATATAAAATACCAAAGGCGTGACACTTGCTAGCATTTGAGTGCGTCGTTGTAACTTTATTTTTGTCGCATCTCTTCCATTAAATGACTAAAAATTTTCTAGCTTATTTTGAAAATAATCTTAAAAGTGATAATTCTGGCTCTGAGTTTACTCTCTAAGTTAGTTTTCTCTGTTTCGGAAGAACTGTCGTATACATGGCCTGTGAATCTTTGTTCAAGACTTTATCCCTAAATACAGGTAGATTTTAGTTAAAAGACACTCAACGTTACATCATCTGCTTGGATCAACATTGTTTCATTCTGCTATGTATATTTTTTTCCTCTTTCGGTCTCCATCTTCCCCAAATTGCAATCGTAATGCAATTTTTAATTCTATTAGCTAGCCATTATGTTCACCAATCTGCCAATATGTTAGTGTGTATTTACTTAAATGTTCATCATACTTAATGGCTCAATTTCCACTCTACTGATTAACCTTTAGTAGGGTCTTACAACTTTTCATAGGCTCAACCATTTCGAACTATCGATTTTGCCACACTTATTCCTGAGAATGGTAAGCATAGCTCTTTTTTCCTTGACTTTAGTCGTATTTCGAGTTCTCATCCATTTTCTGCTGCCTCCTGCTCTCCTTTTGATAACTCCGACCATTTATGGTCTCTGCTTCTGTTCAACCTCAGATAGCCTCGTAACGGTAATCTCCATCTACTATTATAATTATACAGTATTTCATACAAGTGTGTCCGGGGTAATCGGAAGTCTTATCATGGTCTCCTTATTCGTCTCCCTTAAAAATGTCTATCCTAAGTCCTGTTCTGGATTCAGGTTGGTAGAGATCCCTTTGTACATGGTCAGCAATACTAGGCAATATCCGTTCTTTCCCTTGATTCACACCTCTAATAGAATTGTAGCATGTCACAATCACTTTTCCCATTGTTGAAAAACAACTTGCAGATTCCAAACACATTATAATAGTCTTGGCTGAAACCAAAGGTTGCGATGCTGGAACTTACTTACTTACTTAGCGTGTCCACTTCACACCTTGAACAGCCAAGTCTTGACACATTCTTGGGCCTTTGTGTTACACTCAGCCAGGTCTTTTGGCAGGCATTCGTTTTTCTGAAGGGGGCAGGTTAATAGATGTTCCATGGTTTGTTCGGCGCCGCATGAGCATCTATCACTTGTGGTAAATACCCATTTCTTCAGAGTGGATTTGCAGCGCCCTGTACCTGCTCTCAGTCGATTTAAGCATTTCCACTCTGGCCAGCGTAGTTGGGAGCCTGGTGGTAATTCTTCTTTTACTTCTAGCGACATTGAAGTATCTTCCGGGAGGCTTTTAATCCGTTCCTTCCACAAAGTGCTTCTGGTGGTTGCCGTGTTTTCTTGTGGTATTACTGTGTGAAGGAAACTTTTCCGAGATTTCAGGCGTGTCGTTGGTGGTACGTGTCCATACAGCGGATGGCGGTTATCATTGGACTGTCGGAATCTCTCTTTGCAGCTTGAAGCTTTTCTCCTGATGTTTGATGGGGCTATGCCGGAGAGGACGTTAACTTTATCTATTGGTGTTGATTTGAGACAGCCTGTGATTAGACGACGAGTTGTGTTGGTAGCTGAGTCTAGTTTTTCCGCGTGGGGGGATCTCTCCCAGACTGGGCAGGCGTATTCTGCGGTTGAGAAGCATAAGGCTAATGCTGTTGAGCGTAAGGTGGCGGCGTTGGCTCCCCACTTAGTGCTGGTGAGTCTGTTTATTATGCTGTTTCTGGCGGAGACTTTGGCTTTTGTTTTCTCGATATGTTTCTTAAATGATAGTGTTCGGTCTAATGTAACTCCGAGATATACCGGGTGACTACAGTGTTCTAGGGGAGTATTTGACCAGGATACGTTTAATTCCCGTTTTGCTTCTCTATTACGTAGGTGGAAGGCGCAAACTTGTGTTTTGGACGGGTTTGCACGAAGGTGGTTCTCTTCGTAGTATGGCGTTAGTTCAGCTAGTGCATTTGATAGGCGGTTCTCTACGACCTTGAAATCTTGATCTTGAGCAGCAATTCCAAGATCGTCCGCATAGATATATCTACGGGTTCCTTCGCTTTTCGGTTGGTCGTTGGTATATATGTTGAAGAATAGGGGGGCTAGTACGCTACCTTGAGGTAGGCCATTCTTGAGTTTCCTCCATCTGCTTTTCTTTCCGGCGAGTTCAACATAGAACATTCTGTTCTCTAGCATGCTTTCGATCAACTCTGTCAGGTGGATGTCTTTCGTCATGTCTAAGATCTTCTGGAGGAGGCGTCTATGGTTTACGGTATCATATGCTGCTGATAGGTCTACGAAGACAGCTCCGGTTATTTTTCCTTCTTCAAATCCGTTTTCGATGTGTTGAGTTAAGTTCAGTATCTGGCTAGTCGTAGATTTACCCGGGCGGAAGCCTGCTTGGTCGGGAATCAGTAGTTCCTCTATGGAAGGTCCTATTCTGTTCAGGATAAGTCTTTCGAATAGCTTATATGTATGGCTCAGGAGGGATATTGGCCTGTAGTTTTTGGGTAGCGCTGGGTCTTTTCCTGGTTTCAGGAGGGCAAGGATACGTGCCTTTTTCCATATCTTGGGAAGTCGGTGGTTGGAAAGACAGCTATTAAACAGATGCAGGAGCCACTTTCTGGCATTTGGGCCGAAATGTATCAACTCTTCTGTTGCGATGTTGTCCAGACCGATGGCTTTGCCCGGTTTTAGGGATTTGATTCCTTCATCAAGCTCTTCTAGTGTGAAGGCACGTGTAAAGCCAGGATCGTTCTGGTACTTTTTCCTGTCAAGTTTGATCTTCTTTGCTTTCCCAGATTTTCCATTTTTGAGTAGTTGATGAGCAACTTCATTAGCTGTGACCTTTGGTAGTTGAGGTGGCGTTTTTGGATCTCCTCGGAGTTTACGGATGGTAGACCAGGCTTTCTTGCTATTTTTTGTCATGTCGGTTGATTCAATAAGATTTTGCCAGGTTTTGCGGCGTTCTTCTGCTATGCATTCTGTTACTTTTGCGCCTGTTTCATTTGTTTCTTTCGAGAAGGGATCTTCATTAAATCTGGTAACGTATTCGTCGTAGAGTTTGGAACTTTCCTCTGAGAGTCCTGGAACGTATTGTACTCTGCAGCCTCTTGGGATGTTTCTTCTAGCGACTTTCCTAAGCAGTTGGCTGAAGCGGTCATAATTGAACTGTGTTGGTGTGAGGTATATGATTTTCGCTTCTAATTCTTCGGTGAAATTAGCCCAGTTGGCCTTCTTGAAATTGAAACGTCTCTTAAATGGAACATTAATCGGTTTGATGGCTGGTATTATTTGAAGACCAATAGGTCGATGTTGGCTCGAGGGGATGGGGCTTGAAACGAACTTTTGGCAGTGTCCCGCTATGTCGTTTGTCACCATGACTAGATCAGGGTTGTAGCCTCGTTTCCAGCGGGCGCTCTGGAAAGATGAAGGTAACTTGGGATCGTGTATTAAGCATAGTTGGTTTGAGTCCATCCATGTTTCAACCGCTTCTCCATCTTTGTTGGTCTCGTTATAGCCCCAGGTGGAATTGTGGCTGTTGAAGTCACCTATGTATATCTGAGGTTTGTGTTGGACTTTGGGTATACCATGTGGGAATTTAAATTCTACGCCAGGAGGCTTGTAGACAGATGTTACAACAATGTTGCTAAATTCCACTGTGAGGACTTCGATATTTTCGGCCTCCAAAACGGTGGTAGCTTCTACAATTGAACCCGTTTTCACAAAAATTGCACTACCATATTGGCGATGTGGTCTCTCAACGACGAGTTCCATGCCAGGAATGGTTGGGCGGTTATTGTCGCTCCCTCTGTGGGTCTCCTGAAGACAGATGACATCACATTGGAGATTGCTAACAAGTTCAGCAAGAATTTGTTGCTTCACCGTGGAGATACCTTCGATATTTGTAGAGACAATTGTGAAGGCAGGTCCTGGAAAGGTCTTGCTCTGCACATTGATTGACATGTTGTTAGGTTGTGAGTGGTTGTGGTAGAATTGGTTTAAACAGGGCCGCGACGTGAACACTTCTACCATGACCCCATGCTGGAACTAACTACTAAAGCTCGTATTTTCACTCAAAAGCCTAACTCTACACAGTTTTCGAGAGTTTACATTTTAAGTCCAGATACACACGCCGTCCCTCCTCGTTCTGAGAGCTTTACGGTGCCAAGGTCTTTATGGAATAAGGCAGAACTTTTGGCTCGATCCTTTACCAAGACCTGTTCACTTGACAACATTGACCCGCGTCTTCCAGATTTACCACCTCTATTTTACTTTTGTGAACAACCCCTGCAATAACACCCTTTTTTCTTGCCGCAGTTATTTCCCTTCTGGATCCATCCTCTGTTTCGGCTCAGATCTCATTCCCGAGGTTTCTGCAGTCAATGTTCTCCAGAGCTTTTTTCAGTTCTTTGAGAACTCTTTAATAAATATCTTTTTCAATCTTTCCCTCTTTCGTTTCTCGATAAAAAAACTGATACCTTTTGTGATTGTCCTATAAAATTATTAAGCCGATTCGATTCTTGAAATGATCACCCCATCAGTATGAATCTTTCAAACTTCTCTCAATTTCTTTTTCTGATCATCTGTCACGAAATACAGTGAAGCGATAATCATCCTTGCAGCAATGAAAGCGGGTTCTCTAGGTTGCGCTGGTTATTTCTTACTTCTGATGCCATCCTAAATGCTCACGAAACATTAGTCAGACCTTTCTGATTTTTGCCACCTTCTTAGTCTTTGTCAAATGGTCTCCTCGTAACTTGAACTTTCTTTTACTTACGTGTCCTTTTCTTCTGTTAATTTTTTTCCTTTTCCCAAATTAAACTATTTTTTTTCTGTTACTCTGGCTGCAAACTGTATCACATGACCCTCATTTTAATTCGGTTTGTAAGTATTATTTGCCAAATCTCATACTTAATTTAGGATCTTTCAAATAGTAATAAAATGGTTGGGGCTCGGGGTGCCACTTCTTTTTCGTGACAAGTCATTACAAAGTTTCAAGGTCTGGAGGAGTCAAACTGACCCCGTTACTAAACGTTCAACATGGCTAAGGTAAAGCCCTCATTGGACTAACCTTTGCAACCAAGTAAGTACCCACGCACACGGAATGCGACTTGATAGGTAACATTGCCTGGTCATAATTTTGCTGTATCCTCGACCAAGGCTGATATCTACAGGAATTGGCGATAGGAAGGTTGGCAAAGAAAAGACCTAACGAATGATGGAGTCACCTATTCAGGCACAACCTAGATAAGTACCAAGCATCCAGGATCATCTGCGTTCGCTCTTATGCAACATAGGACGAAGTTGCGTTCTCTGCATGAATTCGCACCGAGTTTAAAGAATATCAGACCACAAAGGTTTAATAAATAGGGTTAACACACACACCTGTCTTACTTCTCTCGCTGTTCTCACTCACCTCATTATCCACTCTCAAAAAAGCAGTTCGATTCCAGTACAGATTTCGTACAAAACGCAAATCCTTCCCATGCTGCACCCTATCAAATGCCCTGGTGTAATCAATAAAACAAACATACATATTTCTCTGCATTTTTATTGCTCTTTCGTACTGTTAAATACCATAAAGTTAGCATTTCTGTTAACAATCCTCCATGAATACACTCCTCTTCGGGCATCTCTCGTCTGAATTTTCCGCGGGAACTCGGATTAATGACCTTCAGAATCAGTTCAACTCCAAGACTTGTTAGGTTAGGTGCAGCTCACATTCTGCTGCAGGTTTCTTGGGCAAATCAATAAAAACTTACTTTCCAAGATCTTCTGGTATTTCACCACTATCATACACATCGTCTATCCGCCGTCAACCTCTCAATTTCAGTCTGCTAATTACGATCTTCAAAATGGTAGGCCCATCCATCTTTTACATCGAGGGGTTCTAATCCAGTACAGTTAATCGATATTTCACTCTATCGTTCTAAAATTTTTTCCTTTCTATTATAACACTACTTTGGNCAGTCTGCGAATTACGATCTTCAAAATGGTAGGCCCATCCATCTTTTACATCGAGGGGTTCTAATCCAGTACAGTTAATCGATATTTCACTCTATCGTTCTAAAATTTTTTCCTTTCTATTATAACACTACTTTGGGACCAGAAAAGCAAACACGCTTCACGTGGCCAGCTGCGTGGCCAGCTGCATGGTCACTCAAGGTCGCATTGAAAGCGAAAAAGTTGTCGGACAATAGCGAATTGCATCCAAACATTAAGGGGACCTGTTGCGTGCAGAGTGGACGAACGTTGAAGCTCAAAGAGTTTTTTTTATCTTGAATAAATACTTTATGCTCAAAAAGAAATTGGTACTCTAATCTTTTGATACTGACTAAGTTGCCTTAATCTGATTGGATAAAACTGACGAATGAATAAAATGTTGCTTTAGACAGTTTTGGAACAGCGGTTCAGGAGCTGTGTTAAAAAATTGCGTCATTGGTGATCCATTGTGTACTACATATTCCCCCTTTATAATTGCTTTGTCATATAAGAAGTCACTTGGAAGGGGTTCTCGCAAAAACCTTGCTTAACAAAGACGGTTATCAACTCAAGCTTGACAGGGCGGTCTCGATATGCTTGGGCACAGGCTGTGGGCCAAACCAACCGGAAGGGGCTTCCCACGGACCTTTTTACATTTGCCATAATTCCCGTCTGAGCAAATTATGCCGAACGACAAGATCAAAAGGAGTATTTTGAAAATCACATTTAAATTCCCGGTAGCCAAGGTTTCTCGATTTATTCGTCATTATAGATACAACCCAGTACCACACTTAATTTAAGGAACTGACTCTCGAAAAATTGACCCTGGACGAAACTCCATTAGCTGAGCAAGTGTAGCTACAATACGTAAATGTGAACTTAGATGTTGCAATCTTTCAATAGCTTAAAATTTGTAGTGTCTGGAGTAAATATACGGGAGCAATTAAACTCGTACGGCAATTAAAATAACTAAATGGAATGGGGGATTACAAATCTGCATAGGACCCCCTTCCTTCTCTTCTACCTTCATGGAGTGGTGGTTTGCAAGTGTGGATTCTCTTGGCTCAATGCATGGTTCCACTATGTTATCCGATTACAGCTAATGTTCTGCTCATGAAAGCGAGTAAGAAAATGCAATGAAGAGGCCAATAACTACTACATTTGCTGAATATTTTCAGATAGGGAAAAAATATGCGCTCTTACTTGACAACGAAAACATAATGATAAGCAAGAAAATAATAAACAGTGCCAAACTTTCCTTAACTTCTCAGTAAAACATTCGGTGTGTAAGAAATATTTAAGGTAGCTTACAACAAAATATTAAAATCTTGCATCCTCTAATATTAAATACTCAGAAACCGCACCAGATCTTCAACGAAAAGCTTTCGCTTTACAGCATAAGCGTTTAACTCAAACAACGTATTGCTGCAATAAACTGCTCAACTGCTCCAGTGGAATGCCAATGTAAAAACAAAGCAATCTTCCTGTATTAGTAGCTGTGGTTTGGAACAAACAAACTCGCGGCAGCACCTTCAGACAATTCCTCGCCGGTATATTTTCCTTGACATGCAAGGCCATTTAAGTAAGCACGTTTCAATAATACCTTTTGTGCTTCGGCAACATTCTCTTTCTTGCCACTCCAGGCTTTCAATACAGATGCCTGCAAGGCCCTCCCGTAACTGAAAGTGAGTGCCCAAGGCTTTGTACCTATAGGAAGAGGGGGAAAAAATTCAGCCATTTTATTAAATATTAAATGGATTTATTACCAATTCGGCCTTTAAACATGAAGCATGTTGTATTACAACAAACAAATCCAAGAGACAACATCATAACCACGTAATATGTCAGTCTATGTCGGCACTCAAACGTCAAGTGACCATCGGCTGATTGTTTGTAGGATAAATGTTAAAAAGTACAAAACGCATACGAATAAAACATTTAACGCAATCAAACGATCTGATAACGAAGGTTTACTCAAGGGCAAAGTCAAGCTAGAGCAATATCAACAACTTCTTTCAAATTAACTATAAGAAGTCGAAACACCAAAGCAGAATCAACGAGAGGAAAAGCTAAATGAAGCTGCTACAGAAACGATTGGATACCTGAAAAATGGTAAGAAAATACCACATTTCTACTGTGAAATAGCACAATTATCTTAAAGCAGAAGGATCTTTGAACAAGAATATCGAAATATTACTCCTTTAGAAAAAAAAAATTCACTGAAAAGAGAAACAAACAAGATACTCCACCAAATCGAAAAAACCACGAATGACCTTTAAAGTCAGGAAATGGATCAAATGACAGGATTAATGAACAATTATAACACAACTCAGATATATTATGTATTATGGTGTAAAACAACACAACCGTAAGTCCAATGGTATGCTTCAAAATTAACAAACGTGGCATCAGTCTTTCAGAAGTACACTGCCTCATTCGACAACATTTCCAGAATCACTTTAATGACCCGGAAGCAAAGTCCACTTAAACCATCATAGCTGTGGCCAGATCACTGAACAGTAAAAAGTCGAGTACCTCAAAGAAACTTTGAGATAAATATTGGGTCACCACAAGGAAATGGATCAAGCGGTTGCTTATTCACTATCTATATTGAAAGATCACCGAGAACGTTTTGAGACAAGAGTTGATAAGAATGAAATACTCAAGGCACATTCATATCCCAAGAAATTTATACCAACAATGGTAATTGAATGCATATATACAAGTGATCGAAAGAACTTGGAAAAACCTCAAGCCTCAAGTGAGGAAGTGTCGGAACCTGCACCAGCAGAAAGGTTGACACAGCTTGGATGCGAATAGTGCAGTAAAGAATGACGAGATTCTGTCATGAGCGCCTTAACTTAACTAGACAAATTCCCGCGAGACTAATAGAATATTGAGACACTACTTCACATTAAATCTTAAAATGTCTTTGTTCCATGTTTTTGTGTAACCCCCCCCCCACACCCAACCAACCAACCAAATAAATAAACAAAAAAAAAGAAACAAAAAAAACCTGGTTAACTCACGAAGTGCCTAGTATATAGTATATAAATTCATAATAACTAGCTATGCTCAAGGAAACAATAGAATTGGGGGAAAATGTGCGTTTTTAAACACAATATGAAAACAGTTGTAAACTAAACAGTATGAATCTTTACAAAACATGCACATAAACATTTAAACAGACAGTCCGCCAGCTAAGATAGTTTGGCCAGGTGCAGCTGCTAGCATCGCACTTTAATGCCGTAACAGAAGCCTTGCTAAAAGCTGGTCTTCTGGGGTAACCCTTTTTAAGGCAGCTTGGACCTATAGAACTGTATCAGTAAAATATTCACACATACAATTTTTAGAAAATAGTACAATATACAATGCACAACATGCATCAAAACATAAAAGCACCAAACAATGCTTTTCCATATTGCATTGCAGTCTTTTTATTAAGCAAAATGAAAATGGGTAAGTGGCAGCAATTTTTTGTTGGTCATCCTCGTCCTGCTAATACAATAACTTTGAGGAGTGAAGTACCTCGGAATAGCAAACCTGTGACAGCATTTTCTGCTCTTTGTACCATCCATCAACTAGCTCCTCAATTACTGCCAAAGACGAACAAAAAGTTGCTACACACTTTTGTCAGCAGTCACATACATACACATTGCATAACTGGCTATAATGTCCATACACTCTACCTGTACCACACAATAGCTCAAGTGGCACGAGTAGCCAAATGCAGTTTCTAATCCAGTTTTTGGGCAAATATTTTCTTCTTCTCCATTAAATAAAAGACCGAGTACCACTGCCAAACTATAATATGGAATGTCTCCATAAATACACCTGCTGTTTAAACCTTAAAAAAGGAACAGAAATATTAACTTACCAGG
The DNA here is from genome assembly GCA_003991215.1 of Morbakka virulenta. Classification (NCBI taxonomy): domain Eukaryota; kingdom Metazoa; phylum Cnidaria; class Cubozoa; order Carybdeida; family Carukiidae; genus Morbakka; species Morbakka virulenta. Next base: position 314,398 of record RDPX01000041.1, read on the forward strand.
ATGAGCATTGATAGCATTAAGATGGGCAGTGGCTTCAATTTCCGATTGTCCACCAGATAAAAAGGTTACACCTGGTACTGCTACTGGAACTGTACGTTGTAATGCTGTTACAGTGGCCTTGCCAACATCTTGTGGAGTAGCCTTTGTAGGGCAGCTCTGACCTATAAAATATGTACTGTACTAGTTTAAAAAAAACACACACAAACACAATTAGCATTCACAAAATAATAAATTGGATTCCAATCGAGATTTAAGTATCATCCCATGGTTCATATTCCAAAATGGAAACCCAACACATGTTATATGCATGAATTGGATAAGCTCAACAAAAATGACAAAATGCACTGGATTTTTCATTGACTGCAGCCTGGTAAACAATGGAACCTTATGGTCTGTCTTCTCACAGATTCAAGCCACCAAAAAGTGAGGAGGATAAAAAAGCAAGCAAGCAAGCCAGCACAAAATACACTATGGTCAGCAGAAAAAAGCTAAAACAGCTATTAAATAAAGCATATGTGGATGTGTCATACATATATCACTAAATTCAAATTTTACTTTAGCCTTTTTAATTAATCCTAGAACATTGAAGCCTTCTCCTACAACTGTTAATTGCATGTGTTGTGCATGTCAAAATCACAGTACAAGTTGGCATAAAGCAGATGAATACACCATAACTTGAAGCCAAAACAAATAGGCTTTTCTCTCAAAAACTGTTCTGTACCATTTCTGCAATTATAGGGCAGTATGCCTTTATCCACACTTGTTTGCAAAATATTAAAATTTAAAGGAGTCACTTCGGAGTCACTTATGGAAAGGTGTCAAAGTTCTGTCAAGACAAAATGTTGACAACTACTGAAGAAACTCTGGCATGAGATAATTCCCTTTAGTCACACATTATGCATTTCTGACAAATGAAAACTTACTACATCCACCTGTCTCACAATCAACCACTGCAACACTAATACATCTCACTGCCATAATCTATTATGCCATGGACAAACCTTGACTAATTGGTGCAGCTTTCCTGCTTGATAAGGTCTCCAAAGCATTGATACTGTTGGTCACAATTACTTAATAGCTGATGTCAAATGTACAACCCAGATAAGTACATACACAGACAACTCTCTTCTTGCTTATCTTGAAGAAACCAAGTTGTTCCCCTTCATGAAGTTTTATCTACTGGCATTCCCCAAGTTCCAATTTTGGGACCAATGCTTTTTCTGTCAATCCCTAATATTCAAAGTTATCTGGGTAAAATTTACTGTTACTGATTCAAAATTGGATAGTACCATATCTTGGGAAAATAAAGCCTTGATACTTTTCAAATGCAGTCAAGCAATTTCTCCTGAAGAATGTGTCTTGATGAAGCTCCACGCTGCAAAAACAGACTATGTAACATCTTATTTGTAAATATCTGGGTGCACTTGGATTATTCCAATGAAATTTTCAAAAGATTTCTCAAAAAGCATAACTGTAGAATTATTTCAATTATCAGGTGGGTAAGAGTACTTCCCTCAAGCAAGCCAGGATAACCTTGCCAATTTGCTTGTGCTAAGCTATCTGACTACTGTTCACACATGCTACATAATTCAGCTAAAAGCAGCTGGATAATCTACTAAAAATACAAAAACGATGTGGCTTTATCACAAACTCAACTAACCTGAGAACCAGTAGCAAGCCACTATTTATAAAGCTAAAGTAGCTACCAATCTATCAGAGAGCTGAACTGAAGACCTCCCTGCTAATGTGCAAGACTACAGATAACTTGGTTCCTTTATACTCGTCTGAAAATGCAACAAATATATTAAACATAAGCTGTTAACTTACTCCTTGGCTAGTTAATGTCTTCACTGGATCACAAAGTGTTGGGGCCACTTATGTTGAAACAATTAAATTCCATGCAACTCAAGATTGGAATTCCATTCCCTTCCTAAAAATATATGGGACACCTCATCCTCCCAATTATAACTCAAGTCAGTCTTATTTTATGGTCAAATTTAAGATTTAAGGTTTAAGGACCACCCTTTTATTAACTAGTTTTATAGTACATAAAATTACGACTGTGATGGACAGCGATTTTCTCCTTTTCATTTACTTTAAAGTCATACATATCGTTATATATAAAATTTTCCCCAAATTTTTTCCCATAGTAAAAGAACAATTTTTTTCTCAGTGGAAATGGATAATTTTTCAACATACTGGGAAATAATTTAATATAAATTTGATTCAGAAGAACAAAAAAAAAAAGAAAGGAAAATCACTGGCCTTATGTGGCCCGGCCTAACCAAGTTATTTTGGCCTTCTGAAAGCCACAATAGCAAGGCGTAACAACACCCTACGTATGGTTACTATATCCTAATGCATATTTATCATGTCAGGGTGGAACTCAAAAGGTTCCATGTTGAACATATCTTGGTCATGCTCCAAATAAACAACACTGTGCCAATTTTTATTGTTTATCCTAAACCATCAACCACACAGTGCAATGTTAAACTTCAGACAATACTTAATACTATTAAGGTTTATTAAATAATAGTTCAACTAAAAATTAATCCAGCAATCCAAAAATAGTGCATTAATGCAATCTAACCTGTTTATCTAACCTTCCAATGGACTTTTCCTACTTACTTTCTGGTTTCACAATAACTTCTGTCTGCAATTCCCTTTTTCAAGAAAACAGCTGCGATGTGGAAAGCCTTGTCAGCTCATGTTGTTACGATTTTCAAACAAATCCAATTTTAACCTCTTGAACTCAAAATTCAAAAGCTGTCAATGCATTTCTTCGTAGCCCACAGACCATTTTCGCAATTTATTTGCATATCTTTAAGGCTCACCAGCAAATTTTAATAACATTTTGGGGTCGGAGGACAGTGATTTCACCACTATTATGAGCAAACTGAAAAAACACAAAAAGCAATACGGAAAGAAAATTAAAAACTCACCTGGAGTGACCATATTTGGCTTCAAAAGGGTGCCTTCCAAATATACATGATGATCTATCAGAGTCTTGTACACCGTCGTCAAAACACGTTCAGTAATTCGTTGCGCTGTTGGAAGATCATGATCTCCATCAATCAGAATTTCTGGTTCAACTATTGGAACAAGTCCATTTGCTTGGCAGATAACTGCATAACGTGCCAGAACCTGTGCATTTTCCTGGATAGCCACATCTGTAGGTACTCTACTTGCAGGCTTTATCTTGATGACACACCTCCATTTGGCAAACTGAGCTCCATCTTTGACATATTGTTGAACCCTTTCTGCAAGACCGTCTAGACCCTGGGTTGTTGTTTCATCAGTGGTTCCGGGTAGGTTGACGAGACCTTTATCAACTTTAATGCCAGGAATTATTCCCTTCTCCTTGATTACTTTCACGAATGGAACACCTTCATCATTCTTCTGATATAAGGTCTCGTGAAAAAGTATAACACCACCAAGATTGTTTCCAAGGGCTTTATCACCACTGAACAATAATTGCCGATAGAGTCGTCTGTTTTCTTCCGTATTTTCTACTCCAATTTGGGAAAACCGTTTACCACAAGTACCTGTGCTTTCGTCAGCGGCCAAAATACCTTTTCCAGGTGCAACAATAGCCTCAGCCACTTTCTTCAGCTGACAACATTGTTCATCAGTTAAGTATGCCATTGTCGATGTTTGAGTCAAGAAGAAACTCTTTTATGTTTTGCTACTGTTACACGTGGAAGATGTGCTATCCTGCGTGTCTTTAAATGGAGGACAAGAAAAACTTTGGGGCAGAAGTTTATCAATTTTTTGAAAATGGAAAAGAGGCAAAGTTTATTCTGACCAATCACAAACAGAGGAGAGCTGAGCTCAACTCAAATCAACACAGCGCGAAAATCGACACACCTCCTCAGATGTGCGCTCTGGCATGTCGTCAGCCTCAGACCTCCAAAATGATAATAAGTACGCTCTTCGATAGCCGCTCCCCCTTATTTCATTTTTGTTCAACGTCCCTAACCATATTTTTTTTGCTCAGACAGCGCACTTCGAGGAAAATTACTTTGGCACTAAAGAATTTTTTAACGAAAATGTATCATACGATAAATATATTGAAAAACGACCGCCCCAGATCTTAATGATTACCGCTTATTGCGGCTCCTGTCCAGTCTCTCACTGTTCACCAGGAGAGTTATGAAAGATCGAAGAATTTAATATCTGAATGCCCTGAATAGTCAAATAACACCGTTTATATACTTCAATNTCATTTGTGTCAACGTCCCTAACCATATTTTTTTTGCTCAGACAGCGCACTTCGAGGAAAATTACTTTGGCACTAAAGAATTTTTTAACGAAAATGTATCATACGATAAATATATTGAAAAACGACCGCCCCAGATCTTAATGATTACCGCTTATTGCGGCTCCTGTCCAGTCTCTCACTGTTCACCAGGAGAGTTATGAAAGATCGAAGAATTTAATATCTGAATGCCCTGAATAGTCAAATAACACCGTTTATATACTTCAATCCTTTCAATTTTGCGGTTGCTTGTTGTTGGGCACCCATGGAAATTGATCTTAAAAATAGTCTTAAAAATATACAAATTGATAAAATGAACTAGCTTTAACTTAAAAAAGGAAATTCTAAAAGTTGTATTCCGTTGCATAATGCAAGAAACACACTATGCCTAAAGCCACCAGACGTGCAGAACTGAAGGGAAAAAGACAGAAACAGAGAGAACAAATAGTTAGCCAAGAGATAAAAGTTGACCTTAGACCTAAAAAAACTCAAGTCATATGATTAACATCAGAGTGGTAGTGCATGAATAATAAAGAAGATTAAGATTCAGCTTCCTATTGAACCATGTCAAGGCAGTGTCATTAACATAGATCTTGATGAGCTGAAGCATATTACTGGGGAGATCACTGATGTAAAGAAGTAAGAGAATATCCAAGAATCACGGAGGAATGCCAGCATTAATGAATTACTCCACAGATATAATTCCATCCAATGTGACATCCATTTGACAATCTTAGCGAAAGCACTGAAGGATCCTAGAGGCCCTTCCACCTATACCATATTTAGAAAGCTTATGAAACAAGCCAGCGTGTCACACCTTATCAAATACCTTGGGAATATCTGGATACGTTTCGTGATTGCAGTCAAAAGGTAAGCAGTGGAGTGAGAGGATCTAAATCCGTCCTGAACATAAATAAAAAGATCCAGGTTCTGCAAGAACTCCACCAGTGTATTGTTGATAAGTTGTTTAAAGATGTCACTAGTGGCAGAAAGAAGATTACAGGTCGATATTTTTCGGGATCAAACAGATTATCTGCATCCTTCAAGGCAGGAACAACAATAGAAAACTTTCAGAGAGAAGGAAAATAAGACTCCGATAGGCAATGATTAAAGAACTGGGTCAGGAAGATACCTCAGAAGAACACACATTCATGACGACGACAGAAGTCGAATCTAGATCAGAACCTTTAGATTGTTCAAGTCCCTGAACAATCATTGCAAATATATCGATCAATTCAAGCACTGCAGTCAGTTCCCCGTCATTGTACTTCCCAATTAAGAAGACACAAAGAACTATTAAAAAGTTAATAGACCAATATATTTGGAAGTGCGATTACTCTTCTGATTTGCTTTCCACATTAGGTATTTCTAGTTATTTTACCGCCAAGATCATTGAAATTAGTATCCTCCTTAATATGAAAAACTTAATTCATGCTTTTTTGACAACAAACTCGAAATCGTAATGTTATTTCATATATAGGTGTGAGATAAGGACTCAGTTTCCAATTGATGACGTCAGTTGCGTTTTTATTGAAGTATTACTTTAAGTAAATACTGAACTGTGCGTTGTTCTAACTATTATTTATGAACTAAGTTACTTGTTTTAAAGCAAGTAGTGCTTTAATTCTTTCATCATCCTATGTTTTAGCATATTTTACTGTGTTTTAACAGTGATGTTCCTTTTCTCTTTCTCAAATGTCAAAAATTCTTTGCAAATTCATTTAGGACGAGTCCAATATTTGATCAGTTTGCAAATGGAACTCAAGCAAAGGAAGACCATAGTTATTCAAAGATGAATTGGTGAAAAGGAACTTTGCAATAATTAATAATATTTTAAAGGAATATTTGTTCTCTTTCTGAGTCTGCAAGGCTAACTCAAGATTTACAATAAATATAATCAGGTGTTGGAGCGGTTGGTTGAGGAAGTAGAACAAGTCAATTGGAAAGACAGGTAGAAGAATTTCAAGATGCCAATCACAAATAAGGTATGTTAGAATCAATGAAAGAATCAAAATCAATGAAATCACTGGGTATTAATGGCCTCAACACTAAAGGTCTAGTGAAAGGGTCATATGAAATACTCAAAGAAAAGTTAATAACAATGGGATCAAAAAACCTTTAAGAAGAGTTGAGCCAAATTATTGAATATTTAAAGTCAGGGAATAAGTGAAGAAAATATTGAAGCAATACTTTATCTTTAACAAGATAAAAGCTTGTCCACTTAGATTCAAATGTAAACCTTCATTTTCAGAAATTATAGTAGATGACCTTTACAAACCTGCTAGTAGAATTTGCAGGCCCTCCTTTCGTTAGATCTTGCAATTAACAACAAATAACGAAGTCCTTTATTTATCTCTTTACATATGCATCAACTAGGGCGGTTCCTTTAAAACAAGCTGACTTGCTTGACATAAAGTCTCTTATCTGTTGTAATACGTTTTCTCATAGTATAATTTGTTCAAAATAAATAAAAAACAACTTTATTTCAGATAAGCATAACGTTTTCGATTATAATGATCTTTAGTGCCAGATGACAAGTGGGCTATACAGCTAGGTTACAATATATAAACATTTTTTAATAATACAATTTTTTTAGGAAAAACAATCGAGGCAAGAATTATTTGTGAAAATAAAGATATTTCTATTGTATATAAAAATAAATTAACATATTTAAGTGATTCCATTTCTAAACAGAAATAAATAGTTTCGAAGTTCTCTTATGGAAAAATTTTTAAAGTAATAATTACTAAATTTGTATAGAAAATGTATTTCGGAATGTGTTATATAAAAAAAGGAATTAAAATATTAAAATATCTACATATTTCGTTTCTAAATAGAAATAAACAATATGAATTCATCTGGTCGTTTAAAGAGGGTCATTTGAGAGCTATTATAGATTCTTCAGTGTTCTTGAGTAATTTGATGTTTACAGGCACGTTTAGAAGTACCCTCCATTCCAATTTATATTCAGGGAAACTGGTAAGGTTTTTGGCTGGTTTTGAGCCTTTAGATAGGTTTTCGTGTTATCTTTATGTATATGTGCACACATATATAATTTATGTTCATTGCTGGCGAGGTTGAAAGCTACCACCTATCTTCTTAAGGAAGAGGGAATTTTAAGAAGCGAAAGAAGACACAAATTTCAAAGATACAATTCCAAAGATATAAGAACCGCAACAACCTTATCTGGGAAGCAAGAGGATGAAATTAAGTCTCAAAGTATTAATGCACGAGGGAAGCTAGTAGAATGGCAACACTTTTTGCATACTGGTTCCAACACTGCATACAAATGAGCATTTTTAACAACATCTGTAGACCACTTGAAAAATTGAAAGGTCGTTGAAACAGTTCCAAGGATAATAAAGAAAGAAATGAACATCACATCTATTAGGTGGAAGGAAGGAGTTGAGCTGCTAAAGAAGATCCGACGATGTTTTCAATAAGACATTAAATACGATTTGGGAGACTGAGATATTAGGCATAAGCTCTATCCCAAACATGACAGCATTATTTTATGCAGGATCTAAATACATTCCTATAGTTATGCAGAAAGCGTTTTAGGAAAAAAATATCAGCGAGCACAATGGAAAGGGCCTAGTTTTATTGTTGCAGACTTGGCAATCGCTTCATTGTATTACATCCAGGAAAGATACTTAGGAAAGTTAAGGGAGAGAAGTTTCAATGATTGATTTTCAAGAAGAGTAGAATAAGACTTAAAAAGAGGAAACAGGTTATTTATGCTTTTTATTAGTGAAAAACTTAGTCGTGGTACCGTTTCAACTGAGAGAATACTGAAAACACCAATCAACAATAAATTCAAGATCACCACGAAGAAAGCTAGCAACTCTAGGTTGATCAAAGTAAGAGGCTTCAACCTCAGTATATGAGTATAGAGTGGTATTACCCGCAAAGATATCAATATTATCTTTTGCAGTCCTGGGTAGATCATTTACAAAAAGATAAAAAAATACAACCCCAAGATGGAGCCATGATAAACAGTAGAAATTGTAAAGCCTAATTAAACACTGAAGATAACAGGGTCAATAGCTTTTGTCCTTACCCATGGTCGAGAGCACGATGGAGTCGCTCAGTGATGGTAGTGAAAAGGTCTGCTGTAGATCAAGATTTACGGGGAGGGGGGGGGCATGTTGCTATTAAAAGTAATTGTAAAATTGCAATTAAAATTACGCTTATTATGGTCTAAAGCTTTCCAATAGTACCCAACTGGACCAAGGTATTAAAGTGAAAAAACAAAAAAACAAAATTTAAATGGGTTTTGTCAATAGTGAGAGCAAGGAGAGTCTTGGGTGCTGTAGTCAAATCAAAATTAACAATTTTGTTAGTACCCTATCCCTGTCTTTTTTTATCTGAAATGGTACGAAATGCAAAATATGTTTATGTAGATAAGTAGTTGTTTTCTTCTATCCATTAATTAAGGAAGTACAAGCTACGTACCTGCCATCAAACCTGTACTTGAAACTATAAACACGATACTTCAATTTGTGGTAGGCAAGACATCATTTGCAGATTAATAAATATCTTTTCATGATGTACAATTATTTTTACTGCAGTAGCACGATAAAATTCGAAAACTGCTCTTGTAATTAAATTTTCAAACTTAATGAAAACCAGGCCAATTCAGAGTAGTTTAAGGTATATAGGAGACTTTGAGGTGCTCTGTTTAACAGGTGTGTGAAGCTCGAAAATTTATATTACTTTGAGTAACTGTGCTCACTACGTATTTGGGATAACCCAGTTATTCAACAGAATTTACTTAATTTTATCTGGAGCTTTTTTCTGAAAATTTATCAGGAGAGCAAATAACGACAGCAGGATGAACCAAACCTTTTCGAGTTTATCTTTAAGCGACGTGGAACTGAAAAAGTCCTAAAGCATGTCTTTTTCAGTGAATATTAATTCAAGGAAAACATTAAAAGAGTCAAGAGTTTTTTCCACTAAGAAGTCTTATTTTTACAGAGTAAACAGTAGTAATGGATGAAGTTCGTTAAAGTCAATAATGGCATTGGTCTGTTGCTTTTGATTTTTAAATATAGGAATAGTTTAATCTACAGTTCATAAGAATATATAGATTTTATAGACTTAAATAACTGCTTTTCATATCAGGGTCAATTGGCAAGCCCATCGCTAATTGGTGCTGGAAAGAGCCAATCATTTATTAAATAGGCTTGGCTAAAGCATCGTTCTAGTAAATGTAGTGCAGATCATACAATCTTGACGGTTGGCATCCAGATCGCCTAATTTTTTATAAACTTTTGTTAAGTGTTTGTTTTTCTTATTTGTCTCTTTAGGTTTTTTTAGCTATTCACAAAAAGTGGCGTGCTTTTTTGAACCTCTCTTTGATCTCTTTCTTGATAATAACCGACTTGACTTGTTTCATTATTTTGAGGTCTTGGTCCAGTCGAGTGCCAGCTAGCAAAAGGCCTATAAAACAAAATGAGTGTAAAAGGAGCAAATGATGTGACTCCAAATGTAAGACAACATGATCATTTATCAGTCGTTCAAACACCTTGATGCAGATAAGGAGCATACTGAGTTGGCAATAGTTACAATGATTAGACCAGTCGTCAGAATTTGCAAACTAGAACAACAAATGGGCATTTCAGACAAAAACGACAGCAAGTTTTTGTGAGAAATTTGCTGAAGAGTCTTTTGAAGGATCGAAGAAAGATCAAGAAAACATTTCTGGAAAAAACTACAGGGAGGCTATTAGGGCAACTACAGTGCATAGATTATGAGATAAAAAGACTGCGGCAATAGAGCAAGGTATAAATGGAGAGGTAAGTTATAGCATTAAAGCAGCGGTGTGGAAAGTGTGGGAAAGCCAAATCAGTGTCATTCTGAGAGTAGCTGTTCACAAAGGATTAAGGCAAAAGTTTTGAATTGATACTTTGAAGCCATCTAAAAGGGGAGGAATAGTTTTTTTACCTTCACTAAAGATGGCGCTTATCAGAGAGAAAAGTCTTGTGCATAGAAAATGAATGCTTCACATTGACGCATTTGACGAATGGAAATGTTGTAAGTAAACGCTCTTCACCGAATGCATCTTGCCAGGGAGAGTTTCTTTTCCTCCTGAGAGTACTGAATTGATAGAGCCCAGTACATCAAAGTCATAGTTGCGAGCATAAGTGGATTCAAACTTCTATTTTGTCTTGCTCTTGCTTCCCGGGAAGCCCTGAATAGACGCTCTTGGTCTCAAATGCGGCTGTAAAGGCTTCGATTAGACTCATTCCTTGATTGTCAAGTACTTTAGTGAGACTTGTTAAATTGTAGGCTTGGAGCAATGTATGATATTCTCGATTTCAATTCAGCACCATTAATGATCAGCAAATATTTTCACATGGCCACTGAATCTTCATGGTTAAATACTTTGATCATAACTTTTACTGTCTCAAAATTCTCTACATAAAACAGCTCAGCAGTCCCTCATTTCTTAAGCAGATAAATGTTAACAGTACCTAGGGGGAAAGATGGGTAGCCATTTTTCCATAACAGTTTTTGACCGACCCTTCAACTAGATGTTCTTGGTGACTGAAAACAATTCTTTGACCTTTGAAGACAGCTTTCAAGTAGAATCGCTGACTCGATTCCTAATCCATGCACCTTTTAAATTTCAAATAGTTAAATTCAATATGTTTGTTACTTATTTAGGAAAAACCTTTGTATTTTGAAAATCACAGAAACCTTATTTGGTTTTCTCTAAAGTGATTTGTTTTCAATGAAGTATTTCACGTAAAGTTGAAAGTTTTCCGCACGTACCTAGAAAGTGTCTTTCTCTACAACTCAGAACTATGGACAGTATAAAAATCTACTGAAAACACCATAGATACTTTCCACCGCAGACTGTTGAGGAAGATAATTCACAGAGAATGGCCTAACATAATCACAAATAACGAACTGTATCTTCGAACTGGTGAAACGCCCTGGAGCATCAAAGTCTCCAAACGTCGTCTCTCCTGGTTTGGACATCTACTACGTCTCCCAGCAGAAACTCCAGCAAGACTAGCACTCGAAAAGTACACAAAACCTGTTAAAAGACCTCCAGGAAGACTAAAAATCACATGGCTGAATACCATTCTGGCTGAACTGAAAGAAGCTAAAGTCGTCACTAGAGAGGACATCAGTACAAACCTCGAAGTTCTAGTACAAAAGTGTTCAGACCGGAAGAATTGGGGTGTTATAATCGACAGCATTATATCAGCGAAGTTGATGAGTATGCAATGATGATGATGAATGACGTGTTTCAACTCTAACCCAGCTCCCTAAGGCTGATAATTATAACCCTAACGTCCTAGATGTGTTGACTTTTATTTCTGGTTGTGCAAAACACTGCTTGCTTTCGCACATTTTAAAATATCCTCGAATTTGAAATAAGACTCTTGATGATTTTTGCCTTCCTCAGCCTCTCCATGTTTCTTAAATATTCTTAACTTTTAAATAATTTAGGCCTCAAATTTCTAAAAATCACATAAATCCCCCATATATTATTGTCTTTGCCATTATTCCAGTTTGAAAAACCTTAAAAATAAATTGTCTGATTATCGAATACAAGTTAAACTTTAAAGTTTTAGTTTGGCTTGTGAGTAAATTTTCCAGTTGTCTTTGAGTAGTAACGTCATTGAATGTATTTTTTAACTGGGTGCATAAGCTTGAGATTAATACAAACAAGATAAGAAAATTAAATTATTTGACAAGTGTTATTTCACATACTGAACTGCAGGATAACAATACTGTTGGTAGGAAATATAATGTTTTTGCTGAACGGTCACAAAATCGGTGAAGGATACTGAAGATTAAAAAAAGGTAAAAAGGTGAAAAGCGAATTTGTCTGGATAGTGGTGGAAGGAAGTTAAATACTTCAAAACTGGAACAATCTGTATTAAATTAGAATTTAAAAAAAAGCTCTGATCAAGGATAAATCTAGATAAATCTATATGATGGGGCAAACAAATATTGGCCAATAAGGACAATACAAATTTTAGTTCTTAAGAAAAATAGGTCTACAAAGATAAAAACGCAAGTATTTTGCTAACTTCTAATTTGTAGTATAATATGAAAAAAATGCTCAGTTCTTTCAAACAGGTGTTGTATAGTTTATGAATATGTTGCTATGGAAATTGAAATTTTGTAAAATTTGTTTTGAGGCTACTAGTTCAGAATCTTAATTGAACTCGAGTTTAAACGAGAAGAGGAAAAGCCTCTATTGAACTAATACGTTATAAATTTATATAATATTTATAATAATAATAATAATGATAATAATAATAATAATAATAATAATAATCCGCACCCGAGAGTGCACAACACATTATTAATGGCTGTACTCCGCTAACTCAGACTGAGTATAAAGCTAGACACGACAAAGTAGCGTGCAGGCTTCACTGGGAATTATGTAAAGCCAATGGATTGGAGCATGCTGACCGTTGGTATGAGCATATACCACAGTCCTGTCAAGAGAATGATAACATCAAATTGCTATGGGACATGACCTTTTTCACAGACCGCAGGCTAAAACACAACAGACCTGATATAAGTTTGTTTAACAAGAGGGAAAGAACTTGGAAGTTAATCGATATCGCCGTCCCTTTTGACACTAATATCCTCA
>RDPX01000041.1:327704-361654 GCA_003991215.1 Morbakka virulenta
CAGACTGAGTATAAAGCTAGACACGACAAAGTAGCGTGCAGGCTTCACTGGGAATTATGTAAAGCCAATGGATTGGAGCATGCTGACCGTTGGTATGAGCATATACCACAGTCCTGTCAAGAGAATGATAACATCAAATTGCTATGGGACATGACCTTTTTCACAGACCGCAGGCTAAAACACAACAGACCTGATATAAGTTTGTTTAACAAGAGGGAAAGAACTTGGAAGTTAATCGATATCGCCGTCCCTTTTGACACTAATATCCTCAGTACTGAAAATGTTAAAATCGAAAAATATCAAGATCTGACTTTTGAGATCGAGAGATGGCACAACACACCATCAGAAGTAATCCCCATCATTGTAGGCTCTTTAGGAACAGTAAGCTCTAACTTAAGACCACCTTTAGAAAAGCTAGGAATGGGGAGCACTCTTGGATCCATAGAAATAATGGCATTACTCGGTTCAGCCCATATCTTAAGAAAGGTGCTCCGTCTCTAAGCCCCTAGTTGGGGCCGAGACGGAATAAACGCACACCTGGAAACTATTCCAGTGCAGATAGTATGAAATAATAATAATAATGGAAACTTTCTATTTTTTCATCCGAACACATACAATTACAAACCTCACTAATCAAGGTAGTTTGTACTGGCTTGTCTATTTAACAAAATTAAATATTTTACTAACAAAATTATTAAAACGACAATAGTCCAGGCTTTGTCCATAGTTGGGTTTCTACGACAGAATATGTAGTTTGTAGTGCGAATGATTATATTGAAAAGTTTGGTGGAAAGAAAGCGATCGTGTTTGTTGTCTATGTTCAAAGCGTTGCACATTTCACTGAAAGTAGTTCTCCATTCATAATAAACGGTGATAAGAATCTACAGATATCAGCGAATATTGTACACCTTTCAAGAGATTTGAGAGCTCCTACCAAAAACGTTAATGCTGAGTTGTGTTGCCAAGTATAACGACCTTCCTGAAGGTACATTTTGCAGCCGGTGACAACATGAAAAAGGGTTTCTGGTTTAAAGCAGGAAGACCAAGAAGAAGATAGACTGAGGTTGCATTTGGATAGATTTTTAGAATTTGCAAGGGTAGTAGTAGTAGTAGTAGTAGTAGTAGTAGTAGTAGTAGTAGTAATAAACAAAGTTCATGTCCAGCATGACAGCCCGCACAGGGAGATGGTATTCACCTGCCGGACGAGAAAACGTAACCCCGGCTACCGACCAGTAGCTTTAGAGGTTAAGCACCTTCCTCAATATGTTGGTAGTTCCAATGATGGTAGATGTTTGGAGTCCACCCAAGACATCAGGGATGCCCAACTCTTTCAAACTGCGCTCCAAGCGCTTCGTCACCACTCCTAAGCTTCCCACGACGATTGGGACAACGCTGGTACATACACTATGTAACTTNGACTAGCAACACTCCTCACACTGACATCTCTCCCATCCCACATCTCCTTAACTTTCCCAATGTAGCCATCTGCCCTTCGACCACCACTCCTCACGAAACATTCCCAAAGTACTTTCCTTTCAAAATGGCTCTATTTGCTTTTGAACAAACCAGTCCGTCCCATCTTGCCTCTTTTCTCTCCTTTCCACCCCTTCCTACCCATTGGTTCCTCCGTGCGACTGCCATCCTTGGAACTTTCAACATTTTCACTTGCCTCCGGCCTAGAAACTTCCCCAGTTCTAATAAGAACTCTTTCCTGCGGGTCGTCAGAGACCCTCCGACTTCCAGGTTTCCCTTCAGTCGGTTTTTTCTTCAGAAAACTCATTGAAACAACACGAGAATTCGCAAACAACAACTCAGAAATACTTCCGGACTGTCTATATTCGGTTCACCTCTCAACAAAGAGAGGTTATCCAGGGGCACGAACTTGGACGCATAGACTTTACCCCCGTAATAATAATAATAATAATAATAATAATAATAACAATAATTATAATAAATCGTCTGCAAAATTAAAAAGAGATATTAAGTTTATTTTTTGCTCTTTTTAATTGTTTCTTCAATGAAAAGCACTTTACTAGAATATATAAATAGATTCTGCATAATGCTACTTTAGAAAAAAATTGAGAAAGATAAAATTAGGGGAATTCGGATACTGTTAGAGTTTTCACAATTTTTGTTTAATGCACAGAAATGTACAATAGCATTTCTCAAAGCCATAAACTGTTTTACCAGATTAAAGTCTTGGAAATTATCCAATTAACCATTATCAGACATCGTATGAATGATTTCGAGGTTCTTCATTTGATCAAATGAATTTTAAAAAACCCCAAACAATTGGTTTCTCCAGTTGTAACCTTTTAATATTAATAAAGTTAACTCCAGCTGTTGAAAAGCTTGGATGGCTTTATCAGTTTATCAGATATAGTTTACAAACTACACTGTACCGGCTTCTGTACCTGTTACATTAGTGAATCAAAATGTCTTTGAGTGAAAGAAGAAAAGAGCACATGCGAGATGTTCAAGAGTGAGGAGATTGCCGAACACTACTGGACACAAGATTACACTTTTGACTGGGAAATAAACAGACCACAGAAAACGAAACTAAAAGAATAAGAAAGAAAATAAAAGAAACAATCCATTAGCTACAGCACCGCAATAGCATCAACAGTATACCTTAAACTTCCAAAAATGTAGCTTCAAGCACTAAAGAATCCCCCTTCCCCAACAAAAACAACATAGATTTGGCGTCACTTCTCAAAACAATTTCATCTTTATCGCCACGTAAGTCCCCACCGTCGAAGTACAAACGATCTCTAATCATTTAGAAGCTTGAAGATGGGAGAATATATTTCAAAACTTAGCTCAGAAAAAGCTTTAATATTTTATATATATACATATTTTTATATACAGTATAATGATATTTGGAAAATACTATAAGGAAAAATAACTTTAATGTAGTAGTATTAATTTTTTAAGATGTGTAAACACTGCAATCTGATGAAATTAAATAAAATTGAGCCTAAATCCTAAATTACAGCCATTTATAAATTTTAAGGCAATCCATTTAGCTGTTAAATTTTATATGAAGAAATTCTTTATCAAAGACGCGAAATATTCAGATTTAGCTACATATAAAATGTGATCTTCGATAACGTTTTTTAAGTCTGCAAAAAACCCCAAGACAAAACAAGTTAAAGGGTTAGATGGAATTCCAAATGCCACAGTAAAAGACCTTGCAGTTGTTATAGAACTAATCGTTAAACACACAATTTCCCTTACTAGATGATGGTTCCTTACAGTAGGAGAGGTTTAGAGTCATTCGTTTCTCATAAAACTCGACCTGCTTATTTTCCTGAGGATTTTCGACCAATATCTTTTTTGACTACAGGGTCGTTCAAAAAGTACTTAACAAAAAAATGAATATTTTGACACCCCCCTACCCATACGTAACGACGGCCTGTCAAGCTGGAGTCGATATCCCTCTTTGCTACGTAAGGTTTTGTGAGAACCCCTTCCTAGACATTAGATGACAATCCAATTATAAAGGTGGAATATGTAGTACACAATTGATCACCAATGACACATTTTTAACACAAAGCTCCAAAGCCAATAACACCGCCTATGATATTTTCGGATAACACAGCCGGTCCTAAGCCCGGATAGGAGGAAGGTTGGGCGTGGGGTCAGCACCCCCGCCCTGTAAAAATCACCAAATCCACAGAAGGATCGACGAAAACAAACCAACACATTCGCCAAAGGGAAGAAGGGACTCGATCTCAGAGACACATGACACATCGCAGTGAAAGCCAAGAGGAAGCTGCGAGGCTGATTCACCTTCTAACACCAAAGGCAAAAGTTAAAACAGCAACTTGTAACATCAGGACTATGTACGAAACAGGAAGAAGAAAGTGGGGCTGGATAGGGCACACCTTGAGAAAACCATCATTTAGCATCACACGACAGGTCTTAACCTGGAGCTCACAGAGGGCGACCGCATAACAGCTGGAGGCGAGATACCGAGGAAGAACTGAGACGGCAGGAAACAAACTGGACTGAAGCAGCAAGAGAAGCCCAAAACAGAGTGCGGTGGCGAACTTTCGTCAATGGCCTATGCTCATCTGTGGGCTATGGGCTTAAGTAAGTAAGTCCAAAGCCGGTATTCTAAAGCTGTTTAAAGCAATGTCATTATACTCAGTCCTCAGTTTCATCCAATCAAATTGAAGCAACTTGATTGGTATCAAAGATAGGAGTACCGATTTTTTTGACCATTAGCCATAGTTTCAAGATCAATATTTTTAGCTTCAACGTCTTCCATCGAAATCTACTCCGTGTATTGAAACGCCATCACACACATGTCCCGTTTCGGACAGGATGCAATTCCTAATTGTCAGACACGCACTGTTTTGCTTTCAGTGCGACCTTCAGTGACTATCCAACTGGCCTTGTGAAGCGTTTTTGCCTCAATGGTCCGAAAGTACAACTCACATTTGGAGCATATACATTGACCACATCTTGTTTTTGTAGATGCACAAGAAAAATCGTATGGTATTTTGTCAGGATATTTCTTTGTGGCTTGATTGATCATCAGGTGTTTCGCAATGAAATATTCTGATTCAGCGACTGGTACATAGCATCTTTGTCATCTTCTGCCCACTCAATTTTGTTTAGCGTATGATCAACTGGTCGGTAGTTGTAAAGACCTTCAAAGAACAATTTTCAAATACATATCGCTTGTGCTTCTCTTCTCTACGATGACTTCATCATCAAGACTAGAGAACTGTTCAGTAGGATTGTGACACAAGCAGCGTCCCAAATCAAATTGAGGAATGTCATGCATAAAGTCTATGGCAAACATTTTAATGGTTTCTCTTCTTTTGACAAAATATGTTACCAAATTTTCTCAGATTTGACCACTCGGTGAGTTTATTGTCTCATCTTCTGTCATTCATTTCTGCCTTCCATTCACTTTCTGGTCATTCGCTGTAAGCCTTTGCTTAACTGTGTGGTGCTGATGGCAATTGATCATTTTCCATCTTTTCTTCTGTTTATTTGCTGACGGCAGGTTGACATTCTTTCTGATTCTACTTCTCCCTCTTTCTAAAACTTATATTTCATCGTTTCTCCTCTTTTTGACAATGCTTGTTTTGTTTTGTTTTTATTTTTTCACCTTACTCTTGTTCTACATTTTTCTTTGTTCTTCTCTTTCACCATGTTGTTGTAGAAATGTTGTTTAATGATTAAAAACTCGAGCCACATTTTTCCTGGGGAAATTATACAATTTGTTAGAAATATTATGACTGTCGAACATGACACGCTTTTCATTCTTTGTCTCCGCGACAACAGGTGTGTCATCTTCTATAAACTCCGTAGCAACAGCGCTTGACATCTATCACAAGGTCCGACCATATTTTAGCAGGCTTGCGACCAGCTAATCTTGTGAATGAAACGTTGCTTCAGGAGGGTTCAAAATTGAAGCAGGTTCACGCCGAGGCAAACCATTGATGGATGGAAACCATGATTTGAACTTTGAGCTTTGTGAAGCATAAAAGGGGCAGTGCTCACATTGCATTTGCCTTGCAATTGTTTAGTGGTTTGGTTTAGACAAATTAAGGTGCATTAAGGAGGGTTTCAACTAGAACCTTCCTAGATTCAATGGTTCCGTTGATCCAGTATTTTTTCTATTCGTATTACTTTGTTGCTACTTTGGTCGTGGGCCAAAGAGTCTGAGATCACTATTCTGCTAATTGCTTTCATCACTTCCGAATTACGGCACTTCTCCGGTAGACCCAACTCTAAGGTAGCTTTGTTCATCAACGTTTTACAAATGATTTCGTCCATCATCTCAAGTTTATGTTGCTTATCATTTTACAGCTTTTTCTTCTTTCAACTCTTTCTTCAGTCGCTTCAATGTCGCTGGTCTAGTTAATACTTTTTTACGATCACTTTCAGATTCTTGTACAAAGTCTCCTTTTTCAAAAAGTGACACTAATATATCGTTTTCGATGTTAATTTTCATGTTTTTCGGGCAAATGCAACAACAGGTGTTCGTCATTTTTATAATAAAAACAAGAGGAATAGTATCTTTTTTTTGCAGTTACTTAACATGGTCAGTTTGACACCCCAATCGCTTGAAGTTTTTGTTACAACTTGTCATGAGAACGGTGGACACCCCCATCTCCAACCGATGTGAACTTTCTGAACGATTCAATATTTTCTAAAGTCAGGAAAAGAGTTTTTCTTTCCTAAAGGATGAGCTTCTTAGTTGAAAACAGCCTTTATTCGAGTTGTTAGATTTAGATTTAGATCTATCAAATTACGGGAAAAGCATAATCTACGGATAGGATACTCAACATATTACCTCAGCAGTGGCATTAACAAGATAAATTTATTCTTCAGTCAAGATTTAGAGTCCTTGCTGTATATGTATACAACAAAAAATCAATAGTTGACATAAAGGAAGGAACTACGGGGTCGTTACTAACTAAAACACCAAAAATAATTATAAAGGGAAAGACAGAGGATAGGGTTATCGAGACAGAGATAGGGTTATCGAGACAGAGATAGGGTTATCGAGACAGAGATAGGGTTATCGAGTCAAATTGATCAACATAATTGAACGATACTTTAATCCTCTAAGGATGTCCGACAAGGCTATTACTTTAAGAATGAGGAGTCTTTTGATGAAAATGTTAGAGTTTTCTAAACCCAAAATGCGACAGAAAAGCTACATGATGGTTGTGAGACTCAATATTTTTTAGTTTTAGTCGATATGTTATTTGTGTATGATGAGATTGTAACATGCTTATATTGATGAGAATAGAGATATCAGTTGTATCATATGATTTTAGTTTCAATATGAATGAATGTAAATGTCATCCAACAATGTTGTTTTTTATCTTAAAACAAACATAGAGAAAACTGAGGAAACAGCAGCCTTTACAGTACATAGTATTTTGGATGGAATTCATCCAAAATACTATATACTGTACGCTATACAGTATGCTACGATGGGCATCGGGCGTAACGAGAATGGACAGGGTTAGAAATGAAGAGATCAGGAAAGGGGNCGGGCATGACGAGAATGGACAGGGTTAGAAAGGAACAGATCAGGAAAGGGGTTGGTGTTGGGGAAGTTTCAGTGAAGTTACAAGAGGCCCACCTGAGGTGGTTTGGACACATTGAACGGAGAGATGAGGAGTACGTGGAAAAGAAATGTGTGCAAATGAACCTCCCGGGACAAAGAAGAAGAGGACGACCGAAGCGTAGATGGACCGATAACATCAAGGACGATATGGCAGCAAGAGGCTTGACAAAGGAGGTGGCACAGGATCGAATAAGATGGAGAAAAAGCATTCGCTCCTACGACCCCTGATGGGAAAAGTCGACTGAAAAAGAAAAAAGAAGTATTTTGGATGGAATAACAGCTATGTTATGCAAATTTTGCACTATACGTTATTTCTAAACTCGATAACGAGCTTTCATCAGAAAAGATAATCTACAACAGACAAATTTCAATGGAAAAAGTGAGAGCAAGCACCTTTGTTTAATTTTTTAAAGCCGAATATCCTTGTTTTTAGCATGTGTAAATAAAGAAATTTGTTTATTTCAACCACAGCATTCTTTAATTTATTATCATGCCGTCTTCTGCAACAGCTTTCTTTTATGTTTAAACTATGATATACCTTAACCATTTGCCAAATAACAATGGGGAAAAACTGTTTGCCTTCATACAGGTTTAATAACACTGAAACCATATTTCGGGTTACTTTCTGGTTAAAGTCTGAAGTCACTATAGTGATAAAAAATGCTTCAAACTTGCTTACCTTTTCATTCATTAACCATTTTATTATCAGTGGATACATTCTGTTTGTTTTATAACGGGAACACTTTAGATACCAACTGTGTTGGGATTCACTCATTTAACTGGAAATGCAAGTAAGTGAGCTTTCTTGTTGCAGAACAAAAACAGTCTGGAATAAAATGAAATTTATTTTGGTCTTACGTTACTTTGCTTGCACTGGGATGGACCAAGAATACGGATCAACACAGCGTGAAGTATGTTAATAGTGCTGCCAAAGCAAGACGGTCAAACAATAATCCTTATACAGTTGAACCTCGATTATCCGAACACCGATTATCCGAACAAGATTTTCCGGTCCGGGTAAATATTTACGTAAACGTGTGCTCTAACGTAAATACATGTACATGTATACCAAGTAAGGTGTCCTTTTTTTTCGGATAATCAGTTATCCGAACAAATTGATTACCACCCCTCTTGTTCGGATAATCGAGGTTCAACTGCATTTGTACTTTGCTGTAAAACACAATCAAGGAAGATAAATGGCTATTACTCTGCTTAAAATCGAGAGCTTGTTAAACAGGGATAACAAGACCTTAAACGGCCTTAACTGGAAGACAAAAATAGCTCCCAATAAGTTGAAGCCGTTTAATCTAGAATTTTTTGCTTAGGTCACGGTGTAGCAACTAATCCTGTCTTACACCCATTGTGACTTACGACGATTAACAGACGCAGGTTACATGCTGTTATTGCTAACAGGCAGTATAAAAAATACGGCCAACATATGCATTGCAATACTGACACGACACTTTATCAATAACTGTAGCTAAAATCGTGCTTAAATTAGCAAAGAAATGTTCATTTTTCATGATATAAGACTTCTCATGACAATAATCAATAAGACAGTACTTACCATACAGGTTTAAGAAATTGTCTTGTTAATTCCCTTCTAAATTCAATGAGAAGCTTATCTAGCTACAAATTAGTTAGAACATTACTCGGTACCTTTCTTGACCTATGTCTAATTTAATACTAAAATTAATATAATTTATAGTAAATCACTCTGACAGACCTGTTATTTACATAATCATCAATATAATCAATATAATAATCTAATCAGTACTAGCAGAAACTACTGAACCTCTCAATTTTTTGTTGTGCCTTATCTCGATAGAAAAATCATAACAGGAAACCCAACCTGCGACTAAATTTTCCTATATTTTCATTACATCTCTGATTGATTCAATATTATGCTCAATCCCAAGAACCATAAAAGGCACATTACAATTAGGTGTATGGAACTGTGAAGATATGAGAGAGAAGAAAAAGAAATAGAAAACGAAAAAAGAAGGTTAATCAAACAAATAAAAGTTAAGCTTAGACTTAAAAAACATTGATATGACGTAGGAAACAAGTCATATGACGTAGTAAAGCACTAGAATCCAAAGAGTTTCACAATCTCGTAAAGAACGCACCTACAATCATAGAAAGGTTTATTACGAGGGGTAACAACTGCATGAGGATGAAGACGTCGAGGTAAATGAATCACACAAGATGCAACAAACTGACTTGATACCAACAAAGAAAGCTCATCAAAACATTTCCCATGATAATACCTATACAAACGACTAAGACAAGCCACTTCTTGTCGATGAGACAAAGGTTAAAGAGTAGCATCACGATTTGGACCTATCAAATTTCAAACACGTTTCCCAACACGACCAAGAACATCAAGATACGATTACGGAACACCTGTCCAGATATGGCAACAGTACTCCATACAAGGGCGGATGGTAGATTTATGGAGATACAGGTAGGGCTCAGGTGTAAGGTAATCTCTAACACGATGCAAAGAACCAACTGATTTACAAGCAGGCTTGTCAATCATCATTACCATCAGGTTCTATGCTGTGGAGGGTTAAAGAAGATGATGGATCTCCAGCAGCTTCTGTTTTGTGCAGCTCTGACCGTCTGATGGTAACTGAGGCCAGTCCACTCCATAATGTCAGTAAACCATTCTCTTCTAGGTCTTCCTCTTGGTCTTCTTCCTTCTATCCTTGCCTACAGAAGTAATCTTTGTATTTTGTTTGCTCAATAGGCTTGTCAATAAATTGAATAAAAAACCTCAAGATCTGGGAAAAATGACAAACCTATCATCCTTACTAATAAAAACTCCTCAAGAGGAGAGGTGTCATCACCAGGGTTAATATCAGAATGATATTCAATGAATACTGAAAGGCTGGCTCAGGTTTCTATTGAAAGACTGCAGTTGCGTTTTAAGCGCATTGAAAGAAACCAGCCACGTCATTCCCCATTCTACGACACCAATAAGGTCAGGTTCTTAAGCTTCCGCAGGTTTGACTTCTTGCTGAGTTGCCTTGTGGAGATTGCCAGAGTACAGGGGAATGTAATCGGCATTATGTTGAAAAACCGAATCACATTACCAGGAAGATCATTGATCTAAAGAAGGGAGCGAGTTAGATCAGGAATAGAACCGTGAGGAACGCCAGCATTAATGTAATACTCCACCCAAAGTGACATGCATTTTACGATCTAAAAGGAAGCTTCATTGTTGAATAGTCGTTCAAAGACCTAGCAAATGTCAGAAAGATTTACAGATCAATATTTGCGAGGATGAGATGGGTTATTTGCATTCTTGAAGATGGGAACATTAGAAACTGTTTGGGGTGGCGCAAAACAAGATTTCGATTGGCAAAAAAGTTAAAAATTTTGAACAGCAACGAAGATAGCTAGAAAGCACATTATTTTAAAACAGCTACTGGGATTTAGACTGATCAAACCCTTAAATAATTACTCAAAGGTTAGTTGCAAAGATTACAATCTTTGCAACTAACCTTTATTATGACAGGGACCAAAATTTGATCTGCGGAGAGGCCTTAGGCAGAGAAACAAGAGTGTCATTTAAGGAAGTCATGGTGGGAAAAAAATCAAGCAAAAATATCAGCCTTTACTCTAGAAGACATGAGAAACAGAACACGAAGAGTGGAGGAATAACCAACTTGTCAGGATTCAAAACACTATTGTAAAACTTGCAGAAATTTCGACTTCCTATCCTTTGGGTAGAAAAAGATTCTTGAACTTCCTCAGCATAACGCGATTTAACATCAGAAATCAGTTGATTGGCAACTGATGCCTACAAACATTCAATAGCATTTACAGGATTAAGAAAAACTCTTTCAAGATCAAATTGAGAAGTTTTAATCCTATGTTGCAAGCGTTTTTCTGTACAATAACGAACTGTGGAGTTTAACGAAAACACTAGAAGAGGAAATCGGTACTTAATGGCGTAGGTGCATTGAAAAGATTCTTAGAATTAACTAGTAAAGAAATACTACCAATAATGATCTCTACGCCAGAATGAAATGCGACTACAGAGAAAAAAAGGGAAGGAGAGTAACATGGATAGGGTATCTGATAAAACTGCATACAGAAACACAAGCAAGAAACACCCGTGAAGTATGTCTCAAGAAAGTGAAAAGGCCACAAGGAAGATCAAAGAAGTCCTGGATGAAAACCATACAGCATGGTTTCAACTGCATCGGAATCAAACTAAAGCAACTAAGACATTGTACAGATTATTGGAACTGATATGCAGAAAAAAAACTGTCATGGTCTTCAAAAACGCGTTGTGCAGCACTGCGTATGACGTCATATTATTATTATTATTATTATTAGTAGTAGTAGTAGTAGTAGTAGTAGTAGTAGTAGTAGTAGTAGTAGTAGTAGTAGTAGTAGTAGTAGTAGTAGTAGTAGTAGTAGTAGTAGTAGTTGTAGTAGTAGAAGTAGTAGCAGCTTATTTGAACTAACATTTTTGTCTTTTGAAAAAAAGGAATATTGATGTAATATTTCACTTAAAAGTGGTAAAAACGACATATAAAGTGTGAGATTGAAGAAGGTGAAGGCAAGGCAAAAAAAAAAACCGAGAAAAAAAGCAAAAGGAGTTTTATTAGGCTTTCAAGTGATCAAAATAAAAACAGGAACAATCAGCTACTAAAGAAAAGTTGTCTTGGCTCTCACGTCGCCTAATCTGTCGGCCTGGAGTAATTCCTTACTTTCTATGTGTTTTTTTTGAGGATTTAAAAGCACAACAGCCTGTTGTCTTCTTAGATCCTCAGATTTTACTTAAAGCAGATTAGATTTTACAGCTTACTCTAATCATTCCTGCTTAATAAACTGTAGGTTAGATTAATATTTAATCATTTCAATTACCAATTATTCAATTATTGCAGTGCACAAGAATAGAAATTAGTACCGACTGAAGGGTCTTTTGGCTTTCTATTTTGTTTGTTGGCATGCATCTTGCGGAAAATTCAATGTCTCGAACCTTCCAATGTTATTACCGTTAACGTAAAGGTAAAATAAATTTTCCATCCAATGTGAAACTGACAAGATTATAAAAAAACTCAACCATATTTTATTCATTTATTTTGCTTCCATTTCTTGTCTACTAATTTACAAACAGGACCTAAGCTACTTGCAGAAAAACTCAAGTCAAAATCGTCTCTGGACCAAAAACGTAATTTTGCTTTTCTGCCTCAACCTTGAGTTGTCCAGTTATTAGCAGATATGTTTATAGTGACAAAGAATTTGGTCGAAAACGTAATGGTGATATCTCAAAAACACTTGGCATGCTTTTGGTACAACAAATGCAAAGGTAAAGTTGGCATGGTAACTTCATTAAAGGTTAGCCTGCAATTTGTTTTTAGTACTAAATCCATATTACAATGATGCCATTGACGCTAGCCGGGTATGGATATTTAAAATTTAACGTCGTCACCTAACTGTCTGACTGGGCCGATCCATGGTGCAAATTCTCTGTTAAGGCAACTAAAAATGATTAAGTAGAACAATAATTCACAAATCAATGGCTCCTAAATCATTGAATGGAAGAACTAGGCAAATTACCAGAAAAAAGAGAGAAATGGAGAAGGCAAGGAGTAGTATGTAACTTGCCGAGTCTGAAGGTCTACAAATCAAAGATGAGTCCTCTTGAATATTGAAGAGTTCTTGTAAGTTGTGCCACCACCAGGGCTACAGCTGGTTCTAAGGGGATAAGCGCTTAAATTGTTCCAAGATGATATTTGGCGGGTACGAACACTTCAGAAAATCTAATGTTCAATAAGCCATTCCTAAATGAAACCTGGACGCCTTTACTGTTTGGGTAAGCAGGAAGCATGACGAAAAGAAAAAGTAAACCTGTGGGTCCCTCAGAAGCTCAGTATAATTTCCCATTTACACACTAACAGACAGTGTAGCTGCCTAACACGAATGCCATTTAGGTCCAGTGTCGGAAAAAATCGGGAACCTATTCCGCTACTTAAATAATTATCCTAGCCAAGCAAGTTCGAAGGGTTGATCACTGTCTATATAAATAAAAAGGTCTTGGTTTCGATCTCAATTACTAGTGTCTAAGGGCCTCTACTACCCCATCTCCATTCAACAGTGACTAGTATAACTACCCCTCTTGTATGCAAGAGCAATATTGATGGCGAAATGTGTGACATCAGGGGTTCTTATGTTACAAATAGGATGTGAAAACATTGGGACGTCAGTTTTCATACATGGTAATCCAAATGATGTTTTATTTTCTCCTATAAAAACCATACTAATCTGCCCTGCCTTGTCTATTCTTTAATATACTACCATCTTCTATTGCTTCTACAGCAACACACTACTAACTATGGATCAAGTAAAGCTTTGGTTCCATATTCAAACCAAATCGTCAGTAACACTCTATACAAGGCCATTTCATAAAGGAGTTATTAGTCAGCTCTTTCTTTGGCATCTTTATTTCCTAAGCCATTGCTAAGCAACAACTGAAACCAATTCTTACGACAAAAAAAATGTGAAAATTCAATAGGCATCGTGTTACAATAATGAAAGAAAACCTTGCTGTACATTAAAGAAGAAAAAAAAGTACAATAAAAAATCCGATTATGTTACAAAGCCAAAGAAGGTGCAAAGCATGTTCGTTAAAAAATACAAAACCCAATTGTAAAACTAACTATATATAAAATCCAACGTTCTAACTTGAAGAAAAATGCTAAGGACATCACTATTTTTTATTTCACTACACAGTAGACAAAGATCCCACAGTCCCTGTCGATCGAGATCTTTGAAAAGACAATCGATATTTTATATTTTCTTCTGGGAAGAAAAAAAACCTATCTCGGTAGCTGGTAAAAAATCCTATTGGACTAACTAATCCAACAACAAGGTTTTGTAAGAAAGATCTAAAAGCTACTGCACGTCATCTTATCAAAGTGTCATTTTACTGTTGCACGCCACGAGTTTTCCCAGATCACCTGAATCCCAATGGGCATCGGTCCTGCTCCCTTCTAGGCAAAACCTCTTTTTAAATCATTGTGAAAAGGAATATATGGCTGAACTCAAATTAAATGACGTCGCTAAAGCTAAGTAATATCGTGGCACATACAGATTTATTGATGATCTTTGTGCTCCTAACAGTTTGCACAAACCCAACGCTTGATATACTCCCCAGAATTGTAGTTAAAGGTGGTGCATCGAAGTGGACACGCTACATGCCTTGACTTCGATATATCCATTAGTGAAGGCGCATTTGTATATAAATTATTCGACAAGAGGAATGCATTTCTATTTTCCATTGTTCGCATGCCATATCTTAGCAGCAATATTCCATCATTAATTTCCTATGGTTTCTTCATATCTGAAAATCTCCAAATAGCAAAAAACACCCTCAAATGTATTGACTTTTTTTCCATCAGTTTCAAACCTTCTTCGACAAATGGCAAAACAAGGCGGAAACCTATCTACGTTGAGAAACAGTATGTCCAATGTATTAACACATCATCACTATTTCAGTTCCTTCTAATATGCACCAGACTTTACTCTCTGATCTCACTACTCTCCTCTTTAAGTCATTAATTTGTCATCATAAAAGTTTCGCTCCAACGTTCGCTCCTTACAATTGTTACCAAACTTTTCTCTTGTTGATGAGAAAATGATTGATCTCATAAAACTATTTACTGTTAATGCGACACTTTTTCTATGTTAATCTATGTAATTGTGTAAGTGTGGTTGTGGGAATGCTGTGTGCTGGTCCTATCACACATGTATAAAGCAACCACAGCCTTACCCTTATTTATCTTGTTTTGTCTTGTCATGCCTCATCAAAACATCAGTCGAGGTAATGATGCTTTGAACAATTCTTTCTCTTTCTCAGCATTTAACATCTGTTCTCATTAGGCTATGAGCTATATATATAAAATTTTTATAGCAAAACATATTTTATACTCCAATCAAAATCAACACTATGATTAAGTACAAGATATCTGCACAGTACGAGCTATATGAACAGTGAACACCAATAGACTGAATGCAACTGTTGGTACACTATATCGAAATAGGATAACACTTTGTCAAGATGTCTTAGTACGGTAATAATTCAATATGTCAAAAAGCAGCACGCAAAGTTCCTGATATTTCTTGCGCCCTTTAAATAATAAATATTTAATTCCCCATAAGGTCCGAATGTTCAAGAAAAACTCAAGCCATAAGTTAACGGGATTTAGAACGCCATCTGTTTTAAAACTTTTTTAAAAGAATCTTTCAATGTAGTGTCCAATTTCAAACAAAACCTAGAAAAAAGGAGAATAATGGCAAAGTTGAAAACATCTTATCACAGCCTTTATCAACACAAATTTTCATACTGGTTCATGGGCTAAATCATTTTCATAACATTCTAAACAAATAACTTTGGTTTTTACATTGACTTTAAGCTTTCAGTTTTATCATTTTGCTATCACGCTGTGTGAAAATTTTTCTGACTATTTTACCACAATATTTTCATTCTACTACTCTCTTCTACTCACACACCTCTACCTTGTGTGGGGTAAAACCTACTGTTCCCATATTCAACAAACAAAAATTTCGAAAGTCACAATAAAAAGAAACATCGTAAATTAAACCTAACCAGTGTATCATACAGAGCTAATACAGACAACTTTTCAAATTCATAAAAACTTGCTTGAGACGGTTGCATCAAAATGTTTACAATTCTACGGAAATAGATAAAAAAACAACAACCAACGACCTCTACCACTTTGAAGGTAAATATAAAGGAATAAGACTCTTGAAATGATCTTCCACTTCTTCTTGTTTGCAGTCTACTACAATATACAGGTAAACCAACTTAATGTCAAATTAAGTTGACAAAGTAAAGGTTTGGGAACAGTAGTAATTAAGTTTATAAAGAAGTGCATAAGACTTCTACTTCTTTATCACTAAAAATCTTGACAGTTCAGTTCTTACTTGAAATATAGCATAAGTTCTCCAAGAGAGATTTAACCTTAAAATCAGTAAAAATGTGTAACGTTTGGTAATCCGCATGCTGCTCTAATATCCAAAGGGTATTCCTATTCTTATACCATTTTGGTGTCCATAAACCGAAAACAAGAAGCAAACAATATCAAAGTTAATAATGATTACCTCAATTGCTATCAGTGTAATAATTCCAATTTCTAAGCGTATTGAATGTTGCTCGTGTAAGTGATTCCGAAGAAGTTCCACCATTTCTGAACACATATTTAACTTTTCATTGGTTACCTGAAATGACAATGCAAAACGTAGGGCACAGTGACAACCACTTTTGGGATCAATACTAAGTTCACAGTTACAAGTAAGAGTAAGTACCCTATACCGACTAATATCTCTTTAAGTACTGAACCTACTTTAATCTACTGCATTATTCCCAATAACTGAAAAGAACTAATCACATTAGTCGCGTGACAATGGTCAGTTTCTACAGTTCTTCGACGTTGACAGTAAAATGAAAACCAGACGGGTGTACAGGGGATACTCTAGCGATAACGATATCTAGAGTAGTCCCCTTACCAATTTTGGAACAGTTATTACAGTTAAGTAGTAACCAAGTCCAACCCCTGTCATCATTTTTCTCACCATCTATATCAATGATAGAGCAAAAAAAGGCTGGATATCATATATGCAAGACTCAGGCTGAAAATTACCTAATTTGGGTGAAGTGCATCAGTCTGATGCTAGTCTGTCGTTCAGCTGCTGCCAAGATAGGAAGGGTAGAGGTCAGTATTTGTTGCCGAGTGCAAACATGTCCTGGATAGCTCCTTACCAACATCTAGTTGATTAAAGTGATGCTCATTGACATAAACTGATAGACATACATTTTATACTCATCAGAGGGCTTTGTAAGAGCTTGATTATTGATATTCGCGGCACTTCTTAAGACACCAACTGGGCAGCGTTTCAATTAAAAAAGTGAAACTCCAGTTCTCTATTCTAACACCAATCTTGACGTATTTGTCAGCTTTTATAAAAACTTATCTTAGCAACCACACATCTGCAAAAAACTCTCTCATCTATCAAAATCTCACTCCTTTTAGTATCAAGAACTATTATAATGTATACAACCGCATCAATGATTGTAAATTATAATGATGTTTTGCCAGGTTCAAATTAAATAAATTAAATAATATCACAACAGCCAGTCTATTCCAAAGTCGAACGCCACCCCTTTTTGAACGTTGTGTCCAAACACCAAGTTATGGTTGTCATCAGATAAATAAACCCCACCAGTCTTTCCCAAGCGACATTTAAATGATACATTAACTTCCACGTACCGGGTCGAGTGAACGCAGACCATTTTGTTTATATGCTCCATGACCCAAACCTGTATCCTTCACTATTCCGGTTAGTATCTAATTAGAATTACAATCAGTGAGAGATCAGTGCAGATCCTCTAGCAACCTAGAAGAGGCATGAAACTGGGTTTTCTGATCGTGGGCTATTTCAATCTGACATCCGTAAGTAGCAATAGTAAAGATGTTTACTAGTTCATTTAGAAATAAAGCAGTTTGAAGGAGATAAAAGGAGCTCTTTCAGCACAGCAACTCTACACGGCTGTGAAAAGTAGAAAAGGCGGTTGCAATAAACTGTTGGGCGTACATTTTGTTTTGTGCTATTTTACATAAACAGCACAGCAAATTCAGCAATTTTCAGATTTCGAAACTTTTGCACAAAAATTGCGAAAAAACAAGCATCTCGTCTGGAAATGTTCAAATTTTTTCTGTTCCGCATGGGAAAATTTCCATACTCACTAATTTGGGAAACACTTTGAGGAGAAGAAATGCCACACTACTTGATTAACACCTACGTAAGGAGTCTTTACATCGTTGCTGGTCTAACGTTAAAGGGTATACAAAATTAGGCTTGCAAATGTCACCTGTTTTGTCGAAGGCAAACATAAATGAATAAAATTGTTTTTGGTGTTAAATGTGTTTGTTTACTGGAGGATAGGATAAAGGTATTAAGCATTAAATAAGAATTTATACTGATAAATTAAGCAGCTTTAAATTGTAGAGATTGTGAATAAAATGCCAATCTAAGAAGCATCGAGTAACTAAAAGCGGCAATGAATGGCTGGGGAGTCTAGTAGAAGCGTGCAGAATCGGTTTCAACGGAAGTAAACGGAGAAGTGTTAAGATAGCATAGTTCCAAATATGTCCAGAAAAAACTTCAGTCAAATGGAATAAACTCTAGACTAACCAGTCGTGTNTTTAGGTGTTAAATGTGTTTGTTTACTGGAGGATAGGATAAAGATATTAAGCATTAAATAAGAATTTATACTGATAAATTAAGCAGCTTTAAATTGTAGAGATTGTGAATAAAATGCCAATCTAAGAAGCATCGAGTAACTAAAAGCGGCAATGAATGGCTGGGGAGTCTAGTAGAAGCGTGCAGAATCGGTTTCAACGGAAGTAAACGGAGAAGTGTTAAGATAGCATAGTTCCAAATATGTCCAGAAAAAACTTCAGTCAAATGGAATAAACTCTAGACTAACCAGTCGTGTT
This sequence comes from Morbakka virulenta, assembly GCA_003991215.1. Classification (NCBI taxonomy): domain Eukaryota; kingdom Metazoa; phylum Cnidaria; class Cubozoa; order Carybdeida; family Carukiidae; genus Morbakka; species Morbakka virulenta. Next base: position 346,347 of record RDPX01000041.1, read on the forward strand.
TCGGATCCAAGAAACAAAATGAAAACTCATCTAACATACATGCCTTTGTTCTTCTCCCTATGTCCAAATAGTTGCATGTTTTGTTGTATAAGTACTCTAAATTCTCACGATCCCAATAGAAATCCGGTGTCATCAATAAATCTGAATAAAGGTTTATTTGATGCCTGTTATAAAAGTATTAGAATTAAAACTGTTAAGTTTTCAGAAAACAATTTTAATACAAAATCTAGTGTGGCGATTCAAATATAAATGTTCCAAACCAATAAACACGGTGAATGAAAGTGCATTTTTAAATTTCGATTTAATAGCTATGTTGGTTAGAAAGAAGTTGATAATTATTCATAGAGTATATTGTGCAATCTTATTAACTCCATGGTAAACGTGATATCAAGTCAACAAATCCAGAATAATTAGTTTGGTGAAATTACAGATTCCTGCAGAATAGCCCCATAGGATTTTTCAAAACCCGATCTCACGAAATCTCTTTTGTCCAGCAATTTCAAAATGGCTATTTTAATTCGAAAATAACTTCCCTGACATCGAAACAAACAAACAAACAACAAAAATTGAGAGTCTCATATGCTATGAATTTTTTTCAAATTTACTCATTTGGTCAAACATTTAGTGTGCAAAAAGCTAACAAAAAATCATCAGTTTGGGGTTAGAACATCAAGGAGGCCAGGACCGGTGCTTTGACCCGGCTTTATCTCAGTCTTCGGGAGGAAAGAGGTTCTCAGCTGTCTTAATAAAATAATTCAAGCGCTAAGAATAAAAAATTAAATATCCACCCATGTACCGGTCCGACTTTTTCTTGGACGTCGTATGGTCTGGATCTATCACAAATCTAATCAAACTAAAAACATTTTTGGATAGCAGATTTGCAATCTTTTGATACCAAAATATCACTTTCGAAGTTAAAACTTATCTAGGACCCACCCCTGGTGACCCTTTTTATTTGATATTTTACTTGGCTTTCATTCTGATTTCCAACAGTTTGGGCCTCGTAAGGCACCTCATGCCCAACTAAAAACAAAACAAAAAGAGAAAATAAGAAAATAACGCATATTGGTAAGGCTATTTGACCTTAAACAATGTCAAACGTCGTCTAAAAATATATGATGGCTTGTAGTCATTCGATTTCAGAACGTGCGTCTTTAAAGGAAGAATTCATAGTTTACTAGTATAAGGTGACTGGAGGAGTTCTTCACTTGGGTGTGATGACAATTTAAAGCGACATCGGTCTACCCCAAAATCTAACCCAATTTATATTTGAGCTGTGATTCACCCATGCTCCCATTCAAATAAAAGCTCTTGTGGTCTCCCTGAACAGGTACGTTTAAATTCAATATTAGGGCTTTCAAGCACCTTCACCCTGGATGGCATTGGGTCAACATGAGATTATAAGTGTATTTTCGTGAAAAGATGAAAAGCTACCTCATCCGTGATTACGAGAATTTTCAATAGGTACTCTCCGTGGCAAACTTTCAGGATTAAAGTATAATCACACAGAAAAAAATCAGAAATGTGTGTGTGTGTGTGTGTGTGTGTGTGTGTGTGTGTGTGTGTGTGTGTGTGTGTGTGACTCTCTCTAAGAATCAAACTATTTCTAATGCTAATCAACTCTGACAAGTTTAACATCTCTGTTACAAACTAAATTAGATAGACTTTGCATAAGGCCTCCAAATCCCAATTCAAATCGCATCTATTTTGGTCAAAATTAAATGATACTAAATGCCATTAATAAACAAATCTGCTGCAGACGTAATGGCTCCTGGCTTTCACCGGACTAAGAAAACAAGTTTATGTATTAGGCAAAAGCGTTTTTAAGATAACCATTGACGAAATATCTTACCTTAGAGATAACAACTCTCCAGTTTTCTGCAATACTTGACTAGTGGACATATGTAATTTCATTCCTCGCTTTAAAACCTACAAAACATTAAAAAACTGTCGAAATGAGAGAATTAGAGACCGATGGTAGAGCCCAAACAGAATTCTGTCTTTTTAGGTATTTTAGTGCACAGCTTTTTAAAGAATTTGGAGCAAAATGTCTAAAACAGTGAATCTATGGGCTCAATATTTTAAGCGCTGCGAACACATTTTTGGTGAAAATTATGGGTAATGCCAAATGATCTAACTGCTACAGTAGAAATAGGAGAAAAACTCTCAAGAAATGTTCACAGGGTGATCGTATCGTTGATACAATAGGAAAAAATGTTCAAACTCCTTTGAGATTTAGGCTCATTTTTCTCATTTGTCTTCCAAAATGAAGAACAGCAATATTATGCATTACATTTGGCATTGGCAGAGTAATAAAATGACGACTCAGTCCAACAAAATAGAATGCGACATGTAACGCAACTTTGCTCTGTTGCCAGTTACTCATACCCTTTATGTCATCAGTCGATATTTGTTATCCTCGTTGTGGCCGCCATGCATTATCACCTATGGGGAGTCGTGCAACAAAAACGGCATGGAGGATATCATAAAATGGTAATCAGTAGTATTGCAATCGGGATGTGGCTATCCACCAATTCAGATGTGACTACTCAGCTAACTAGAGGTGTTGTCCTTTCATTATTTTTGATACACGAAGGCAATGAGCCGAAAACATCCTTCGTACAATGTAGACAATTATGCTACTTAGAGGGTAAGGAGACCGGAAATCCACGATATGTTACGACAAGCGAAAATTAAGAAATGCAATCAAACAGGTGATTGCCAATGTATAGTACTAACCTCGGGAATATTTTGCAATGAATCGACAAAATCGTCAAGAGCTGATTCCCAAATAGCCAATTTTACTACAAAAGAAATATAATATGTGTGGTTTTTTTGAAAATAATAAAAACATAAGTAAACTATATAGATCCTTCTTAACTTTACTTTTCTACCAGCCTATCATGCAGAGGAACATATTTTAAAGGAAAGAAATTAAAACTTCGCTGCCATTGCGAGCCTTAAAACAAAAAATCAAAACATTCAGTGTAACAATATCCCGTGCTATAGAGATATTCCAATGCTACTGATTTCGAAAACCAAGTAAACCAAGAGTGCGTGGTAATATATTCTGATAATTCGATTACGTTTAAAATAAGACAAGTAGCACCTCTGTGATAGTGTATAGAAAGTTCAGATAATAAGAGAGACAGAGACAGAGGGGCAGAGAAAGTGGGGCCTCCTACGGAGATAATTGAGGCAAAGTATACGGACAGATCAAAAGTAGGCCTCAGTTAGTAACAGCTGGAATGAGATAAGGTAAAAGTCACATTATAAATGAAAGTAAATAAATGAAAATATCGGTTTGTAGAACAAGTGTAACACAAGTGGAGAAGTACATAGATGGAATAAAAGGAAGAGTAGGGCAGGGAAGCAAAGCTGCACATATATTGGAAATGACAAGAGATAGAGGGATGTGGCAGTCCATGGTAGCTAACGTTTATAGAGGGATGGCACTTCGGTAAGCGTCCGGTTAGTAACAGCAGAAGACATTAAGATATTATTGTCAGATTGAGTGGAATTTATGTCAAGTCTAAGTCTAAATTGGGACCAAGAAATAGAAGTTGATGGAAAATGCCACAATTTTTAATGGTTTTCAATGATCCCAGACTTTACTATGGCAACGCACGTTGCGAAATATTTATAAAACCGTTCTTAGTATGAAAATTCCGGAATTAAGTCGTAAAAATACTCACTAAACCGTTTGGCAATGAACGATTCCTCATTCCTACAAAATTTGTAAAGCTTGTATTAATACCTAAAACAATTACATACTTGTTTTGAACAAAGCACAATATGAACTGATTTCTCATACCTGACAATGCCAAAGCGTTGGAGAAAGCATATTTTTCTAAAGCCTTCGTTTCTTCATTGCTCGACTCCTTTATATTTATATTACCACCAACGAGGTCCGTTGCTGCACTGTATACATTGACAAAAGGTTGAAAAAAAAAGTATGACTAAAAGGTTGCATTTATTCTGTCCAAAATGTTCTACAGGCCTGCAAGGTACAAAATCTGGATATTATAGTGTATCTTTTTCAATGTTCAAAAAGTGCTATTCCTTTCAACTTAACTCAAAGTAGAAGCCCTAAAATTAGTTTTCAAAAGTTACTGACAAAAAGGAAATTGAAAGGATTTAAAAACGTTTTTAAGTATAGATATAAATCAAATAGACACACAGGCCAAATAAGGTTCCCTTTCATTCCTTTTGGGAATCAAAAATACGAATTTCAAGTAGAATTCCTATGCTAACGCACTATTTCTCGATGTATATCAAAGCAAACGAGTGAAGGTTTCAGATACCCCTGTCTATGATACAGAAGAGTATTCAATTAGTTTCAGCATAACGAATTTAAACGTTACTTTCTTCATATACACCCCATCATCTGCACCATGTAAATGTTATTAGCACAATTTATTTTTGTGCTTCAAATATTTAAAGTCTTTGACAAGAATACATTTTCTTATTTTGACTTAAGATACAAAATTCCTGGGTGGGTGATGGTTAACAAAGTGAGTTGACAGAGCCAATATATATTTTCCTAGATATTTCTTATTTGGTTTTCAACTTCTACCATTAGAATCAAATCTACTTTGCAGTAAATGTAAAGGAAAAATGCAGAGTTTGACAATTTCTTTGTAAATAACTTTACAATTCCTTAAAAATACCCTAACATACACGACTTGACTATTCTATATACAGGTAAGTCAAACACAATACCTATCCATCACTTAACAATGAAACTGGAGACTTACTTATCATAATTATATGACAGCTGTTCATTTTCCCTTTCAATTAAATCATCTGAATATGGTCCAATTTGAAAACGTTTAACGAGATCTCGGATGTCAAGTCTCTGCAAAAAAAGTCAAAACAAAATACATGGCGCATTCTTCACAAACAGAAAATGACTGAACAGATGATTTACAATCTGTATATACTTAAAATAAACTTTACATATCAATTATTGAATAATGATCAAATCGATCATCTATATAATACAAAGAAACTAGTTTGTTTCACACCAGCGGGGCTAACATTAATATGTAATCAAGACAGTAAAATCTCCAGTTCGTAAGGCCGCTTTCAATGGATAACGAGGTGTACAAGAATCAAAGCAAGAAATAGGCCACTCTTTGATTGTGTTACGAAGTTAGTTCGCATGGTTTACACTAAAGTCAAGTATGGCGCCCAGGAATCCACTATCTCGAGTAGTCGATTTATAAATTCTATAATCCTAAAGCTTTGAAATAATAGGGTGACACCCGGCAGGCTGCATCCTTTGTCTCGTCAGCAGATGCCGGCATCTCTCTAAGCATGGTCAGTAATTGCTGAGTGATGCTATCCGTAAAAAGTGATAGTGATTCTTAAACAAAACACGGAAAATTTGCAACCTTAAATATCACAAGTGATGTCCAAGGCTTCCTTAAATTCAGGTTATCTGACTTATTGAATCCAACACAGTAGGCGGTGATTTCTTTTTCAAATTTATTAGCATATTTCTTGACATTCTACCTAGACCTAGAAAAGGATATGATAAGAGCCGATTTTCTATGCATCTTTAACGTAACGTATTACTCGACACTGGATATACATTTTTCTTCTCCACATTGTAGCCCTTTTTCAATTTCTGGCTTCTATGCCTCTTCCAATTCAAGTGAAAAAATGTACAATCTTAAAAATATCCTTAAAAATATATAAGCTGACTATAATGCTTCTAGGCTCGTTTAAATCGTGTAACTTTAAAATTCTTTTAACATTCTTGGGAATTTCCCCTTGTGTCAACCGTGCATTTCTTCAAATGTGTCCAGGCCGGTGCAAACTTCAAAGTTCATGTCATTTGTAATGATGGGACGGCATGTCTGTCTCTACGCACGCTTCGTCGAGTCTATGCCTCAAAAGTGTTCTTATTAGACTAATCCAATCATAAGAGAAATATCAAGATCTAGTTTACAACTGCTGTGGTTGATCCCGAAGCTTCCTTTAGGCAGTTATAAAAGTATCTTGTACGTCCTTCTCTTTTCCTCTTCGGCTGGGATGAAATGTCAGGATATGACAATAACCTAAATGTAATTCTTGCAAAATGAAGATATAAATATGTGGTTGGCATAGCACATATACATATGAGCAGTATACTTTAAGCAAGTAGGGAGCATGCAGGGAAAAAACATTTAATGTCAAAAGATATATTGCGGTTGATGATTATGCCTAGCAATTAAACGTCACCCAGTAAACATACTGTGTTGAAAGGCGACGAGTGTAGCAATATGACCAAGAGACGAGGCTACTTACCCTTCAAAAATATAAAAGTTCTGAAAAACAAATGGCCAAGTGGCATTCATGAAATGGGAAAGAACAGTGATAAAAAACAGGGGATTGTCTCTCAGACACCAGCGTTCAGCAAGGATAAACGTATTTCAATACGTGAAAAGGGGAACTAAAAGAGTGTACCATTAAAAAGGAAAGACGCAGGTGAGTAGTCTGATCCGTAAACTATTAAAAATACAATATTTAATAAAACTGATATTCTGTTGTTCATATTGAACTGTTATTCCTTATCTTAATGCATCCAAATTTTTATAAAGTATTAGTATAATGTACGAGGAATAACTTTGTTGGTATTGCTAGTCAATAATTTATGTATTTTCTAATTGTGAAGTGATAGATTAAGTAGGACCTTGCAAGTAGTTCATAATATCCTCCCTTCCTCCATGATTTTGTGGGGTTTTGTGGAGGGTAATGGTTTGTGGGACCAGGAAATTAATCTTATTCACAACCCCGAAGAGTCAAATGGTTATTATTTGGTATCATGGGGCTGGCCAAGTAGAAAAACCCTCTTTATTAGGGGAACTAAAAACTAGTTTTGCTATGAATATGGTTTCTCACTCCCCTACTATGTAAACTATGGCATAAAGCCCTGTCTCCTCTGTCTCATATCACTTAGGAAACACCTGTACTAACTTAAAAATCATGTTTGCTTAGACAAAATCCCACACTGGTGACACAATGAGGCAACTCTTCACACGAGTGCTTTCACGCAGGGCGACAGAATCTTTAGATAGGAATCTATTGGCTGGAAGCATGCAATAAGTCAGAGATCAAAACGCACACAAATTAGAGCAGCTCCTGACCCTCCTCCACTGGAAGAGTTACTTTGGTTGGCACAGTCCCAGTGTCAAAACAGAATAACTAAACTTAATACGGAAGCTTTATGACCCCATATACAATCAAATCGGGCATAAAACCTGCTTAAGACTTACTTCTGTCCAGTAGGTCATTTGAACCGCAAAAAAACCCAATGTTTCTGATTCCTATTTGTGGAATCTTTGTAAAGGTAATAAATACAGTTAAAATCCAGGCCTTTATCTTTTTCTAAAGCCCTCCAAATGCGATCGTTTCATTTCAAATGCTCCCTCTTTATGTCACTACCAGTCTCGTTAGAGCTTAGATAAACAGCTTGTCAACAATGCTTTGTTTTCCTTCTTCGAGTAAGGTTAAGCCCCCTTTTATGGTAAGTGTTACATTTATTTTTTCTATTTGGATTTGATCTGTCTAAAACCATCTATATTACGATCTGTCNTGATATCCCAATGTTTCTGATTCCTATTTATGGAATCTTTGTAAAGCTAATAAATACAGTTAAAATCCAGGCCTTTATCTTTTTCTAAAGCCCTCCAAATGCGATCGTTTCATTCTAAATGCGATCGTTTCATTCTAAATGCGATCGTTTCATTCCAAATGCGTCCTCTTTATGTCGTTACCAGTCTCGTTAAAGCTTAGATAAACAGCTTGTCAACAATGCTATGTTTTCCTTCTTCGAGTAAGGTTAAGCCCCCTTTTATGGTAAGTCTTACATTCATTTTTTCTATTTTGATTTGATCTGTCTAAAACCATCTATATTACGATCTGTCTTCAACCTTAAATGACCCATGTCTAGAGCTGATAAACTTAATGTTCTGCAATATATACACATCTTAAAATGTCAGTCTATAAAACGTTTTTGAATATATACGTAATTTTAAAATCTGCTAACATTCTATGTACAAGCTTTGAATTCTCAAAAAGTAAAACGGTATTACATCTGCGATATTTATGCCCTTAAATCTGCCGAAAACTCGGTTTACGAATATGCAGCTTCAATGCTTAGGGCTGCGAAGGGAAGCGAGTTTCGTTTAGCAACTGTGCATTTCATCAAGGATTGTTAAACAGCATTTTACCTCTTTCCCTGGTATATTCCAGCATACAAATGCTCCTAATCTCCTACAAAGAAAAGAGAACTAAATTGGAGTACGTGGGTTTATGTAAGTTCAAATTTATTGTAAAAGCTTGGTTTTGACAACGGACTACTTAATATCCAAATTGGGAATAAGAGCTGTTAATACTCTAGTATATGTACAATGCCACGGCTACTATGATTATAATTGCATTATGATGAACGTTTTGCTTTGGACATCGGTCAAATGGATCGGTGAGACTTCTAGAAGATGTTTGGGCAGCCAATTACCTTTTGGTTGGGTGTACCCTACGCCAACACCACACACTGACACTGACACAGACAGGCAGACACACATACACACATACACACACGTTGCTCGGTTGGGCTGCAAGAAAATGATTGAGTAGGATCCGCTGAAGGTCTTTAAGAAGATTGTATTGATTCTATGAATGAGTCTTCTACGATGAATGCGGATTGACTTATTTACAATCAAGGTCGTCGTTCCCTGCAGTACAAAGTACAAAGAAAATAAGTAAATGCCAAAGGGTAGCTAATTTCATCAACTTATGCAAATCATTACAGCTCTCTTCATCCACGGAGAGTGCCGTCAAAATGAGTTCTGGCAGGGAAGGGGTGGCAAAAATTAGGAGAGAATTAACGAAGTTATAGAACTTTTCCCTTGCATTTTTCCTTTTGTTTTGTCAATTTTCACAACAGCCCTAAACTCTATTGTTTCTCAAACAAGTATTATCAATTTCATTTTTGAGTATTATCTCAGATCCACGTTGTCATGATCACTGAGGTCATGGTCCTAAACTGGGTAATCAAACAGGAATTTATTAACTTAAAGTGTTTATGTCTCAAAACTTTTGAATTCTGCAATTACACCAGCTAAAAAAGCAATGAGTGAATTGCGCTTGGTAAAAAAGGTATTTACAATCATTCCAAGCAAAGTAAGGCAACGTGGGTTTTTTAGGAGAAAGGAAGTGGAAAAGCTTTTTTTCCCACTATCCTAGATGACACTAATTTGCATGACATTTAACAGAAAACTTATGTTTCCAGTTACTTTATCCATTTTTAACACAGTATCACAAAACTGTGCGCTTTGCTACCTTGTTTAAAACTCCTTACCTAAAGAAAAACACTTCTCCTCCTTCTCTACCATCATCCAGAAGCCTTGAAACGTGTAGTACATCCAGTGCATCTATAAAAATATTTTTATAAAAATCACTGAGTAAAGAGCTTTCACTCCACCATCAAAAACGATTAAACCAGATGTGATATGTTCACTAATTGTAATAGCTTCTGACAAGAAGAAATCAACAATTTTTTATTTTTGGTTTTAACGTCATTTCCCCCAGTAACTGAGCTCAGACAATGTCCTCAGAGATATTTGTTTGTACCAGTGTGGATTTCTTGGTCGGATGCCGGATATCCTTCCCGACGCCAACCAAAGTCTCTTTGCCCGCTCGGGGAATCGAACCTGGAACCTCTAAGTTACAGTATAACTGCAGTAAGCATTAAGCCATGGCTCCTCAAAAAGCAATCATCTATAAAGCTGATTATTTAAATGTTCTAGCTCACCAAGATTCATGAAATTTGGGATACAACTAGAGGCAGCATTTTATGCTAAATGTGACCCTTTTTAATAAATTCTGCTCAACCTGAAACGATTTCAAAAAATTTCTTTTTCATAGCGGACAAACATAAAAGATGGTACATGTACAACTAATTTGCATGATTTTATCGTTACAGTAATGTATCTTTAGGAATGTTTCATTGATAATTCAGATTTCTTAAAATTTCACTTTGTTCTCCGATGACCCCTTTGAATTCGGATATGCCAGACTGTAACGGTAAACTGGTTGACATCGAGGGATCAACACCATTAATTCACTGCCAAATGGTGTTGTTTCCACGGGGTATCTAGAATACAATGAAGGAAAATCCCACTCAAAACCACCAGCACTTTTTTGCATGTACAGTTTTGCTGTTCAGTTACTATTTCTTGCACGTCTACTTTTTATTTATATTTGGACTTTATATTATTTGAATCTTAAACATTTAAAAAGCCTCGTAACCAAATTAAGCCAAACTTACAATGCAGGGAAATATTTATGAACACCTTACATAAATTAAACAACTTCACATAAATGGCCCATCTGTTATCTCTGTTTTTCCACAAGCCTTGCAAAAGCAGACGTCTTTAGAGTGATGAATGAAGCTTAACTTGCAATTCCATGATATGGGAACTTTGTTGACAACCCTCCTGCTCCAACACAGACCTATTTCCTGCAGAGAAAGGTACGTCAATGCTTAGTTAATCAACACCGTGTTATACACACTGTGAATGTTCTGAATGTCTACTTTACCCTTCACATTTTGTTCTTCTTGAAAGTAATGCTGCAGTATAAGCGATGGCAGCTGGTAAAGTACTAAAGCTATTTCCTTGACTTCTTAAAGTCGTATACTATGGTTAGCTAATCCACAACTGTTCAGCAAAGTTTTCCAACTTCACAAACATTGTCAACGTTATGCCCTGACACTGTAAATCAGCCCTTTGAAACAACAGGTTGGTGTTCCCCGGGATTAAGTCTCATCTCAAGGAGACTCTTCAAATATGGCTCTCACCCCTATGACGGTATCACTACAAAATCACTTATTTCTAGTACAGCTGAACCAGTTAGAAGCTAGAGGCTTTTATCGACCAGTCTCTGCGCTCCTTCTAATTCTATGGTACCAAGAATTTGGTTTTTTTTCTAATTCAGAAGCATGAATACTGGTGTCTTACGGTGAATCTTTACCATTTCGTTTCTTTTGATTGTGATTTAATGCAATATGGGCTAGTCAATACCCTTGCCAAAATATACAGAGCCAAACTTTTTCTTCTTTGGTTCCACATCACTTTGTACTACTGCGCATGACTAGCAATTCACAGCATCCTTACCCCAATGATATTGACATTCCATTGTTAAGGAAGCCTTTCTACGATCGCAGCGTCTCTCTCTAACCGTCTAACTTCGAAACCTCTTTCTTTCCAACTTATTTCTCCTTTTCATCATCTAAACTTCTTAACGTCCAAAGTCAATCTATTTCTTGCCTCTTCTATTCCCCCTTTCCTACAGCTCTTTAGACTGTGGACCATCGCACAATTTTTGGAACTTTCCTTTGGACAACAAAAAAAACAAAAAACAAGAATGCACTGGACTCCATGTCATGCCTGGCCTTAATTTCATCACAGAATAATCTGCCTATCGGTGCAACATAACACATCAAACGTATCACATCTCATTTTGGTGCAACTTTTGGATGTCCTCAGCTATGATGGCCTAGGTTTCACTGCCATGTAGAATAGCACTTCAAACGCAGCTAGCAAAAATCTCTCCCCTTTCTTTCAAAGATACTATTTTGCCAGTACGTACAGTAAGAGTTCCCCAAATTTGTACCATCTAATTATTATCCTTGTGATGGTTCTGGATTTCATAGCATCATAATCGTCTGACATGATACCTTCGTAGCAACATCTCTTAACTACATTAAGACTGCAACCAGCTAAAATCACAACCATAACACCTTCTGCAACTGGCTTACAATCGATACATGTCTTCTACATTAACCAATTCCTCTAGCAAGTGTCCCTTTGATACCACTGTACTTTGTGTGAACTCAGAAGTGCAAACCAAAGACAAGATCAAGTTTTTTCCAATTCGCCTCTGGGATACAATAAACACAAACTTTCCTGTTTTCATGCTTTTGATTTTTTTCATATCATACCATTTGTTTTTCCACTGGTATTTCCTAAGCTGTTTGCTTCATCCTAACCTTCCAGTTCTTGACTTTTCTTTCCAGCAATGAAAAACAGATCGTAGGCAAACAGCAACGTCTTAAGTACTCCAGTTTTGAATTCAGTTTCGAGTGTCTTCAGAAAAACTATGAAAAGCAAGGGATTCAAAACCGAGCCTTGATGGAACCCTACGTTCGCAATAAAACTCTCCCTAATGGTGCCACTGATGCTTTTGCATTTTTACACATGGTCAAATTTACGTTAATTACCTATTGCTTTACATCCACAAATACGGTTTACTTAGGAATATCTTAACAGCATTACCGTCTTTTAAAGTGTGAATATGTCTGTGGGATTGAACTCCTCCTCATTACCTAGTGTCTAAGCAATACTTAAGAAGACTAATAAATATGGTTAATAGGAACAAATACCAAAACAAAATAGAAACACGTATTCCGATTTAAAGGCAATGTTTAAGGAATAGCTGTTACGGGATTAGGTGTAAAAGCTTTGAATAATTATTTTGAAAGGCAAACTTTATTGGAACAAGCAATTTTTTATGGGTTAAAAACCACACAAAGCAAAATGCCACAAAGTGTATCCAACTGTAAAGAAATGACAGAAAAAAAGAAAAAAAATTATGCCAAGAGATAAGTAAAGTATAACTTTTTTAGATAATTGCTGGATAACTCAGCAAAATACTAAGAATCACAATTTTTTCACATAAACCTCTGGCTGACAAATTTTAGATGTCACTGGCAATTTATACCCTGATTTATTCTGAACACGTTTTGCAGCATATGTGGCAGATACAACCTTTTTGATGGCATGTGTTACTTAGTGCCAAAAAAACAAAGATGAAAATACCTTTGGGCATTGCAGCAATGTGATAGTTTTGTCCAAGTGTCATAAAGTAATTTTCTAAGCCCTCCAAGTTGTACGATTCCCCAGTAGAGTAAGCAGTACAAAGCCATGTTCCCTAGAAATACGAAAACACAGTGTTTGTAAGAGTCACAAAACTATCGTCATTTTAACCAACTATTCTTGAGATAGAACGAATACACCTTACTGTATTCATTAGTGTAAACAAAGAAGTAATTGGCTAGGCGGTATAGCAAAATATTGTTTTATGGATATTACTTCGGTCAAGATGACCACTATATCTTTAAGATGTATCTTTCCCTAATAACACTGGCCAACAAGTATTGTTTATCAAGCAATTGTTGAGTATTGCACAGTATAGCTTTTGATGGTAATTGCAAATCTGTCCAGATTTTTTTCATAACGTAAAGTTTTGGAGATGATCTTATTTACTGGTTTTAGCTTATCCGATATATCAAAATTATGATCATGTGTATACATGCACACCTTTCTTTTGGAATACGGAAATAAAGCTTCAGATTAAACTATATTTTAGATTGGAGCATAATTTAGATACATTATTTCATCATCTTGAACTAACCAATCAAGTTACATCTGCTGAAATGGCTATTTCATCATCTCAAACTGACCAATCAGAATTTGTCTCATGAAATATCTATATATATAACCATATGTATTTAGTCACTTATTTTACACTGTTAGCAAATTTATGACAGTGTAAAAATGTTAAGACAAAACATTAAGACAATGTAGAAATGTTATGACAGAACGTTAAGACAGTGTAGAAATGTTAAGACAAAACGTTAAGACAATGTAGAAATGTTAAGACAAAACGTTAAGACAATGCAGAAATGTTAAGACAAAACGTTAAGACAATGTAGAAATGTTAAGACAAAACGTTAAGACAATGTAGAAATGTTAAGACAAAACATTAAGACAGCGTAGAAATGTTATGACAGAACGTTAAGACAATGAAGAAATGTTAAGACAAAACATTAAAACAATGTAGAAATGTTAAGACAAAACGTTAAGACAATGTAGAAATGTTAAGACAAAAGGTTAAGACAATGTAGAAATGTTAAGACAAAACATTAAGACAATGTAGAAATGTTAAGACAAAACGTTAAGACAATGTAGAAATGTTAAGACAAAACATTAAGACAGCGTAGAAATGTTAAGACAAAACATTAAGACAATGTAGAAATGTTAAGACAAAACGTTAAGACAATGTAGAAATGTTAAGACAAAAGGTTAAGACAATGTAGAAATGTTAAGACAAAACGTTAAGACAATGTAGAAATGTTAAGACAAAACGTTAAGACAATGTAGAAATGTTAAGAAAAAACGTTAAGACAGTGTAGAAAGGTAAAAACAAAATGTTAAGACAGTGTAGAAATCATCCTGATGTGTTTTGTTAAGTTTTGAGCTATTGTGAAAACTACATTACAAAATTACATAAAGTAGCTTTAAAAGTTAGTCAAAAAATTGGTTTCCATTTAGGATGATTAAACCACATTTAATTTTGTTGACCAGTGTAATCCTATAATTAATCAAATACAATAAAAAACATGTATTACTTCCAATGCGAACCAACAGAAACACCATTCCTTACAACAAGTAATCTCTCATACATGAAAATCTGTTATTTATAACAAATACAAAATTACATAATACAAATAGGTCTTTAATTCTCTACCTCAAAATCCTAAAAATAAAATAAAAATATTCTAAAATGCTTCCCTCCTTACCCCTTCAGTTTTGAAGTTTAATTCATTACTATTGATCCATTCACGTATACACTAACGCTACTACAAACCCTCTGTTGTGAAGCCTAGAAGCTACTCCGTAGTATAATTATTAAGTCATATCAGTCATCAGTATTAATCGGTGTAGCATTACCCAGCACAATTTAAACTTGTTTTCAGGGGTCAAGCAACAATCAACTTAATCTAACTTTAAAACAATTTCTGTTTAAATATTGAAACCTTTTATCTTCACCTAATAAAAGAGACTAGAAGGTGTTGAAATGTGGTTTTACAGGAGAATGATGAGAATATTATGGGTAGACCATCAAACAAATGAGGGCGTTTTGAGGAAAGCTGGAGCAGAAAGGTGTCTGATAAAAACAATCTGCAAAAGGCAGATGAGGTTTATCGGACATATCATTAGAAAGGAAGGACTAGAAAATCTTACCCTTACAGTTCATATTAAAGGCAAAAGAAGCAGAGGAAGACAAAGATTAACATAATTGGGAAGTCTCAAGTGCCATATAAAAAAGTGTATAGCAGCAAGTGAGAAGGAAAAGGTAAAAGCTGGAGATCTGCTAAATTTGAAACTGTGGAGAACCATGATCGCCAACGTCTTGAATGGATATAGCATCTAGAGAGAGAGAGAGAGAGAGAGAGAGAGAGAGAGAGAGAGAGA